>CM075977.1:13180781-13208324 GCA_038087875.1 Malacoraja senta
CTGAGACTTGTCCTTGAATATGCTGGTGGCCTTGCTGAGCCAGCGTGAACTGTAGATGGAGACATAGAATCATAGAGTCACAGAATGATACAGCATGGAAACAGGCCCTTCGGCCCAACTTGCCCACACCGGCCAACATGACCCAGCTACACTATTCCCACCTATCTGCGCTTGGTCCATATCCCTCCAAACCTGTCCTATCCATGTACCTGTCTAACAGTTTCTTAAACGTTGGATAGTCCCTGCCTCAACTACCTCCTCTGGCAGCTTGTTCCATACAGCCACCACCCTTTGTGTGGAAAAAGTTACCCGTCAAATTCCTGTTAAATCTTTTCTCCTTTCACCTCAAACCTATGTCCTCTTGTCCTCGATTCACCTACTCTGGGCAAGGGACTCTGTGCATCTACCCGATCTATTCCTCTCATGATTTTATACACCGCAATGGAAGGGAGGTTGATTTGTGTGATGGTCTGGGCTATGTCCGCAATTCTCTGCAATGGAGCTGCTTCCAAACCATGCTGTGACGCATAGAAAGGAACTGCAGATGCTGGTATGTAGCAAAGATGGACACAAAGTGCGGGAGTAACTCAACAGGTCAGGCAGCATCTCTGGAGAACAAGGATGTGCGACGTTTCAGGTCGGGTCTGTAATCTGGAGCAATAATCAAACTGCTGGGGTAACTCAGCAGGTCGGGCATCGTTTGACAGCTCCAGTGTTCACAGATGTTCCCTGGCACATCAAATTCCGTCCTGCAATGTTTGTAGCCGCTAGTACAACATCATTTGAGCACAAATAATCCAGGAGAAAATTTCAACCTGTTCATGGATTTGCACGTTTCCTCAATCTTCTTTCGTGCCCAACTTCCATGTTTCAAATGTTGACATCGCTGTCATCGTCCGTCCTGAAAAGGACGCAAGCTTCCGGCGACAATTGGTGGGAGCCATCACTTGTTGCAATCGATGATGGTGGTAGCGGAATTAGCTCGGGATACTTCCAGTTTCCAGTCCCGCGACTTGGACGCTTCTGCTGTGGGGCCCTTTCCTCAATTATATGGAATGATATACGATATGGTACGATATACCATGTAGGTATATGGAACAAGCTGCCAAAGGGGGTAGTTGAGGCAGGTACGATAGCAACATTTAAAAGACATTTGGACAAGTACATGAATGCGCGCCATACATAGGCAGGTGGGACTAGTGTAGATGGGGCATTTTGGTTAGCATGGGCAAGTTGGGCTGAAGGAGCCTGATTCCATGCTGTATGACTCTATGACCTTAATTTAGTTGTAAAGAATTATACGCCTTTACATAAACTCCAACTTTATTCTGCTCTTCTCATGGAAAGTCTTATGCCGATCTGTGTTTGGGTCAAACGCAGGCAGGTGGGACTAGTGTAGATGGGCATAATGTTGGTCGGCGTGGGCAGGCTGGGCTGAAAGGCCTGTTTCCACACTGTATGACTCCATCTCAAATAATCACTTCATGAAAAATATTTTCCTTTTGTTTTTGAATAAAATTGTTTTTCTTTCAAGCGTTTAAAAGCAAAGTGATATATATATATTTTTTAGAGAGCAGAGACTAAAACTGTTTTAAAATTATTCAGGGACTGGAAATTAAAATTGCTTTGATGAAAACTGATTAAAAAAAAACAAGGAGTTTTGATAATGAATAAACCCTCCATCTACTCTTTTGGGAGGTGCCTAGTCCCAGGAGTCTAGAAGAATTTCCTTGGCACCGCTCTGTTTGTGAACAGATGGAGATGAAATTCAGGAACAGAAATGTCTCACAGCAATCTGGGCCTTTAATCAGACATGCGAAAAGCAAGGCTTTGCTGTGTTTAGGCTGAGCAAGATGACTCACTGATCATCTTTAAGTTGCGCTGTTATTTGCAGTCGGTACGGGGAAGTATATGATCTTGGTAGCATCAGTGTGTCTGGGCATCACTTATGATATTTAGCACCTGCTCAATGGCAGAGGATGCTGTATTGCAGGGAGCTATCACTGTTAACATCTGGCGGGTACATCTAGACAGCACAATCGTGACGTGAATCGATGTATAATAGACAATTCATATAAAGCTGATTAATTGTGGCATCAGTGTGCACGAGCTCATCTCCCCAGTGTTAACTTCACATGAACGAACAGGAGTTCATTCTGAGTCGATGTTGTATGTTTCTGTGTTCTCTGTTTCTATTTGCTAGGATGCTGCTGCTAGCAATATTTTCATTGCACCAGTACCCAACTGTACTTGTGCACCTGGTAATAAATTTGACTTCGCTTGAGTTTTAGTTCAGTGTACTTTGGAGATAAAGCGCGGAAACAGCCCGAGTCCACGTTGACCAGTGATCCCCACACACCAACGCTACCTTACACACAATAGGGACAATTTTACAATTTTATCAAAGCCAAATAACTTACAAACCTGTATGTCTTTAGAGTTTGGCAGGAAACCGGAGCACCCGAAGAGAACCCACGCGGTCACAGGGACAACGTACAAACAGACAGCACCCGTGGTCAGGATCAAGAATCGAACCCGGGTCTGTGCACTGTAAGGCAGCAACTCTACTGCTGTGTCTCTGTGCCGCCATTAAACAGCATAGAAGGACAACGTTTTTTTCACCACCTCTGAGACTATTTCCGTTCAGCTGTTGATTGATTTCTTATGATTCTAAGATTGTCCTGTGATTTCTGAAATTGTCTCAGTTTGCAGAGGTCGGTAGGGATTTAAAGAGATAAGGAGCGATGTGGCAGCTGCTGAATGAGTTGCTGTTGACTCTAAAGCTTCTGCCAGCTACTAAAGCACAAACCAACTACAGCCAGACAGGGGATTCCCCTTGGAATCCCCTAGTAAGCGTTCCCCTTGGAAAATAGCACAACTGGAGCAGAAGCCAGACAGACCAAGACATAGAATTGAAGGTAGACACAAAATGCTGGAGTGACTCAGCGGGATAGGCAGCATCTCTGGGGAGAAGGAATGTGTGATGTTTTGGGTCGAGACCCTTCTTCAGTCTGAAGTACGGTCTCGACCCAAAACATCACCCATTCCTTCTCCCCAGAGATGCTGCCTGTCCTGCTGAGTTACTCCAGCATTTTGCGTCTACCTTCGATTTAAACCAGCATCTGCAGTTCTTTCCAAGACATAGAATTGTGTGGCCTTAGAGTAGCAATGTTACAAAATTTTGAGATTTTAAAAATCAAGTCTGCAATTTATCCCATCAGATAAAGCATAAAAAGAAGTTTAATTTGACACCTAATTCACTTTCATATCTTCAGTATTAAAAAAGTTATGGCCATTTTCATACTCGGAAATTAGCATCTGGTTCCCTATTGCTTTTCCATTGACTTAACACAAAAGCTGTGATCAAAGACAGTCAAAAGCCCATAACTTTCTTAACAATTATGAGAACTGAATGAAATTTTCAGTTATTATAGATTGAAGCATTCTGAAACAAATATGAAACAATCTTACTTGGATGACCTGAAATTAAAGCATATAATTAGTTAGTTACCCAATTGTAGCTAATTACAAAATTAAATTACTAGATCTAAACATCTATCCATTTCTTAAGAAAAGGTTAACATTTTTAAAAAGCCTAAGTGTCCAAATAGCATTCACACAAGAATTCACAATATAACATGATTTTTAAATCTCATTGTCATGAATTTATAGGCCAAATGGAAGGAATTTAGTGTTTAATTCCTGTAAATTAATGGGCATTTAAATCATCTTGCGAGTGGGATTTTGTGGAACGCGCTGGTTTGGAACGTTGCGGTTGCAGTGAATTTAAACCCCATATCGGCAGGAAAAATACTGCCGGTTCGTATATTTACATAATCACATTTTCGCAACATGAAATTTTGATAAGGGCATCCTAAGAAGCACGTTTATATAAAAAAATAAACGGTGTACCTTGCCTTGTCCCCTACGTGAGATCTGTCCCGTTGTCGGCGTTGACGGCATTTGAAGATGATTTTAATTTTACTCCAACAATTTAATTATCCGGCGCTAATTTTAATAAACTTAATAAAACGGCAGTCGAAGCGATTTTTCTTTAGCAACTAAACAGCCTGACAGAGATCGATTTGAATAGGCTGCCGAAAAATCGCATTTTAAACCCGCCCCCCTCTCAAAGGCGCCAAAGTCGCGCACACAGGCAGTGGCAGAACTGCAGCGCCGCTGAAGGTAAGTTTTGTAACATACCTACATAGAGTTTAAACTAAACTAAAACAATCAATCCATTAGTTTAGTTTAGAGATACAGCGTGGAAACAGGCCCTTTGGCCCACCGAGTTCGCACTGACCAGCGATCCCCACACATTAATACTATCCTACACACGACTGGGGACAATTTACACTTATACCAAGCCAATTTACCTATGTACCTGTACGTCTTTGGAGTGTGGGGGGAAAACCGAATATCTCAGAGAAAACCCACGGAGTACAAACTCCGTACAGACAGCACCCGTAGTCGGGATCAAACCCGGGTCTCCAGCGCTGCAAGCGTTGTAAGGCAACAACTCTACCGCTGTGCCACCGTGCCACCATGCCGCCCCACCGCTGTGCCTCCGTGCAGATTGATTGAAAGATTCAGCATAGAAACAGACTCTTCAAACCAACAGAGTCCACTCCAACCACTGATCAACTGATCACATTAGTTCCACGTTATCCTGCTTTGGCATCCACTCCCTACGCACTTGGGATAATTTACAGAAGCCAATGAACTGACAAATCCTCATGACTTTGGGATGTGGGAGGAAACCGGAGGGCCCAGATGCAAGTCATGAATGTGTCTGTGACAATCGCAATGTTTAAGAAATATTTATACAGGTACATGGATAGGACAGGTTTGGAGGGATGTGGGCCAAACGCAAGCCGGTGGGACATGCTCGCCAGTGTGGGCAAGTTGGGCCGAAGGGCATGTTTCCACACTGTATGACTCTATGACTCTATGACTCTAAGAAGAGTCCCGACCCGCAACATCACCTAGTCCTTTCTCCAGAGATGCTGCCTGACCCGCTGAGTTATTCCTGGCAGGTCAACACAAAAAGCTGGAGAAACATCACCCATTCCTTCTCTCCAGAGATGCTGCCTGTCCCGCTGAGATACTCCAGCTTATTGTGTATATCTTCAGTTTAAACCAGCATCTGCAGTTCCTTCTTACACGTACTCCTGGCAGGTAATAGGTTTGATGGGCTTGGTTCTACTCTCCACAATACCTTTGACTCTAAATAATCTTTGAAATGGTCTAATTTAGCCACTCCACTGTCCCATAACTACTGCAAAAACAGAAATGGAATAAAACTGCGATGACCATCTGGCATCAACAAGGCACCAGATTTAGAAATGGCAGCCTGGTTAACCTTATAATGTCTTTCTCAAAAAACATTTCGGGACAGGTGTCACACGGGTGTCAAACAGTTGCACTTGGCGATTCATACCAAACAGCCACTCTTGCAATTAAATCCTTGGCTACGTTATGTGTTGTCTCAGTGTTAAGACAGCACTCCAAAGACGTACAGGTATGTAGGTAAATTGGCTTGGTAAATGTAAAAGAAATGTCCCTAATGTTTGTAAGATAGTGTTGGTGTGCGGGGGTCGCTGGTCGGCACGGACTCGGTGGGCCGAAGGGTCTGTTTCCACGCTGTATCTCTAAACTAAACTAAACTAAACTGCTGGAGAAGGAAGCACAATGGGTAAATAATGAGTGAACCAACATGAGTTAGTTTAGAAAAATGAGGGGGGACCTCATTGAAACTTACCGAATAGTGAAAGGCATGGATAGTGGATGTGGAGAGGATGTTTATAGCCTCAGAATTAAGGACATTCCTTTAGGATGGAGATGAGGAGAAATGTCTTTAGTCAGAGTGTGGTGAATCTGTGAAATTCATTGACACATGAGGCTGTGGAGGCCAAGACAATGGATATTTTCAAGGCAGAGATAGATTCTTGATTTGTTTCATCTTGCTGATGTTCCTTTGAATCCCTTCATCTAAATCATTGATGTATATTGTAAATAGTTGCGGTCCCAGCACCGAGCCTTGTGGTACCCCACTATTCACTGCCTGCCATTCTGAAATGGACCTGTTAATTCCTACTCTTTGTTTCCTGTCTGCCAACCAATTTTCTATCCATGTCAATACCCTACCCCCAATACCATGTGCTCTAATTTTGCCCATTAATCTCCTGTGTGGGACCTTATCAAATGCTTTCTGAAAGTCCAGGTACACTACATCCACCGGCTCTCCCTTGTCCATTTTACTTGTTACATCTTCAAAAAATTCCAGAAAATTGGTCAAGCAAGATTTCCCCTTCGTGAGTTGGACCGATCCTGTTACTACTATCCAAATGCGCCGCTATTACATCTTTAATAATTGAATGAATGAATGAATGAATGAATGAATAGTTTATTTCGGTCATACATTAAAAAGAACAAAACTTTACAATCTGTGTGAATATGAACCAACACTGTATCCATTTCACACAACGTTCACATAATCAATGACCGAAAAAGGAATAGGCTGATGCCACAAATCTTATTTTTGCCTATCCTATACAATCCATAAGATAACCCAGAATATCAGCAAAGGAAATTTAAAAAAAAAAATTTACTCTAAATTGTAATCCTTACTTTTTTACATTTTAATCATTTTACATTATAATCCTTAATTATTTTACATTTTAAGGCTTTTGACTCCAGCATCTACCCCATCGTCAGCCACGATTGAATGGCGGAGTAGACTTGATGGGCCGAATGGCCTAATTCTGCTCCCATCGCTTTGAACCTATGTACATGACCTCCACCTGTTGTGGATGCACACTCATGGATAGAGATAGCAAGCATATAGTCCCTGTAGAAACAAAATCTCATTGTCACATCAGTGACAACCTACTATGTGTTGTGTCGCACAGCACCTCAGAACGGGGCATCCACTAGGTATTTGGGACCATCGAAGGTAACAGAAATGTACAACACCACAACACCACACCTGTAGTCTCAGGTCTAATTATCTCACTAGATATAATTATATATCCATTTTAAATGGAACAATTGAATAGGCAAAGATGCAATATTTTGCTCACCAAAATGCATAATGAATGAAGACCACAAAGTAATATTAAAACACAAAATCCTGAGATAACTCTGCAGGTCAGGCAGCAACTGTGGAGAAAATGGATAGATGACGTTTTGGGTCGGGACAAAGCGTCACCTATCCATTTTCTCCAGAGATGCTGCATGACCCGCTGAGTTACTCCAGCATTTTGTGTCTATCTTTGGTATAAATCAGCACCAGCAAATCCTTTTTATTATCTACTATGCTAAGTGGGACCCTTTGGGTCCCAGTCGCACGGGAGGCCTGGTCCGCCAACGCAACCACATTCCCCCACGCAATATTCCACCACTCACCCATTCCCCCATCGCAACCTGTTCCCCCAACGCAATATTCCACCACTCACCCATAGGCCCTAACTACTGGGGGTTCAGTATTGATGTGGATAGAGAAATGGCTGGCAGACACGAAGCAAAGAGTAGGAGTAAACGGGTCCTTTTCAGAATGGCAGGCAGTGACTAGTGGGGTACCGCAAGGCTCAGTGCTGGGACCCCACGTATTTACAATATATATTAATGATTTGGACGAGGGAATTGAATGCAACATCTCCAAGTTTGTGGATGACACGAAGCTGGAGGGCAGTGTTAGCTGTGAGGAGGATGCTAGGAGGCTGCAAGGTGACTTGGATAGGCTGGGTGTTAGGCGCTCCCCCTCCTGGTCAATGTTATGTATTAACCTTTCTCTGTTTCTTTCCCAAGTGCAGGCCTCGTGGCTGTGAGTCTGGAATCAAGGGGTTAAAAGGCTCCTGTACCCGATTGGCCAAGCTGCGTCAGGTGATGGGTGACTCATCTGAAGCATAAATACCAGAGTTCCCAGAATTCTCTCTCTTTCTTCGACAACCCTGCCTTGTGAGCTGATTGCTGGTGTGAGCTGTGGAAGGCCTGGCCACATGGCATAGAACTTGGTGTAATTTCAACATTACGTAGTACCAAATATTGAATTGGGACGGTTAAGGGCTGTCCTTAGAAGTTTTCGGTATTTTGTTTCAGGGTTAGATTTCTTTTAGGCAGGTTTAGAGTCTCAGGTTCGACGGGGTATTTTCTAAGGGAGGGCTTACTGATGCGAAAGTGGTCTCCCTTGGATGTATCTGGGCATGATGATTGGAGCGTGGTTGATCAGATTGTGATACCTCATCGGTATATGGACGAGATACTCTGTTTGGCTCATGATGGTTCTCTGGGTGGACATTTGGGAGTCAATAAGACGAATGACCGTATCTTACGGAATTTTTTTTGGCCAGGGTTGAAAAAGGATGTGAAACAGCATTGCAGGTGTTGTCACATTTGCCAGGTGGCAGGAAAGCCGAACCAATCGATTGTTCCTGCGCCTTTATATCCAATCCCTGTGGTCGGTGAGCCGTTTGAGCGGATTTTAGTTGATTGTGTGGGTCCTCTACCTCGGACAAAGGTGGGCAACAAGTTTTTATTGACAATTATGTGTGCGTCTACCCGCTTTCCGGAGGTGGTCCCTTTGCGTAGAATTACTGCCCCTACCATTGTGAAGTCTCTCACTAAGTTTTTTTCGTTGTTCGGTTTACCCAAGGTTGTGCAGAGTGACCAGGGTTCCAACTTCATGTCGAAGGTTTTTGGTCAGGTATTGAAGTTGTTAGAAATTAAGCATTGTTACTCCAGTGCGTATCACCCTGAGAGCAAGGGAGCTCTCGAGAGGTTTCACCAGACTTTGAAGTTTATGTTAAGAACTTACTGCCTGGAGTTTGAAAAGGACTGGGATGAGGGGGTTCATCTGGTTATGTTTGCGGTGCGTGAGGTCGTGCAGGAGTCTTTGGGGTTCAGTCCTGCTGACCTGGTGTTCGCGCATACTGTATGTGGTCCGTTAAGGGTCCTAAAAGAGAAATGGTTGCAGGAGGATACAAAACGAAGTATTTTGGACCACGTCTGTACCTTTCGGGCTAGACTGAAGAGGGCATGTGAACTGGCAATGGGTAATCTTGCTTCTGCTCAGTCTAGGATGAAGGGGTGGTTCGACAGGAAGGCTTCTAGTAGGAATTTTTCTCCAGGTGACAAGGTCCTGGTGTTGTTGCCTATTCCTGGTTCCAGTCTGCAGGCTCGGTATAGCGGTCCCTATCAGGTGGTTAAGAAGGTTGGTGAAAGGGATTATGTTATTGGTACCCCTGATCGAAGGCGTAAGACTCAGCTCTGTCATGTCAACATGATGAAGCAGTACCATGAGCAGGAGCCTGTGCAGGTTGATGGGGAGGTGCTGTGTCCTTCGGTTTCATCTAAGCCTGTTTTGGCTGCAGTGGTGCTGCCCCCTGACACTGGTGGGGATGTGGGTGAGGCACGGTTGTCGGTGGCAGTGACGCAGGGAAAGCTGGGTAACTCTGAGGCTTTGGAGGCGTTCCCTTGCGGCTGTCGCATTTGACTGAAAATCAGCGGGGTGATCTGCTTGATTTGGTGAAGTCAAATGGGTCACTGTTCTCGGATGTGCCTTCTCAGACGTCTGTGCTGCAGCATGACATTGACGTGGCCGGTGCTGCGCCAATTAAGCAGCATCCGTATCGGGTCAACCCTGACAAGCGTCATCGTCTAGGGAATCAGGTTGAATATATGCTGCGGCATGGCATTGCTGAACCTAGTAGTAGTCCGTGGAGCTCTCCATGTCTACTGGCTACGAAGGCTAATGGGGAGGACGGGTTTTGCACGGACTTTCGGAAAGTGAATGGAGTAACTACTGTTTCTTTCCCAAGTGCAGGCCTCGTGGCTGTGAGTCTGGAATCAAGGGGTTAAAAGGCTCCTGTACCCGATTGGCCAAGCTGCGTCAGGTGACGGGTGACTCATCTGAAGCATAAATATCAGAGTTCCCAGAATTCTCTCTCTTTCTTCGACGACCCTGCCTCGTTAGCTGATTGCTGGTGTGAGCTGTGGAAGGCCTGGCCACATGGCATAGAACTTGGTGTAATTTCAACATTACGTAGTACCAAATATTGAATTGGGACAGATAAGGGCTGTCCTTAGAAGTTTTCGGTATTTTGTTTCAGGGTTAGATTTCTTTTAGGCAGGTTTAGAGTCTCAGGTTCGACGGTCCATCGCGTGGCTGGCCTGAGCACTTTTAAGTTGTTTGTTAGTCCATTCATATCCTTGTCTGGGTTGTTTGAATCAGGTTTGGGTTTTGGGTGTGTTATTGAATAATTAAAAACTATTTTTGAACTTAAACCTGTTTTTTGACTTATGTTACGCGACTCTGAAGTACCTGCTTTCGGGAGTCGTAACACTGGGTAAGTGGGCAAATGCATGGCAGATGCAGTATAATGTGGATAAATGTGAGGTTATCCACTTTGGTGGCAAAAACAGGAAAGTAGACTATTATCTGAATGGTGGCCGATTAGGAAAAGGGGAGATGCAACGAGACCTGGGTGTCATGGTACGGGGGAGGGGTTGTGGGAGCGGGGGTTTGTGGGGTGGTTGTGGGAGCGGGGGGGATTGTGGGGGCGGGGGAGGGTTGTGGGGGCAAGGGGGGGTTGTGGGGGCGGGGGGAACCGTTTTTGCACAAATAGAGAGACCATCAAACTGGAAGATAACAAGATCAGAATTTTAGTTTGATTGAAATGGAAGCTAGCTAAAAGATCTGCTTTTTTAAACAGAGAGACAAAGGCTAGAAGCAATTAAAAGCCACCAACAAGATAAACAACTTTATATGAAACATCAGCCCCAGGAAATGTGCTGTTAAAAAGATTGATGATTTCCAAGTTATACAATATTTGTGAAGAACGGAACTGCAGATGCTGGTTTAAGCCGAAGATACACTGTCGACGCAAAAAGCTGGAGTAACTCAGCGGGTCAGTATAGTTTATTTTCAGTTTAGTTTCAGTTTAGTTTATTATCTAAAGCTTTTGGTGTGTGCTAACCAGTCCGCAGAAAGGTAGTGGTAAGATGATTCGATTGGTACTGGTAGGATGATTCAGTCGCTCATGGACATGGTCATGTTCATGATCAGACAGCTGTTCCTTTTCTCCAGAGATGCTGTCTGACCTGCTGAGTTACTCCAGCTTTTTGTGTCTTTCTTGTACATTAATTCCTTTGACAAAAAGCAAAATATACATGTACAGCAGATAGACGAGGGTCAATAAATCCATGAGCAATCAAATGTTAAAATAACGATAGATTAGAGAGGTATTTGTGCTCAAACAACCAATTTGTTAAATAAACTTAGAAGTTAAGGGATCATGAAATGAGACCGAGAGGGCTTTGTTTTGGTATTCTCAAGAATTTTTATTTACAGAAAGGATTTTGTGGGACATGGAGGAATCTTACTTCAGCAGTACATATGTGAAATTACCATTGCTGAAGTAATTTGTCAAAAAGCAGAGAGCTTTTTACTCAGGCCACGTTTAGGTCACGATATTGGTCAGTGATTCCGATTTGTAAACAAGGCAGAAGTTTCCAAGATATTTAGAATGTAAATAAAGATGGATCCCTGCTTTAACATATGTGGAGCCATGGTTATGTCTAACCTTAAAACATTAACAGGAAAGCGGTGTAGAGTTGCTGCCTTACAGCGCTTACAGCGTCAGAGACCCGGGTTCGATGCCGACTACGGGTGCTGTCCTTACGGAGTTTGTACGTTCTCCCCTTGACCCGCGTGGGTTTTCTCAGAGATCTTCAGTTTCCTCCCACACTCCAAAGACATACAGGTTTGTAGGTTAATTAGATTGGTGTATGTGTAAATTGTCGTTGGGCCGAAGGGCCTGTTTCCACACTGTATCTCTAAAGTAAACTAAAGCAGCATTGGGAAGTAGACAAGAACAATACAGTTTCCAGCTGGTTAGACAGATCTGGTCTGGTAATGTTATACATGCCATGGATCATACGTGAGCCCTTTGTTTAATTTACTGCCGTGATAATTGATGGGAAAGGTTTTAAAGCATTCGTTTGTTAAATTAGTTTGGACTGTGAAACTTTCAGAAATCTGAGAACATTGAATTCTCCAATTTTGGGTAAGTACAAAACTCTCCCGCTCTCTCTTCTTCCCCCCTAACCTCCTCCCCCCTCCACCCTCACACCCCTCTCCCCCCTCCCTTGTGTCCCTCCTGGACTCGCACCTATTTCTCCCCTCCCCCCTCCCGCCTACATTCCTTCCTCTAGCTTCACAATCTTCAATCCTTTTGTCTCACACCTACTGTCCTTTCATCTCTGGCTTTTGTCTGCCCATCTGCCTATCAAACCCTCACCCCCTTAACTTTAAATCTGGGATTGAGAGATCTTTGTTCCAGGATTCGGAAAAAGCCTGATGGAAGATAGTTGGGGAGCCATGAGTGCAGAGACTGACAGAAGAGGCTCAGGGTTTAAATGGTCCAGCGCCAGGGACCCGGGGTTTGATCCTGACCTCGGTCTGTGTGGAGTCTACACATTCTCCACGTAGGTTTCTTCCCGGTTGCTCTGGCTTCCTCCCAAATCCCAAAGGCTTGCGAGGTTGTAGGTTAATTGGTCTATGTAAATCGCCCCTAGTGTGTGGGAAGTGGGATGACATAGAACGGGTGATCAATGGTCGACATGGACTCAGTGAGCCAAAGGGCCTGATTCCATACTGTGTCTCTAAACTAACGTAAATGACCTTATTTTAGGGCGGTAGACAAAAAATGCTGGAGAAACTCAGCGGGTGAGGCAGCATCTATGGAGAGAAGGAATAGGCGACCCTTCTCCAGACTGATGTCGGGGGCGGGAAAGGGAAAGGAAATAGGTGGAGACAGTAGGACTTGTGGGAGAACTAGGATGGGGAGGGGGGGAAGGAGGGAGAAAGCAAGGGATATCTAAAATTAGAGAAGTTAACCTTCATATCGCTGGGGTGCAAACTACCCAAGCGAAATATGAGGTGCTGTTCCTCCAATTTGCGCTGGGCCTCACTCTGGCAATGGAGGAGGCCCAGGACAGAAAAGTCAGATTGGGAATGGGAGGGGGAATTGAAGGGCTGAGCAACCGAGCGATCAGGTTAATTAACACGGACTGAGTGGAGGTGTTGAGCGAAACGATCGCCGACCTTGCGCTTGGTCTCACTGATGCAGAGAAGTTGACACCTGGAACAGCGGATGCAGCAGATGAGGTTGGAGGAGGTGCAGGTGAACCTCTGCCTCACCTGGAAAGACTGATTGGGTCCTTGGATGGAATCAAGGGGGGAGGTAAATGGACAAGTGTTGCATTTCCTGCGGTTGCAGGGAAAAGTACCCGGGAAGGGGGCGGTTTGGGTGGGAAGGGACGAATTGACCAGAGAGTTATGGAGTGAACGGTCTCTGCGGAAAGCAGAAAGGGGAGGAGATGGGAAGATGTGGCCAATAGTGGGATCCCGTTGGAGGTGGCAAAAATATCAGAGGATTATATGATGTATGTGATGGCTGATGGGGTGGAAGGGGAGGACAAGGGGGACTCTGTCCTTGTTACGAATAGGGAGAAGGAGAGTAAGAGCGGAGCTGCGGGATATAGAGGAGACCCTGGTGTGAGCCTTGTCTATAATGGAAGTCCTTGGATGGAGTCGAGGAGGGGTTTTAGGGTGGCACAGTGGTGCAGCAGTAAAGTTGCAGTCTTACAGTGCCAGAGACCCAGGTTCGATCCTGACTATAGGTACTGTCTGTACGGAGTTTGTACGTTCTCCCTGTGACCTGCGTGGATCTTTTGCAGGTGCTCAGGTTTCCTCCCAAATTCCAAAGACATGCAGGGGTTTGTACGTTAATTGGCTTGGTATAATTGTAGATAATGTCCCTAGAGTGTGTAGATTAGGGTTAGTGTGCGGGGATTGCTGGTCGGTGCGGACTCAGTGTGCCGAAGGGCTTATTTCCACGCTGTATCTCTAAACTAAACTACTGTTCCAACATTCCTCTGAATATTAGAAATGTATCCCGATTGGCGGGGAAATTTGCTGGATGAGTTTGCAGCGGATTGAGGACACCTTGATTTTGGTAGAATCCGCTATTCGAAGAAATTGTTGTCACACTGCATCGTGATGCTTGGGGATTAATCCCTGGCATTGAATCATAATAATATCAGATCCCACTGCCTTGAGTCATAGTCATAGAGTGATACAGCGGAAACAGGCCTTCGGCCCAATCCAGCCAACATGTCCCATCTACACTAGTCCCACCTACCTGCGTATGGCCCATATCCCTCTAATGCCTTAACTACCTCCTCTGGCAGCTCGTTCCATACACCCACCACCCTCTCCACAAAAAAGTGACTCCTCAGATTCTTAAATCTTTCCCCCCCTCACCTTAAACCTATGTCCTCTGGTTCTTGATTCCCATACTCTGAGCAAGGGACTCTATGCGTCTACCCAATCTATTCCTCTCATGATTTTATACACCTCTATAAGATCACTCCTCATCCTCCTGTGCACCAAGGAAATAGAGTCCCAGTCTACTCAACCTCCCCCTATAGCTCAGGCCCTCTAGTCCTGGTGACATTCTCATAAATCTACTCTGCACTCTTTTCCAGCTTGACAACATCATTCCTGTAACATGGTGCCCAGAACTGAACACTGTACTCCAAATGTGGCCTCTTGTTTTCAAGGGAGAGTTAGATTTAGCTCTTAGGGCTAAAGGAATCAAGGGATATGGGGAAAAAGCAGGAATGGGGTACTGATTTTAGATGATCAGCCATGATCAAATTGAATGACGGTGCTGGCTCGAGGGGCTGAATGGCCTACTCCTGCACCTATTTTTTTCTATGTTTCTCTGTTTGTAGAAGGACTCTGATGGACATAGACCGCTTCTCTTAAAATCTTCCTCTGCCACCAGAGGTCTACACTGTAGTTCACAAAATGTTGGAAACTAGTTATCTCCCAGAGAATGTCCTTCGTCAATATTTTCTAGGTCAAATGCACTACTGCTGGCACCTGATCCAGCCAGGGTTCACCTACATTTTCAGAGGGCATGCTTGCCTTAAGCAGTGTAGGCTAGCGTAAACTGACGCTGACTAATCCTGACAATGGGCCGATGTGTACAGTCAATCAGCAGCTGAAACCAGTCTAAAGACGTCCAGGTTTGTAGGTTAATTTGGCTTTGGTAAAAATTGTAAATTATCCCAAGTGTGCGGGGTAGTCCGAGCGTACGGGGTGATCGCTGGTCAGCACGGACTCGGTGGGCCGAAGGGCCTGTTTCCGTGCGGTATCTGAAAACTAAACTAAACCAAATGTGAGAGGGAATAATGTATTTCTACCTTCTACCTTCATTTTATTCACAGCACACAAATTACTCCCACGTTAATTTTAACAATAAGATCTAGGCAGGGGAGAGGAGCTAAAACAGTTTGTTTCTGCTCAGTAAACATTACTGCATCTTAGAAACATGAATGTTGTAGTGAAATGAGGCAGTTTTATCTTTGCACACATGGTTGAGAAGCAGCATTGTTCGGCACCAGCAAAATAATCTGAGCTCATAATTTGGGTGAAAATCAAAAACAGTTTCAACTGAAAATGACTGAGGTGATTATCTATTGTCTATTGTCAATTGTGAAGGAAATTGGAGCCAAAAACGGCAGATGCTGGAATTCTGAGACAAAAACAGAAAATGTTGGGAGTGTTCAGAAGGTCAGGAAGCATCAGTGTGGAGGGAAAAACAGTTAATGTCTTGGGTCCAAGGATCCTTCTTCAGACCTGGAAAAGGGAGAATACAAGTATATTTTAAATAGAGAGAATGGAGGCAAGGTCTGTGGTAGGCCCAGACCAAAGTTCTTTTTACATTACTTTAGACTTTAGAGATACAGCATGGAAACAGGCCCTATGGCCAACCGAGTCCGCGCTGACCAGCGATCACCCCGTACACTAACACTATCCTACACATTAGGGGCAATTTACAATTTCCAGAAGCCAAATAACCGACAAACCTTTATGTCTTTGGAGTGTGAGAGGAAACTGGAGCACCCGGAGAAAACCCACGTGGTCACTGTAATAGCGCCACCTTTGGTCAGAGGATTGTAATGATTGAATACAGCTGAGCAGTCATGTTCCGGTCACCAGTGAGTTAACTTGTTATTCTGTGTCTGAGCTCAAGATATCACAAAATGGAGACGAGGATGGGATTGTGGATCCCTCAGCTTTAATTGTTCGTGTAGGTAACTGCAACTGCAACTGCAACTTTATTTATATAGCACATTTCATACACGAGGCAGACTCAAAGTGCTTCACATAAAAACATGTCATACAATAAAATGAAATAATAAAATGAGATAAAATAGAAGAATTAAAAGAAAAGAAAAGAAAAGTTAAAAATGCATTATAGAAAAGTGCAAAAGTTAAAAGTGCAATGTATTTATGATTTAGCTGAAAGCTAAAGTAAACATAAAAGTTTTCAGTCTTGTTTTAAAAGTGGTGAAAGTAGGGGCAAGTCTTAAATCTTCAGGAAGTTTATTCCAGCTATTTGTTGCATAGTAACTAAATCCTGCTTTCCCATGTTTTGTATTTACTCTGGGAATCACTAACAGATTGGTCTCAGAAGATCACTATATAATCCTAGAAGGCTTATATAGTGGAAGCATGTCAGTGATATACTTTGGCCCTAAACCATGTAGTGATTTATAGGTGAGCAGCAGGATTTTGAAATCAATTCACTGACATACAGGGAGCCAATGTTAGGATTTAAGAATTGGTGTAATGTGTTCAAATGTTTTGGTCTTTGTTAGAACTCTAGCAACAGCGTTCTGAACAAAGTTTGCTGCCTGACAGTTTTTTTCGGAAGACCTGCAAGGAGAGCGTTACAATAATCTAGCCTACTAGTAATAAAGGCATGTACAAGTTTTTCTAAGTCTTGAGCTGACACGAGTCCTCTTAGTCTTGCTATGTTTTTGAGGTGATAGTAGGCCGATTTTGTTACTGATTTGATGTGACTGTCGAAATGTAAATCTGAATCTATAATAACCCCGAGATTTCTGGCTTTGTTTGAAGTTTTCAGGGACAGAGAGTGAAGGTGTTGGGTTACTTTAAGCCTTTCTTTTTTAGCACCAAAAACAATTATCTCCGTTTTGTCCTTATTTAGTTGGAGGAAATTTTGGCACATCCAGTCTTTGACTTGCTCAATGCAAGGTAAGGAATTCTACAGAGGCACAGAGAAGGTTGTATAACTTTTGGTGGCAAGGAAAGCTGAAAATCTGGTCACAAAGTTTGAATTCTGTGAGACTGTTAAAAATCCAAAATGGCGGTGCCCAGTGGATATATCGGACGATTGGGTGAGTTCAAGCAAAGCCGGGAAACGTTCAGTGCATACATCGAAAGTTTAGAGATGTTTTTTGCTGCAAATAACATTACTGAAGTAGAAGCTTCTGATGCGGAATCAAGACATTTGAATGAAGCAACTCAAGCTCGGAAAAGAGCAATTTTTCTCACTGAAATGGGTCCCGATGTTTATGATACATTAAAGAATTTGTTAGCTCCAGCCAAAGCAAAGGACATGCCCTTGAAGGATATTCTTAAAAAGTTAACAGAACATTATGACCTTAAGCCCTTAGGAATAGCTGAAAGCTATCGATTTGGAACGAGATGCCAACTTCCAGAGGAGGACATTAGTCATTTTATTGTGGCACTCAAGAGGTTATCAATTCATTGTAATTTTGGAAATTTCCAAGATTTGGCATTAAGAGACCGTTTCGTGTGTGGTTTGAGAAGTGAGTGTGTGGATTGAGAAATAAGCTGATGACGGTGTATGACCTGACATTTGAAACAGCTTGTAAAACTGCTTTGTCAAAGGATATGGCAGACAGGGGTTCAAGAGACGTCAGACAACTTCTAGACAACCAGCGGAAAAGTTGAACAAGCTGCAGTCCAGCAAACCAAAGACTCATAAGTCGACAAAGACGTCAGAGAATCGTTATTCATGGAAGGGTAGCAAGACTACTGCAAAGTCAGGCTATCGCTGTTTAGGCTCACATTTAGCACAGTTTTGTCTGTTCTTGAAGGCAGAGTGTTACTCGTGTCACAAGATGGGACATCTGGCGAAGGCTTGTCGCAAGGCTAAGCAGAAAAAAGTTCAACAACAAGTAAGCTGCATTCTGTGGATCAACTGCAGGCAGAGGAAGAGCTTCTCGACATATACACTATCTGCAGCAATGAGCTAGTAAACCGGAAGACAAAGAATGTGTGCGTGCAAGTCCAGTTGAATGGAGCTCATGTTAGCATGGAAGTCGACACAGGAGCATCTGTGAGCGCGATTCCAGAATTTGTGTATCGGGAGAAGCTGAGTCAAATTGCTTTGGAAGCAAAGCGAATCCAGCTACGTGGTTACTCTGGAGAGGAGATTCCAGTGTTAGGATGAGCACATGTACCAGTTAGGTATAAGGAGCAACAGGCAGAGTTGCCTCTCGTAGTTGTAAAGGGAGATAAGCCTGCATTGCTAGGTCGGAATTGGTTGCCGATCTTGAAGCTAAACTGGAACGAGATATTCCTCGTTCGCGAAGAATTCAACGAGCAACATCCGAAGGTGTTCAGCGACCAGGGAGAGCCAATCAAGGGGTACAAGGCGACAGTACGCTAGAAGCAGGATGTGACACCAGTGCATTGCAAACCACAGGCTGTGCCGTATGTACTTAAGGACAAGGTTGAGAAAGAACTGAAAAGACTTGAAGCTAAGAACATTATCTGTAAGTTAGAAAGTAGTGAATGGGCAATACCCATTGTAGTTGTACCTAAACCTGATGGTAGTGTTAGACTTTGTGGGGATTATAAGGTAACCGTAAACCAGGTACTTGAAGGTAGCATACCAGATACCCTACCAATGGCAGAGGATTTGTTTAGCACCCTCACAGGCGGCCAAGTCTTCACAAAAATGGTCTTGACAAATGCCTACTTGCAGTTAGGTGTAGATGACGAATCTAAATCCAAGCTGACTATCAACACGCATTTCAGATTGTTTCAGTTCAATAGGCTCCCATTTGGTATATCATCAGCCCCTGGGATTTTTGAAGGGGTGATGACACAAATTCTAGAGGGAATTGAAGGTGTGGTGTGTTACTTGGATGACATCCTCATCTCAGCCCCTTACAGGCAGGCACATGATGAAAGGTTGAAAGCGGTACTCAAACGCCTTGAAACACACAGTGTAAGAGTGAAGGCACAGAAGTGTGAGTTCTTTCAGAACTCGGTAGAGTATTTGGGTCATAAGATAGACAAGGATGGTCTACACGCCACCAAGGATAAAGTTGTTGCGATCAAGTACACGCCCACTCCCAGAAACATATCTGAGATCCAATCCTTTTTACAATTAGTGCATTATTATGGGAAGTTTGTGCCAAATCTGTCCACCTGTTTACATCCCTTGTACGAGCTCTTGAGAAAAGATGTTGCATGGAAGTGGACATGTGAATGTGATCAAGCTTTCAAGTAATGTAAAACTCAGTTGGCAGATAGTACAATCCTTGTTCATTATGATGTAAATTAGCCCATGAAGTTAGCATGTGATGCTTCACCATACGGTGTTGGTGCTGTGATCTCTCATGTGCTAGAAAATGGAGAGGAGAGGCCAATAGCATTTGGGTCTAGAACACTCAATGCAAGTGAGAGAAATTATGCACAAATAGAGTGAGAGGCTCTTGCATTGATTTATGGCGTTAGGAGGTTTCACAAATACTTGTATGGTAGAAGGTTTGTAATCGAGACAGATCACCAGCCATTGACACTGATCCTAAATCCAAAAGCACACATACCAACTCTGGCAACAGCCAGAATGCAAAGATGGGCATTGATATTGTCTGCATACCAGTATGATATTCAGTATGGTAAGGCAGCAGAGCACAGCAATGCTGATGCCATGTCTAGGTTACCTTTGGAATCAGAGGTTACCCCAAACAGAGAGGACTTGTTTTATTTCTCACATGTAGATGAGTTACCTATCACATCAGGGGACATTCGGAAGGCTACTCGCACTGACAGACTTTTGTCAAGAGTGCAGGAGTATGTTACAAATGGATGGCCCTGTGGAAATGTCGGAGACCCTACATCTAGAAAGAATTAGACTTGTCTTAATGGACAAACAAGAATTTTTTGTTAAAATATGGGCTCCATTCATTAACTATTTGAAGGGATAGATGGGCCAAGCACGAAAACCCAACTGAAGCTTGAACTCAGGATTAGATGTAAAATTATATTTCATAACCTACGAACTTATCTCCAATGACGTATTATAAATAACTCATTCCACCTCTTTTTTTTTTTTCTCGATATTTGTAATGCTTTTTTCTTTCTACCTCTCTTTATCTATCTATATAAAAAAAAACACTAGAAGCAGAATTAATTGACAACTGACAATTTTAATAATGTATGATTGATGTATATGAAAAGGGTTTTTTTCTATTATAATATGTTACTATACTTTATAATATGTTTGCTTCTAATAAAAGTATTAATCAAAAAAAAACAAATGGATGGCCAAACAAATTGCCAGATTCAGAGGCAGAACTGAAACCATTCTTTGTACGTAGGAATGAACTCTCAGTGGACCAAGGTTGTGTCATGTGGGGAGCGAGAGTTGTAATCCCTGAAAGATACGGAGTAAAATTGCTGGGAGATCTTCATGATCAGCATTTGGGAATGTGTCTAACAAAGAGTCTAACTAGAAGCTATCTATGGTGGCCTGGTCTAGATAAGGACATAGAACAAATGGTGAAAGAGTGTAGCACGTCAAGCAGTTGGAAAGAATCCACCAACAGTACCGCTACAGCTATGGAAATGGCCGGCTAGAGTGTGGCAAAGATTACACGTTGACTTTGGATGGACAACAATTGTTCATTGTGATTGATAGTCACTCCAAGTGGGTTGAGGTGTTTCCAATGAACAAAACGACATCCAGCAAAACGATAGACATGTTGCGAGGATTGTTTACGTTCTATGGATTTCCAGAGGAAATTGTG
Organism: Malacoraja senta; assembly: GCA_038087875.1. NCBI lineage: Eukaryota > Metazoa > Chordata > Chondrichthyes > Rajiformes > Rajidae > Malacoraja > Malacoraja senta. Next base: position 13,201,731 of record CM075977.1, read on the forward strand.
TCTGATAATGGACCACAATTCTGTTCACAAGAGTTTGCACAATTCATGAAAGGGAATGGGGTAAAACACACCTCAGACCCAAACACCAGCTGAACTGTTCTTGAAGAGAAAACCCAGAACAAAGTTTTCACTGTTGAAACCAAATTTGGCTCAAACAGTAGAAGAGAAACAGGAGAAACAAAAAGCATATCATGACAGAAGTAGAGTAAAAGAAAGGAATGTAGAGTTGAATCAGAAGGTAAAGGTGAAAAACCATCATTACAAGTGGATAAAGTGGTTACCTGGAACAGTAGTGAGGAAGTGCGGACCATGGACATACTTGGTCAAGATGTTAGGAAGTGGAAAGGTGAGAAGAATACACATTGACCATGTCATGCCTATGCAAGCTCAGACAGGTTTGCAACCAGATCAATTAGACGTGTGAGATAATTTGGTTACCACTCAAGTACAGGTGCCAACGGATGAACCAGGAGTGGAACAAGAGGGTACACAAGATAATGAGAGTTTGAACCAGCCTGAAAATGGAGGTTCGTGTGGTTGACAGTCCAACAAAATTGACTGATGGAATCTAGGAATGTAGGTCAAAAGGAAGACTTGACTCGATCAAAAATGAGTCCGTGTGGTTCTAAACTGTCAGAAACCTTTGGTCAGGGAAGATATCCAGAACAAAGGAGAAACCCAGTAGTTAGGTTTAATTTGTGAAGTTTATTTCCTGAAATGCACATATCATTGTATATGCAACATATATGCCTGACGCCCTCATTTTATTCAGGTTGTATAAATGTAAACTATCATAAAAGATTGTAATAAATTCATACCGTTTTTATTATATTAAAAAATGTCAACAATGTTATATTCAAAAATGTCAACAAGGCGATAACTTTTTCATTAAGGTAGGAGGAGTTGTAATATCGCCACCTTTGGTCGGAGGATGTAAATGATTGAATAAACCACAGTACAGCTGGGCAGTCATGTTCCGATCACCAGTGAGTTAACTTGTTATTCTGTGTCTGAGCTCAAGATATCACAGTCACCGGGAGAACTTACCAACTCCGTACAGACACCACCCATAGTCGGGATCAAACCCGGGTCTATGGCGCTGTAGGGCAGCGACTCTACTGTTGAACCGCCATACCGCCCAGAGATTGTCAAGATTACACCATTACCTAAATGTCATGCTTAAATCATCATCATCGGCGGTCACTCGAAACGATTATGGCTGTCCTCTTTTGGGAGGACGCCTGTGCGTAACTTTGTTTAACGTGGGGAGACTGGTGCACAGACAGCCACCACACAGTTCTTGACAGATCTGGGTCAGGATCCAGTGGCATGGAGTCCAAGACGACTGGGGACCCTTTTCTGCTGCAGCCTTCATCCGCCTTCCCAGCCGTTGTGACGCTCCACTAAAGTCAGCCATCATCCTATGCCTGTTCCACGGTTGAGGTCTTGGTTGGATTGCTCTTTGTCAGGGACCTCCCCCTCGACCTTACCGCCATGGGTAGCCCTACCAGGAGCATAGCTCCAGACGGCATCGTTCTCATGATCTCAGGACCACACAAGCTTCTCCACCATGACAAGGTGACAATCCACGGAGAATGCAGCATGGATAAAGGCCATTCAGCCCATTTCGTCCATTGCTAACCAAATTCCATTTGCAACATTCTGCCAAAATACAGAATGTTACCCTTGATTATCAAACTGGAATTTATCAGCAAATTGACACCTGATGTTAATAAAATGCAAGCTTACACTTAATATGTAAGCTCAGTGGTAAACAAGAAATTCTAGATTAACATTTTAATCAAATGGCTTATAATGGTGTTTACTCTGCTCTTCCACACTGCAGTTACAGCAGACAAGAAATATTTATATTATAAGAATTTTATTGCAACAAGGGCGGCACTGTAGCACAGCGGTAGAGTTGCTGCCTTACAGCGCCAGAGACCCGGGTTCGATCCTGACTCCTGGTGCTGTCTGCATGGAGTTTGTACGTTCTCCCCGTGACCTGCGTGGGATTTCTCCGGGTGCTCCGGTTTCCTCCCACACTTCAAAGATGTACTGGTTTGTAGGTTAATAGGCTTTGTCAAAAAAAAAAGTAAATTGTCCCTGGTGTGTGTGTAGGATATTGCTAGTGTGCGGGGATCGCTGGTTAGCCGGGACTCAATGGGCCGAAGGGCCTGCTTCCAAACTGTATTTCTAAACTAAACAAAAGAAATATTGCAGATGGGCATAAAAAGCTGCAGTAACTCAGTGGGTCAGGCAGCATCTCTGGAGAAAAGGAATAGATGACGTTTCAGGTTGAAATCCTTCTTCAGAGTGATATCCTGATCTACAATTGCACTGTTTCTAAGTTTCTACTGGATTCCTTTCACACTATTAAACATGCAACTCAATCATCCTGCAATCTGATATCTGTTAATATCCTACTGCACCATCGAAGAGTCAGAAGAATACTGAGAAAGTAACTAAATTGGCTTGAGGTATCAAACTGGATGTTCAATGTGACAGGAAGTTGTGTAGCTAATTGCAGTTTTGACAGAAAACAGAATAACATGTCTGCAGCACATGTCTTGTTGTGTACTTACAGATATTGCATCTGCGCAGGTTTTCAGTATAAACACCAGCCTGACAACCATAAACAAAGTTGTAAGGACAAAAGGTTACATTTCGGCATTGCAGCAAATTATTCTAAAATTGTCCGGCATCTGAACAATCCTACCACAACCAGAGAGCAGTGCTGAACTACTATCCATCTTAGTGGACATCCTCGGACTATCTTTGATCAGACTTTACTGGCTTTATCTTGGACTAAACGTTATTCAGGTCATTCCCTTTATCATGTATCCGTACATTGTGAATGACCTGATTGTAATCATGTATTGTCTTTCTGGTACACAAAAATGCTGGAGAAACTCAGCGGGTGCAGCAGCATCTATGGAGCGAAGGAAATAGGCAACGTTTCGGGCCGAAACCCTTCTTCAGACCATTGTCTTTCTAGTGACTGGTTAGCACGCAACAAAAGCTTTTCACTGTACCTCGGTACAAGTGACAATAAACTCAACTCAATTACAACAGCAAATTACTTTTTATATCCTGCCATATTAAAGGACCAAAAAATGACTTTAGACTTTAGAGATACAGCGCAGAAACGGGCCCATCGGCCCACAGAGTGCGCGCTGACCAGCGATCACCCCGTACACTAGCACTATCCTGCACACTAGGGACAAATTATAATTTTACCAAAGCCAATTAACCTACAAACCTGCACATCTTTGGAGTGTGGGAGGAAACCGGAGCACCCGGAGAAAACCCACATGGTTACAGGGAGAAAGTACAAACTCCATACAGACAGCACCCTTAGTCAGGATGGAACCCGGGTCTCTGGCGCTGTAAGGCAGCAACTCTGCCACTGTGCCACTGTGCCGCCCAAATGTACATGGTTTTATTCCTATCTTACAGAGAAAGAATGGTGCCCTGAATGTTTGAGGCTGCCATCAAAATTTAGTAAGCAGATAATCATAAAAACAATCCCAATGCCTTTTAGAGAATTGAGGGAATGTGCCGGGATCGCTGGTTCACACGGACTCGATGGGCTGAAGTGCGTGCTTCCACGCTATATCTCGAAACTAAACTAAACTAATTGAACTCACCACCCATAGTTGGTCTCTCTTAAATGTGGCGCAAGTTCTATACCAACTGGTTGGATCTTAATCCCCTTATTTAATGGTTAGAAAGTCATAGAGTCTTACAGCATGGAAACAGATACTTCGGCCCAACTAATTCATGCCGCCCAAGATGCCCCTCTAAGGTGATCTGTCTGCCCTCTGTGTAAAAGAACTTGTCTCGCACATCTAAACTTGCTCCTTTCACCTTTATGCCTTGTAGTATTTGATAATTCCATCCTAGGAAAATACATTTTAGACAGCTTACCCTACCTATGCCTCTCATTATTCTATATACTTGTATCAGGCCTCCCCTTAACTTCTGATGTTCCAGAGGAAACAATCCGTCAGTCCAGCATCATCTTGGAGCTAGGTAGACAAAAATGCTGGAGAAACTCAGCGGGTGCGGCAGCATCTATGGAGCGAAGGAAATAGGCAACGTTTCGGGCCGAAATCCTTCTTCAGACCTAGCATAGATACTTCTCACCCGCTGAGTTTCTCCAGCATTTTTGTCTACCTTCGATTTTCCAGCATCTGCAGTTCCTTCTTGAACACCATCTTGGAGCTAATGCCTCTAATCCTGGCATCATTCTAGTAAACGTTTTCTAAATCTTTTCTAAAGTCTCTACGTACTTCCTGGAGTGGGCAACCAGAACTGCACACAATACTCCAAATGTGGCCTAACCAAAGTCCTATAAAGCTGCGTTATGACTTCTTGACTTATACTCAATGCCTCAACCAATGAAGGCAAGCATACCATATGCTTTCTTTACCTCTCGAGTCTGAAAGACGACCCTTCATCTAGACTGAAAGAATAAAGGAGAAGCAGCCAATATAAAGAGGTGGGGAGAGGGGTGCAGCAAAAGCTAGCAAGCAATAAGTGTGTACAGGAAAGGAGGAATTGATCAGCACGTAACTATCAGGTAGGGGAGGGAAGGGTAGAGATAGCAACCGAGGCTGGGAGGTGATCATGTAGAACAAAAGGCTGCAGATTCTGGAATCCGATAGGAAAGGAAGGTAAAGAATGAAACTAATTGAGGAAGGGTGGTGGGAGATGGGAACAAGTGGGAGGGGAGGGGTGAGCAGTCGGAAGGGGACAGGATCCAGTGGTGAGAAAGTCTGGGGTAGGGTTGAAAAAAATAGGGTGATAGGAGGCTGGGAAGTAAGGTGGGATGAACTGATCTCACCATTGCCTCTACTTCCTCAGGGGAATGAGGACATTCAGCATGTTGACGAATACTTTATCAAATTTCTATAGGTGTACGGTGGAGAGCATACTGACTGGATGCATCACGGCCTGGTTCAATAATTAAAATGCTCAAGAATGAAAGAGGATGGAGAAAGTGGTGAACGTTGCCCCGTACATCACATGTATTGATATGCGCAGCATTGAAGGGATCTACATGAAGCGCTGCCTCAAGGTGGCAGCTAATAGCATCAATGGCCCGCATCACTCAAGCCACGCTCTCATCTTGCTGCTACCATTGGGAAGATGGTACAGGAGCCTGAGAATCATCACCTCCAGGTCCAAAAACCAGCTTCTATCCATCAAAATATCGGATTCTTGAACCAATCTAACCACAACCCAACCTCAGCACCAAACCTCTATGGACTAGGCACTATTACGGTTGCAATACATACTTTAGATTGCACTATCACTACCTGGTTTACCCAAAATAACTGACTATATTATTTGTTTAAGAAGGAACTGCAGATGCTGGAAAAATCGAAGGTAGATAAGAATGCTGGAGAAACTCAGCGGGTGAGGCAGCATCTATGGAGCGAAGGAATAGGTGACGTTTCAGGTCGAGACCCTTCTTCAGTCTGTATTATTTGTCGCGTTTGCTGCATTTAATGTGCAGGTAAAGCTGCAGCAGATAATAATTTAATAGCTCTGGTCTCTTGCAGGCACAATGCTGGTGCAGGTTACCTGAAACTCAAGAATTCAATGATCATGCTGTTGGGGTTTAGACTACCCTGGGGGAATATGAAGTGCTATTCCTCTGGTTTAGTTCTGGCCTCACCCTGGCAATGGAGGAGTCTGAGGACAGATAGGTCGGTGTGGAGGAAAGAACTGCAGATGCTGGTTTAAACCGAAGATAGACTCAAAAATGTCTATCTTAGATCGGTGTAGAAATGGGAAGGGAATTAAAACGACTGGGAGATTCAAATGGCATTCGAAAGCAGAGCACAGGTTACCTAGTCTGCATCCGGTCTCACCAATGTAGAGGAGGCCGTATCAAGAGCACCAAATTCAGTAAAGGAGGTTGGAGAAAGCGCAGGTGAATTCCTGTCTCATCTGGAAGGACTGTATGTTTCCCTGGAAGATGAGATACTTGTCCTTTGGTAGCAGGGGGAAAGTACCTGTGCAGGAAGAGGTATGGGTGGGAAAGGATGATCAAATCAGGGAATCACGGAGAGAGTGGACTCTGTGGAATGCAGAAAGAGTTGGGATGGGGAAGATGTGAGTGGGATCATTTTATGTAGCGGAAATGTCACAAATGACGGATTGGGTGCAGAGGCTGGTGGGATGAAAGGTAAGAACTATTCCTGTTCGGTTTGGGGAATAGTGGGGTGAGAACAGATATGTTGGATGTAGAGAGGATATGGGTGAAGGCTTGGTCACCCATAATAAAAAGGTGTGTGGGAAGCTATATTGCATTTTGGATGTTCTGGAGTGGAAAGCCTCATCTCAAAGACAGATGTTTCAGAGACGGAGAAACAGAGAAGAATGCGATGACATCCTTTCGAGACACAAGCTGGGAGGTCTAGGTAGAGCTGGAGAGAGCTCTTAAAGATAGCAGTCAAGGGATATGGGGAGAAGGCAGGAAGGGGGTACTGACTGTGGATAATCAGCCATAATCACATTAATTGGCGGTGCTGGCTCGAAGGGCTGAATGGCCTACACCTGCACCTGTTGTCTATGTATCTA
>CM075977.1:13208524-13239992 GCA_038087875.1 Malacoraja senta
GGGCCAGCTGAGGAGTTTTGGCCCGCATCCCATCCAACTCATGAACCAATGATCGGCCATGTGAAGGAGGGGTGGTGGTGTCGACGGTAAGCGAAGGTCCGAAGGTCGGGCAGCTGGCCAGGCTGCTGACCGACGGGGCCACGGGCGAGGCGCTGCTGCTGCACTCCATGGGCTGCACTAAGTCGGGACCGGTGAGGTGGGGCCAGACGCGGCGTTCCGACCCGACAGTCCCCTCGACCCGAGTAGTAGCAGTCAAATACGGGACAAGGGCGGTCCCGTATGGGACAGACCAATTTAGCCCAATATACAGGATGTCCCAGCTAATACGGGACAGTTGGCAACCCTAGGCATGAGGCAAGAGGCTGTTATGGATAGTACAGGGGTCGGCAACCTACGGCCCCCGGGCCGAATGCAGCCCGTAACCCGAAATCATCTGGCCCGCAGAGAGTTCCTTTCCACAGCATGTGGGGAGTCTGGCCCATGTCAGCACGGCCTGGGCTGCACAAAGTGGTAAACATGGCTGGACCACCAGGGGTAAAGTGGCGGGGAGGGCAGGAGCGTTGAGAAGGAGGGGGTCGGGGATTATGCCAGCAACGCATTCACTCACTCAGTTGCTCGGGCGGGTACAAGTGGCAGCCGGGACCGGACAGCGGAACCGGCCGCCACCTCAGCGCCTTCTGCTGGTCCGCCAGCCAGCCAAGCCACGGTGTCCTTCGACACAGGCGCAACCGGTGGAGGTGGTGGTTGGCGGGTAGCTACTGGGCAGAAGGCTGACTGCTCTGTCCCGGGCTCTCTCTCTCCTCTCTCTCTCTCCCCATTATGTGATCTCCCTGAGCCAGGAAGTCTCCGTCCCTCAGACCTGAACCGTACAGCGCATTGTGGGACAGGCCAAGAAGGAGGCTCCCCGGTCCTCATTGCCTCCTTGAAGGAGTTTCACACCTTCCTTTCTACTGACTAAACCAACCCCTTGATCATGTTCCGCCAGCCTTTTTTCAAAATGTAACAACTCAAAATGGGGGTGCGTCTTCGTTGCGGGGAAATATGGTAACTCAAATTTCACTGGTTATGTGACAATAAACACAAAGTTGATCCTGAGGGTTGTTTCAATATCAGTGTCTCAAACTAATTCCTATGTTCAGTAGACATAATATTTCTTAAATATATAAATATGTCAAGGTTTATTAACTATGGCAATAGAGGTGGCCCTCCAACCGCTCACAGACATGGGACCCGGCCCCTATGTACAAGAAGGTTGCCGACCCCAAGGAACGAGATTTGAATCCTGGTAAAGCTGACAAATCTTTATGGTACAATGATAGGAAAAGTTAAGAGGGATATGGCCCAGTGCAAGCAAATGGGACTGATTTGACTGGGCATGTTGGTGGGTAAGAACAAGCTGGGCCAAAGGGCCTGGTTCCATTCCAAATGACTCTATCATACCATCAAAGGTACTGTTGTAACATTTAAGAGACATTTGGACAGGTACATGGTCAGGATAGCTTTAGAGGAATATGGGGCAAGTGCAGGCAGGTGGGACTCGTGTAGATGGGGCATATTGGTCGGGCATGGGCTTGTTGGGCTGAAGGGCCTGTTTCCACTCTATACGACACTTCGACTCTGTGACTCTAAACCTTTTTATCGCTCTGATATTCAGAAACCTTTAGTAATCATTAAGATTACTTGAACAAATTAAAATAAAGTCAAACATGTTCTTAACAATAAAGCACTAAAACCCAAATTAAAACATTAAGAAATAATGGAAACAATTAGAATAAAAGAAGTAACTAATCAATAATTTAACTTATGTGTCCTAGTTTCCAGGTCATTCTGGAAGGATGTTTGAAAGATCTGCCATGCTGTTAGATTATGGTTGATCTTCAGCAGATTGCTGTTTACCAGCTGTTGCTCCATATTCATTGATATTCACTCCATGGTTCTGGATTTCCACTATCCTTTGTATTAAGAAGTGCTACTTAATTTCTGAATGGCCTGGCTCTTGAGCTCAATTGCAGATGCCACTTCATCCATTTCACTACTGCGATATCATTGCACCAAGCTCTCTCGAAAATAAAATATTTTCATTGCCACATAAAGTAAGCATGCAGTTACAGCAGGCTGTGAAGAAAGCTGATGGCATATTGGCCTTCATAACAAGAGGAGGTGAATATAGGAGCAAAGAGGTCCTTCTGCAGTTGTACAGGGGGCCTAGTGAGACCACACCTGGAGTATTGTGGGCCGTTTTAGTCTCCAAATTTGAGGAAGGACGTTCTTGCTATTGAGGGAGTGCAGCGTATGTTCACGAGGTTAATTCCCGGGATGGCGGGACTGTCATATGTTGATAGAATGGAGCGGCTGGGCTTGTATATACTGGAATTTAGAAGGAAGAGAGGGGATCTTATTGAAACATATAAGGTTATTTTCATGTTCCTTTTCTATGTCTGCATAAACTTGAGAGTCTTCAAGGTACAACAGAAGTCTTTATTACATTACTCAATGCTGGCAGCAAGACAACTCAAAATGGCTGCACATTCACACTGTCTACAGACATGAAAAACTATATACCAAACATCCAGGCACGTGCCGTGAGTGAGTACTCAGGGTAGGCAGTCAGTCGGCTTTAAAAAAAAACGTAAACCGCGCATGCGCAGATTGTTCTCTCCGAAAAAATAAAAATAAAGACAGTAACAATTAAATTTTCCCAAGGCTTCCAAGTCTCCTTTATTCTGAATTACTGAATGGATGAAGGGTGATGGCAGGTGAAGAGATGGTGGGAAAAACGGGAGCATAGGGAAAAGTTGAATCAGTTGTCATCTTATTGAATGACAACACTTGTTCAAGGGACCAATTGGGGGGACAGTTCCTTTCACAGCGTGTGGAGAGTCTGGCCAGGGGTTAAAGTTGCGGGGAGGGCAGGAGTGTTGAGAAGGAGGGGGTCGGGGATAATGCCAGTAACTCACTCACTCACCGCTGCTGCGGCGCTCCGGGCGCCACCGCATTGTAGCCGGGGATAGAAGCAGCTCGGGTGGCTGCGAGCGGTCGCCGGGACCCGACAGCAGAATTGGCCGCCACTTCAGCGCCTTCTGCCGGCCCGCTCATCTCTGGCAGTGCTCTCCGTCTGAACACCTGTCACCTGCCACTCGCCGACTTCGCTCATGTCAGCCGCTTCCTGCAAATCCTTAAATCCCCACAGCCGAGTAAACTCAATCGCGCTGTCGGAATTTAAGGATTTGCGGGCTGACATGAGTGAGGCCAGCGAGTGGCAGGAGAGAGGTTTTTAGACAGAGAGCTGCCAGAGGTGAGCGGGGGCCGACAGATGGAGCTAAGGTGGCGGCTGGTTCCGCTGTCCGGCCCGGCGGTCGCTCACAGCCACCCGAGCTACTTCTCCCCCCCCCGGCCTCAATGCGGTGGCATTGCACGCCTCCGTGCAAGGAGCGTCTCAAGTAGCATGATCCTGACTCCCCTCCTTCACAACACACCTGCCCTCTCCTCCTCGCAACTTTACCCCCGGGCCAGACTCCCCAAACGCTGTGAAAGGAACTCCCCCACCCCGGGAAATACGTTATTTAAAAACATATAGCACCAAGAAATGTACTTACCACATCATTTGTATACAAACTCCATTCTTCTCTCTTTATTTCCAAAGATACTCTTCAGATAATGGCAATCCGTATTTGAAAAACCCGCCAAGAAACTAGCGCTGCGCCTGCGCAGTAGGCTGCTGCGTCTGCGCAGTACAGCCAAGGCAGAGTTTAGCTGCCTTCAGCTTCCCTTGAAATTGACCGCTTCAGACAGCGCTGACGGCACGTGGGCTGCACAGACTTTCGCGTGCTGCAAGCACTGCAGTTGAAACGCACGGAGATTTATGCCTACCTAAGAGATCGATCTCTTACATAGGCATAATTCTCCCATGCCTTTACTATTTATATTTAGTAATTACCATTTTATAATTTTAGTCAGTGTAGGCAGTGCCTACCTTGCCTACCCTGATGGCACGTGCCTGCAAACATCTCCCTTTGTCCTGTGCAGCGCCACCTGCTGCACGGGAGGAGCAACGGGTCCTCCACCCCACACAGTCCACCAAACATCACAGTTATTAAGGGTTTGGACACGCTAGAGGCAGGAAACATGTTCCCGATGTTGGGGGAGTCCAGAACCAGGGGCCACAGTTTACGAATAAGGGGTAGGCCATTTAGAACGGAGTTGAGGAAGACGCTTTTCACCCAGAGAGTTGTGAATCTGTGGAATTCTCTGCCTCAGAAGGCAGTGGAGGCCAATTCTCTGGATGCTTTCAAGAGAGCGTTAGATAGAGCTCTTAAAAATAGCAGAGTCAGGGGATATGGTGAGAAGGCAGGAACAGGGTACTGAATGTGGATGATCAGCCATGATCACAGTGAATGGCGGTGCTGGCTCGAAGGGCCGAATGGCCTACTCCTGCAGCTATTGTCTATTGTCTATTGTCTATAATGCTTACCACTAATCTTGTTGTCCAGTTATCAAAAGTGGCAGATATGTTTCACAATGTTCACAGATGTAATGTACTGAAGAGGTTTAGTGGAAATTAGTTGGTTTCTATCTACCACTTAAGATGGATGACAGTAGCTGCTAATTTCATTTTGGAACTGTGGATTAGTTTAGATTAGTTAAATAGTATATTTAAGGCAGTGATAGATAGATTATTGACTAGTACAGGTGTCAGAGATTATGGGTAGAAGGGAAGAGAATGGGGTTAGGAGGGAGAGATTGATCAGCCATGATTCAATGGCGGAGTAGACTTGATGGGCTGAATGGCCTAAATCTTCTCCTATCACTTATGGCCTTGTGACCTTAATGTCAAGGCCAGTTAATCTCATCTCACTTCTAGAACTGCTGGGCAAGTCTAAAAGTAGAGACATGGAAAGCAGCGGTAACGACACCCATGTTTCGGGAACTTCATTGATTATGTTATCGTTTACACCCGTCGTTGTAACTGAAAATTGGATCTATTGTACAATGAGAACGTACATACTCCGTACACAGAGCATCCGTAGTTTGGATCTCGGTTTCTGGCGCTGTAAGGCAGCAACTCTACCGCTGCTCCACCGTGCTGCATATTGTCCAGTTATCAAAAGTGACAGATATGTTACACAATGCTCACAGATGCTGTCTACTGATTAGGTTTAGTGGAAATGAGGTGATTTCTATCTACCACAAGATGGATGACAATAGCTTCTAATTTCATTTGGAACTGTTGATTAGATTACTGCTTTGAAGTTTGCACACAGATTATTTTTGACTACTTTGTTGGACCTGGTGTTTGTTCCTTTCTCAATTTAAAAATACAAAAAGGCTACTGTGTCTTAATTAATAAGAGATCTTCTTGGGCTATAAATAAGGGACAATAATCTCTTGGGCAGTGCTCACAGACTTGTATGAATATGATTTTGATTTCAGAGGAAATTGCACCAATCTGGTTTATACAAATTAATCTTTTTGATGTGCCATTTAAATCAAGAGCAAAATCTTTGCACCGGCTTCTCAAGGAAAATCATCATTGTATTTCTATTCTTTGAATTAGTTTGTTAAAGTACCAGGAAGGAAATATCACATACTAGAGAGCATAAGTTTAAGGTGAGAGGGGCAAAGTTTAAAGGAGATGTTCGGGACAAGTTGTTTTTAGGCAGAGGGTGGTGAGTGCCTGGAATGTGCTGCTGGGTATGCTGGTGGAGGCAGATACTATAGTGGCATTTAAGAGACTTCTGAATAGGCATATGGATAGTCAGGGGATGGAAGTATATGGACCATGTGCAGGCAGATAAAAGTTATTGTTAGCATCATTGGGCCGAAGGACTTGTTCATAGAGTAGTCGAGGTGGAAACAGGCACATTGGCCCAACTTGCCCACGCCAACCAACATGCCCCATCTAGACTAGTTCCACGTACCTGTGCTTGGTCCATAACCTGCTAACCCTATCCTATCCATGTACCTATCCAAATGTCTCTTCAATGTTATGATAGTACCTGCCTCAACTACCTCCTCTGACAGCTTGTTTCATACACCCACCACCAATTATGTACATACGTTACCCTTCATGTTCCTATGCATCATGTTACTGATGCATCTGTAAGGATTACATTTTTTGACTTCTCAAGCGCCTTCAACACAATTCAGCCCCGACTGCTAGGGGAGAAGATGGAGAAGATGAAAGTGGATCCATCACTGGTACTGTGGTGTTTGGATTACCTTTCCCTCAGACCACAGTACATGCGCCTACAGAGCAATGTCTCAAGCACCATCTTGAGCAGCACAGGGGCTCCACAAGGAACTGTGCTGGCTCCATTCCTGTTTACCATCTACACAGCGGATCTCCAATATAACACCAACAGCTGCTTTTTGCAGAAATTTTCCGATGACACAGCTGTTGTCGGCCTCATTAAAGGGGGCAATGAGGAGGAGTATAGAGACATAATAAGTAACTTTGTGGAGTGGAGTGCACACAATAACCTCCATCTTAACAACACAAAAACCAAGGAGATAGTTGTGGACTTCAGGAGGGGGAGGAGGAGGACTCAAGCAACACCAATCACCATTAAGGGCACTGAGGTGGAGGTGGTCGCTAACCACAGGTACCTTGGTGTGCAGCTTGACAGTGAGCTGGACTGGAAGTGTCATATGGAGGCGGTGTACAGGAAGGGACAAAGCCGACTGTATTTTTTAAGGAGGCTGAGGTCATTTAACATCTGCCAACCCCTACTGTGCAGTGTCTACCATTCAGTGGTGGCCAGTGCTCTGTTTTTCGCGGTGGCCTGTTGGGGAGATGGCGCCCGCATAGCGGACAAAAACAGACTGGACAAACTGATCAGGAAGGCCGGCTCAGTGGTCGGGGCTGAGCAACGAACGGTCCAGCAGGTGGCAGAGGCCAGAACTCTGAACAAACTGGGTTCTATAATGACCAACCCCACTCACCCACTCCATGCCCTGAAGGTGATCAAGAGCAGCATCTTCAGTCAGAGACTGATTGCACCAATGTGCAAAACGGAGAGACATAGGAAGTCCAGTTTACCAGCTGCTATAAGGTTATATAATGCGCATAAATAACTGTATTTTAATTGTATTTTAACTTGTATTTTAACTTGTATTTTAACTTGTTAAGTATGGAAGCTATTTGAGGAAATGTGTGGTGTTATGTCTGTCTTGAAGCTGTCGTGGCACTGTAATTTCCTGTAAAGGATTATTAAAGGTATATCTTATCTTATCTTATCTTATCTATTAAATCTATCCCCCACTCACCTTAAACCTATGTCATCTGGTTCTCGATTTCCCTTCTCAGGGTAAAGAAAACTCGGTGCATTTACCCAATGTATTTCTCTCATGATTTTGAACACCTCCATAAGATCCTGTGCTCCAAGGAATAAAGACCCAACCAACTCAACCTCTCCCTATAGCTTCCTAATCTTCTCTGCAATCTTTCCAGCTTGACAACATCTTTCCTGTAACATTGGGACCAAAAATGAACACAATACTTTAAATGTGGCCTCACCAATGTCTTATACAACTGTAACATGACCACCCAACTTCTATACTCAATATTCCGACTGATAAAGGCAAATGTGCCGAAAGCCTTTTTGACCGCCCGATCTACCAGTGATGCTCTTTCCTTGCACATAATCCATATCCCTCCATTCCCTGCATATCCACATGCCTATGCAAAAGTCTCTTAAATGCCTCTATTGCATCTTCCTCCACCACCACCTCCAGCAGCACATTCCAGGCACTCACCACCCTCTATGTAAAAACACTTGCCTTGCACATCTTCTTTAAATTCTTTCCTTTTCCCAAACATTATACAGATGGTGGAAGAGCATTAATGGGGAGAGGGATCGAGTTAATGTTTCAAGTCAATGACCTTTTTATCCGCGCTATCTTTGAGAGGGAAAACTCTGTTGCAAGATCCAAATCGAATTGTGAGAAATGGTGGTGAGGTTAATGGACGGCAGGTAAATTCAAGAGCAGTGGGTCGTACATAATGCACTATAGACATGATGGTGTGATGATAATGAATAAAAGGTAGCACTTTGACGTGTATATTGACTTGTTAAATCTAAGATGCAGCTTGATTCAATTAATTTGCACATACAGTGTGTGTATTTTGGTCGGCATGGACTTGTTGGCCAAAGGGTTGTTGCCACACTGTGTGACTCAATGACATGTTTAGATTACTCTGAAGGACCCACTCCTTTTCTGGTTTTCCCCTTGCTACACCAGTTTGTTGCCTTCAACCTGATGCACACATGAATGAGTGTAGGGAGGAACCGCAGATGCTGGTTTACACCGAAGATGTAAAGCTGGAGTAACTCAGCGGATCAGGCAGCATATCTGGAGTAAAGGAATAGATGATGTTTCGGGTCGAGACCCTTCTTCAGATTGAGAGTCAGGGGAGAGGGGAAACTGGAGATATGAACACATTAATTATGCTTGGTGTCCAGTTCCAGGTTCCAGGAAAGTGCACCATAGTTGTGGGAAGGCGGCACAATGGTGCAGCGGTAGAGTTTCTGCCTTACAGCGCTAGAGACGCGGGTTCGATCCTGACTATGGGTGCTGTCTGTATGGAGTTTGTACGTTCTTCCTGTGACTGCCTGGGTTTTCTCCAAGTGCCCCGGTTTCCTCCCACGGCCCATAGATGTCGAGGGTGGTAGGTCAATTGGCCTCTGTAAATTCTCCCTAATGTGTAGGAAAGAACTAGTGTGCGGGCGATCGTTGGTCTGCACAGACATGGTGGGCTGTTTACATGCTGTATCTCTAAACTAAACTGTAAAAAGACTGCCAGAATGTTAATAGATATGGCAAATGTGGAGTATAAATAGTTTGTTTTTTTTGGCTCTGATTTCAGTGAAATATTAATTAGTATTATGTTAGTAATACTCGTTCCTGCCTGCTTGTGGTGTGGAATTTCCAGTCATATTATGAAACTGAGAGGCCAGCTGTTTGTTGAGTCACTCATGCCACTCCCCTAAGAATGCTTTCCAGTTAGTATTATTCATACGTAGCAATGCTCTTTCAATGAAAGTTAATTGTTGAATGTTCTCACCTTTACAACAATTCGCATTGTTGTTTCCGCACATCTTACAATAAACCTTTCAGAAAAAGCTTGTCAAAAGAAACGTTTCAGAATAAACTCATGCAAGAAGTTACACTAGTGTACAGGGCATCTCACAGAGTCTTCTCAAGGAGCTCCTCAAGGGGCGGCGTGGTGGCACAGCGGCAGAGTTGCTGCTTTACAGAGGCAGAGACCCAGGTTAGATCCTGACTACGGGTGCTGTCTGTACTGAGTTTGTACGTTCTCCTCGTGACCTGCGTGGGTTTTCTCCGGGATCTCCGGTTTCCTCCCACACTCCAAAGACGTACAGGTTTGTATGGTAATTGGCTTGGTATAATTGTAAATTGTCCCTAGTGTGTGTAGGATAGCGATAGAGTGCGGGGATCGCTGGTCGGAGCGGACTCGGTGGGCCGAAGGGCATGTTTCCGCGCTGTATTGCTAAACTAAACTAAACTAAACTAGACTAAATTAAACTAAACTAAACTAAAACTAAACTCAGTCTCCATTGCCTCCATAATTGTTGGCAGCCTCAACAACGCCCTTCTTCCCGTCTGACTGCTGATCTCCAAATACTCTGTCCGCTTATTCCCAATCCCAAGGGACCCACCCATCAGATGTCATTTTGGTCTGTGAATCTGCCTGTCTGCTTATCTGACCACCAGCCCGGTGGGAAACTGGATTTATAAAAACAATGGAATGCTTGTGAGGTCTTAGCCTTCAATTTGCCAGGAGCTCTGAATCTCTGCAAAAATGTTGATTTCCGCCTCAGCTAATATCAAGACAAACTCGATGGCTGGAGGCCCTGCACCAACCTGGGGCTCGCCTGGAACAGGCACCGCTCAATAAAGATCTAGCGCGCACTTTGAAATGGCACCAAATCCAAGAGCGGAACTCGCTATCAAAACATGGAGGGGACGGGGGACACAATTTTTTGCCGGCCGCGTGCGCATGCGCACACTCACACACACACACGCGCGAGGCTTCGGAGGCTCAATCCAGCGCTAAATGCAGCTCAACTCTGCCTGTTTCATCGGGTTAACTACAGCCCTGCCTGGACTGACGGGATACCAGCGCTGCTTCTCCGCGCTGGCCATATTTCCCGCAAGTCCAGGAAGGCTGTAGGCTCACCTGGCGGGACAGGTAGAGTTGACCTGGTTTAGCGCTGCTTCTCTGCGCTGGCTGTGGGCCTGGGGGCACCGCCCCCGTCTGACTACCGACCAAAGATCCTACAGCGGAGGATCTTTGCTGCCGACCTCTCTGGCCAGTCTCTGGGGGGGGGCACTCGGGCGGGGACAGGACAGCACCGGAGACCCGGCCGGGATCGATCCTGCCTGCGGGTGAGGCGCAGGTCTGTGCCACGTCTCCCTCCTCCAATCACCGCACTCTATCCTCAGTCCCACCCCCCCCCACTCCTCCCTCCTCCAATGATCGCGCTGAATTATCATGTCCCGCCCCCATTGCCTGCTGACCGACGTCTCTCTCGTCCAATCGGCGCCCTCGATCTTCAGTCCCACCCCCACTGTCCCGCGTAAAGCGGAGATTTCACTGGGTTTTAAAATACGGATTACAAAAACTTGGGGGAGATGTCCCCCATCTCTCAAAACATGGAGGGGACGTGTCCCCTTTGGCCCCCCCGGGTTTTCCGCCCCTGATGAATCTGGCGACTCGAGTAAGGATTTCACAGTGTTTTGCACATGTAACAATAAAACACCACTGAACTATCTCAATATTTCCATCTCCCTCATTATTGAAATTAGTTTAAGTACATTACTCTGGTTGGCTAGTTATGGTTTCAAGTTATCATCTTATCAAGTTATCAAACTCTTATCAAAATTTAGTTTAGTGTATTATTATTGTTCCGTGTACCAAGGTACTGTGTAAAGCTTTTTGTTTTCCTCAACAGACAGACATCTCCCGCCTCTTCCCATCATTCTTCCCCTCTGTTATCAGGCTTCTGAATGGTCCTTCTTTAAACTAGGGTACTGTCCGATTCACCTCTACCGCATTGCGGACATTGGACTACATCTCTGCTACTGATGCGCCACAATGCTGAGATCTACATTCCGCACTCTGCTGTATCTACTGTACTTGAGTTTGAACTGATTGTAGCTATGAACGGCATATTTAGTTTAATTTAGAGATACAGCACGGAAACTGGCCCGTCGGCCCACCGGGTCCGCGCCGCCGAACGATCCCCGCACACTAATACTATCCTGCACACACTAGGGAATGTTTACATTTACCAAGCCAATTAACCTACAAACCTGTACGTCTTTGGAGTGTGAGAGGAAACCGAAGATCTCGGAAAAAAACCCATGCAGGTCACAGGGAGAACGTACAAATTCCGTACAGACAGCACCCATAGTTGGGATCGAACGCGGGTCTCCGGTGCTGCATTCGCTGTAAGGCAGCAACTCTACCGCTGCACCACCGTGATCGCCCTATCTATCTGATCTGTTTGGAAAGCATGCAAAACAAAGCTTTTCACTGTACCTCGATACATGTGACAATAATAAGCCTACACCTAAACCAGCCCACATACATAAACCGAAGATAGACACAAAATGCAGGAGTAACCCAATGGGACAGGCAGCATCTCTGGAGAGAAGGAATAGGTGACGTTACGGCTCGAGACCATTCTTCAGAATTCTCGACCCGAAAGAACACCCATTCCCTCTCTCCAGAGATGCTGCCTGTCCCGCTGAGTTACTCCAGCATTTTGTGTCTATCTTCGGTTGAAACCTGCAGCTGCAGTTCCTTCCTACATATATACATTAACCTCTCCATCAGTGGTTCCCAGACTTTTTGAGTTCATAGAACACAGGTATAATGATAGACACAAAAAGCTGGAGTAACTCAGCGGGGCAGGCAGTATCTCTGGAGGGATGGAATGGGTGACGTTTCAGGTCGAGACTGAAGGGTCTCGACTCGAAACGTCACCCATTCCTTCTCTCCAGAGATGTTGCCTGTCCCGCAGAGTTACTCCAGCTTTTTGTGTCTATCTTCAGTTTAAACCAGCATCTGCAGTTTCTTCCAATACAGGTATAATGATGTTAACCTTGCTGCACATTGTTTGACTTAGCAGCCAAAACTAAAACGATATCAGTGCCACCTATATTTAAGAAAGAACTGCAGATGCTGGAAAAATCAAAGGTAAACAAAAATGCTGGAGATCTCACCATCTCCATCGCAGGTATCAGACTACTGACTGGCTTCTACCACAAACCCACTGACAACCATTGCTATCTGGACTACACTTCTTCCCACTCTGCTTCCTGTAAGGACTCTATCCCCTAATCCCAATTCCTCCATCTACTTAAACGT
Organism: Malacoraja senta; assembly: GCA_038087875.1. Classification (NCBI taxonomy): domain Eukaryota; kingdom Metazoa; phylum Chordata; class Chondrichthyes; order Rajiformes; family Rajidae; genus Malacoraja; species Malacoraja senta. The sequence goes on from CM075977.1 coordinate 13,220,922, forward strand.
TTTATAAATATGTTAGAGTTTTAAAATGTGGTATTTTATTTACTAAAGTATATACATCAATTTAATGACCAACTCAATGACGACCAACTCAATGAAGACCAACTCAATGGAGATCAACACAACGATGGACAACTCATCAATTTCTCACTCAATGATGCTCAACTCAACAATGAACAACTCAATGATGGTCAACAATGGAGACCAATTCAATGGAGACCTTCAATGGAGATCAACTCAATGGAGACCAAGTCATTGATGGACAACTTAACAGCCACCAACTCTATGGAGCTCAACTCAATGGAGACCAATTCAATGATGGTCAACTCATCAATGGCCACTCATTGATGGGAAACTCATTAATTAACTCAACAATGCTCAACGCAATGGACAGGGGTAACCAATTTATAATGGAGATGAGGAAAAACTTTTTCACCCAGAGAGTTGTGAATTTGTGGAATTCTCTGCCTCAGAATTCAATATTCAGGAGGGATAGAGAGAAAGGAAAAGGAGGTGGGGTAGCGTTGCTGGTTAGAGAGGAGATTAACGCAGTGGAAAGGAAGGACATTAGCTTGGAGGATGTGGAATCGGTATGGGTAGAGCTACGAAACACTAAGGGGCAGAAAACGCTGGTGGGTGTTGTGTACAGGCCACCTAGCAGTAGTAGTGAAGTTGGGGATGGCATCAAACATGAAATTAGAAATGCGTGCAACAAAGGCAAAACAGTTATAATGGGTGACTTCAATCTACATATAGATTGGGTGAATCAAATTGGCAGGGGTGCTGAGGAAGAGGATTTCTTGGAATGTATGAGGGATAGTTATCTAAACCAACATGTAGAGGAACCAACGAGAGAGCAGGCTATTCTAGACTGGGTATTGAGTAATGAGGAAGGGTTAGTTAGCAGACTTGTTGTGCGTGCCCCCTTGGGCAAGAGTGACCATAATATGGTTGAGTTCTTCATTAGGATGGAGAGTGACATTGTTAATTCAGAAACAACGGTTCTGAACTTAAAGAAAGGTAACTTTGAGGGTATGAGACGTGAATTGGCCAAGATTGACTGGCAATTCGTTCTAAAAGGGTTGACGGTGGATATGCAATGGAAGGCATTTAAAGACTGCATGGATGAACTACAAAAAATGTTCATCCCAGTTTGGCAAAAGAATAAATCAGGGAAGGTAGTGCATCCGTGGATAACAAGGGAAATCAGGGATAGTATCAAAGCAAAAGATGTTGCGTACAAATTAGCCAGAAAAAGCAGCATACCAGAGGACTGGGAGAAATTCAGAGACCAGCAGAGGAGGACAAAGGGCTTAATTAGGAAAGGGAAAATAGATTATGAAAGGAAACTGGCAGGGAACATTAAAACTGACTGCAAAAGTTTTTATAGATATGTGAAGAGAAAGAGATTAGTTAAAACAAATGTAGGTCCCTTGCAGTCAGAAACAGGTGAATTGATCATGGGGAACAAGGATATGGCGGACCAATTGAATAACTACTTTGGTTCCGTCTTCACTAAGGAAGACATAAATAATCTGCCGGAAATAGCAGGGGGCCGCGGGTCAAAGGAGATGGAGGAACTGAGTGAAATCCAGGTTAGTCGGGAAGTGGTGTTGGGGAAATTGAATGGATTAAAGGCCGATAAATCACCAGGGCCAGATAGGCTGCATCCCAGAGTACTTAAGGAAGTAGCTCCAGAAATAGTGGATGCATTAGTGATAATTTTTCAAAATTCTTTAGATTCTGGAGTAGTTCCTGAGGATTGGAGGGTAGCAAACGTAACCCCACTTTTTAAGAAGGGAGGGAGAGAGAAAACTGGGAATTACAGACCAGTTAGTCTAACATCGGTAGTGGGGAAACTGCTAGAGTCAGTTATTAAAGATGGGATAGCAGCACATTTGGAAAGTGGTGAAATCATTGGACAAAGTCAGCATGGATTTACGAAAGGTAAATCGTGTCTGACGAATCTTATAGAATTTTTCGAGGATGTAACTAGTAGAGTGGATAGGGGAGAACCAGTGGATGTGTTGTATCTGGACTTTCAGAAGGCTTTCGACAAGGTACCACATAAGAGATTAGGATACAAACTTAAATCACACGGTATTGGGGGTTCAGTATTGATGTGGATAGAGAACTGGCTGGCAAACAGGAAGCAAAGAGTAGGAGTAAACGGGTCCTTTTCACAATGGCAGGCAGTGACTAGTGGGGTACCGCAAGGCTCAGTGCTGGGACCCCAGCTATTTACAATTTATATTAATGATCTGGACGAGGGAATTGAAAGCAACATCTCCAAGTTTGCGGATGACACTAAGCTGGGGGGCAGTGTTAGCTGTGAGGAGGATGCTAGGAGACTGCAAGGTGACTTGGATAGGCTGGGTGAGTGGGCAAATGTTTGGCAGATGCAGTATAATGTGGATAAATGTGAGGTTATCCACTTTGGTGGCAAAAACGGGAAGGCAGACTATTATCTAAATGGTGGCCGATTAGGAAATGGGGAGGTGCAGCGAGACCTGGGTGTCATGGTACACCAGTCATTGAAAGTAGGCATGCAGGTGCAGCAGGCAGTGAAGAAAGCGAATGGTATGTTGGCCTTCATAGCAAGAGGATTTGAGTATAGGAGCAGGGAGGTTCTACTGCAGTTGTACAGGGTCTTGGTGAGACCACACCTGGAGTATTGCGTACAGTTTTGGTCTCCAAATCTGAGGAAGGACATTATAGCCATAGAGGGAGTGCAGAGAAGGTTCACCAGACTGATTCCTGGGATGTCAGGACTTTCATATGAAGAAAGACTGGATAGACTTGGCTTATACTCGCTAGAATTTAGGAGATTGAGAGGGGATCTTATAGAAACGTACAAAATTCTTATGGGGTTGGACAGGCTAGATGCAGGAAGATTGTTCCCGATGTTGGGGAAGTCCAGGACAAGGGGTCACAGCTTAAGGATAAGGGGGAAATCCTTTAAGACCGAGATGAGGAAAAACTTTTTCACACAGAGAGTGGTGAATCTCTGGAACTCTCTGCCACAGAGGGTAGTTGAGGCCAGTTCATTGGCTATATTTAAGAGGGAGTTAGATGTGGCCCTTGTGGCTAAAGGGATCAGGGGGTATGGAGAGAAGGCAGGTACGGGATACTGAGTTGGATGATCAGCCATGATCATATTGAATGGCGGTGCAGGCTCGAAGGGCCGAATGGCCTACTCCTGCACCTATTTTCTATGTATCTAGAAGGCAGTGGAGGCCAATTCTCTGGATGCTTTCAAGAGAGAGTTAGATAGAGCTCTTAAAGATAGCAGAGTCAGGGGATATGGCGAGAAGGCAGGAACGAGGTACTGAATGTGGATGATCAGCCATAATCATATTGATTGGCGGTGCTGGCTCGAACGGCCGAATGGCCTACTCCTGTACCATATCAGAGCTGCCTAGCAAAGGTACTCTGAGAAGTTGAGGAGCAAGTTCTCAGCTAGTGACTCTTCTTCAGTTTGGAAGCGCTTGCAAGAAATCACCAGCTACAAGAGGAAAGCCCCCCGCTCTTTCGACAATCGTCAGCTGACCAACGACCTGAATGAGTTCTACTGCCGGTTTGACAAGCAGAAATGTAACGCTGGTACCCCCTCCCCCCCTCCCCAACAAACAAAGCCCAACAGTCTGCAAAGAATGGATCCTTCTGCACCCACTCCTCCCCATTCACCACACATACTTAAAGCAAGACTCCAGTCTGAAAAGACTGAACCCTTTCCCACCCACCCCTCTCCAATCACCACTTAACACCCAATTACCCATCCCCTCCGTGCTGCACAACACCAGTTCTCCATCATCAACAATAAAAATAGAGGAGGTGGAGAGGCTTTTCAGAAGACAGAAAAGCCGGAAATATTTCCCCCTCTACTCTCAAGCTCTGTGCCGAACAACTGGCACCGGACTACACAGACATTTTCAACCAGTCCCTGCAAACCTGTACTGTCCCTGCCTGCTTCAAAGTCTCCACTATTGTCCCTGTACCCAAAAAGGCATGGATTACTGGTCTTAATGACTACAGGCCTGTCGCACTGACCTCTGAGGTCATGAAGACCCTTGAAAGACTTGTGCTGGCCAAGCTGTAAAATATCACGAACCCCCTGCTGGACCCTCTGCAGTTTGCAAATCGGGCCAATAGATCTGTGGATGACACAGTCAACCTGGGCCAGCACTTCATCCTCCAGCACCTAGACCGCCAGGGGACCTATGCGAGTATTTTGTTTGTTGATTTTAGCTCTGCATTCAACACCATTGTGCCAGAGCTACTACACTCCAAACTTTCCGAGTTGACTGTGCCTGAACCCCTCTGTCGGTGGATCACCAGCTTCCTGACAGACAGGAAGCAGCATGTGAGGCTGGGAAAGCACATCTCAGACCCGCAAACCCTCAGCATAGGAGCACCGCAAGGCTGCGTACTCTCCCCTGTCCTCTACACCAATGATTGCTCCCCCACTGACTCCTCTGTCAAGCTTCTCAAGTTTGCGGAGGACACAGCCCTAATTGGACTGATCCAGGATGGGGAGGAATCTGCCTACAGACAGGAAGTGACACAGCTGGCGTCATGGTGCCATCGCAACAATCTGGAGCTCAATGCTCTTAAGACAGTGGAATGAATAGTAGACCTAAGGGGAGCTCCCCCTCCCCTGACCCCACTCACCATCAGGGGGGTATGGAGAGAAGGCAGGTACGGGATACTGAGTTGGATGATCAGCCATGATCATATTGAATGGCGGTGCAGGCTCGAAGGGCCGAATGGCCTACTCCTGCACCTATTTTCTATGTATCTATGTATCTATCAACAACACCACAGTCACATCTGTGGAGTCTAAATGCAGCTTTTTTCCACGAGTAGTAGCTCAATAACCAAAAATCTGTAGCCTCCTTTTGCTCTGGTATTTTATTTAATACACATGTTTAATCAATAATGTTTTATTATTAATGTTTAATGTTTTATGTATCATTCCTAACTGTCACTGTATGTCATCCTGGGGGCTTGAACATTGAATTCTCCCAATTCTGCTAGCCCTTGCTGTCCCCTCCCCTTCATCAGCCATCCGGTTGTCTCCTCCCCTCCCCCAGCCCTCGGGCTCCTCCTCCGCCTTTTTCCTTTTTTCCTTTCTTCTCCCCACCCCCTATCAGTCTGAAGAAGGGTTTCGGCCCGAAACGTTACCTATTTCCTTCGCTCCATAGATGCTGCTGCACCCGCTGAGTTTCTCCAGCATTTTTGTGTACCTTCGATTTTCCAGCATCTGCAGTTCCTTCTTTAAAACTTATTCATTCATTCATTCATTGTCTATTGTCTAATTTAAAATGGTTTATGCCTTGGTTATTTGATTTTAAAAAAATCACTGGAAACAGACCTTACATGAAATTTAAAATATTTGCGGACCACACACAATGGTTTCACAGCACACCACTGTGCCGAGGCATACGGTTTGGGAGCTACTGCTCTAGATAGAGGGTGCGTTTTGTTAAACAGATATTAATTGAAAGATGCAGCAAGAAAAAAGACCTTTTGGCCCACCGAGTCCATGCCGACCATCTATCACCCGTTCATAGACAGGAAAAGCTGGAGTAACACAGCGGGACAGGCAGCATCTCCGGAGAGTATGAACGGGTGACGTTCCGGGTCGAGACTCTTCTTTACCTGTTCACACTAGTCCCATGTTATTCGACTATCCCATCCTCTCCTTACACACTCGGGGCAATTATGCACAGCGACCATACAGCGTGGAAACAGGCCCGACTTGCCCACACCGACCAAAACATCACATCTACACTAATCCCACCTGCCTGCGTTTGGTCCATCCTAACCTGTCCCTAACCCATCCATGTACCTGTCTAATTGTATCTTAAACCTTGCAATAATCCCTGCCTCAACACAGCTCATTCCTTTACACGTGGTAATAATAAACTAAACTAAAAGCTTAGAAAAAATAAGACAAAGTGAATAATTTTATTAAATACATATCTGCTGTAATAATATTCGGTCTCTTTATCAAAATCAAATTTTGAAACCGACTCTGGCCATAATTCCATAATGTTCAGCTTCATAATCAATGAAAATGTTTGTGGACTCCTTGCAGTTTATAAAGATTGCATGAAATTAGTTCACATTAATGATAGTAAACATCAGCGCAAGATTCAATTAAAAAAGTTAATCAAGAAATCATAGAAATTCATAGATTTACTATTGTTAAACTTCTGATCCTATCTCCGTTGGGATGGGTATAAAGTATAATCGATGTGGCAGTAATAGGTAAAGAGGTTGGTTCGATAAATGTTATTACTTCCATTATGTGCCCTGTGGGGATTTATGACATTTAGGACACAACAGTATTATTGTTGGATGATGTGAGAAATGGCAAAGGAAGTCATGTTGTTTACTTTAATGACAGCGCAGAGTATGCACTGCCAATAAATTATTTTTGGGAAAGCCATCCATATCATTCTTTAAACTTTAGACTTTAGAGACACAGCGTGGAAACAGGCCCTTCAGCCCACCGAGTCTGCACCGACCAGCGATCACCCCGTACACTAGCACTATCCTACACAATAGGGACTATTTGTACATTTTTCCAAAGCCGATGGAACCTACAAACCTGTACACCTTTTGGAGTGTGGGAGGAAACTGGAGCACCCGGAGAAAACCTACGCGGTCACAGGGGAAAAGTACATACTCCGTACAGACAGCACCCGTATTCAACCCGGGTCTCTGGAGATATAAGGCATTATATCGCTGCACCACTTTGAGGATTTGAGGAATTATTGCTGGTTGTTAAGCCAGGGAGAACTATACTGCTTTTCCTCAGTGAACTATCATGAGGTATTGTTTACCCTTGTGATAGAAAAGAAGAGGTCTAATTTTGACACCCTACCTAAAGACAGCAGCTGATTTAGTGCTGCAATATGATAATCGCAAGGAATGGAGGGATATACATCACAAGCAAGCACAGGAGTTTAATTGCACTTGACATCAAGTTCGGCATGGACATTGTGGGCCAAAAGGCCTGTTGTTGTGCTATACTGTTCTATGTTTTATGTTCTATGTAATAGACTTGCTGTTCTGTTCTAGAGTGGGGGGTGGAGGGGGTGCTGTGGTTTTTGAATCCACACCTAACTCAGATGTGTGTGATTAACAACAGAGCATAAAGGCGGAGATAGACAAATTCTTGATTAAAACGGGTGTCAAGGGTTATGGGGAGAAGGCAGGAAAATGGGATTAGGAAGCAGAGATCAGCCATGATAGAATGGTGGAGTAGACTCGATGGGCCGAATGGCCTAATTCTACTCCAATAACTTATGAACTTGTGAACTTGGGAAGTCACAGCATTATCAAACCATTGGAAATGTCATACAAGTGGGGTGCATGTTCAGGATCTGAGATTTGACCGTTCTTAATTTGCAAGCTAAAGACACTGCATCTCATCTATTTAATTTAATTTAATTGAATTGAATATATTGTATTTGCCATACATACATAACAAGGAATTTGCCTTGGTGCTTTACTCACAAGGTTAAAAACACAATATACAGTAGACAATTATAAAATAAAACATTTATAATTTAAACATATGAAATATTAACGTTTGTTAATGAATGCTAATGTGTGGAGATACAGTGCGGAAACAGGTCCTTCGGCTCACCGAGGCCATGCTGATCAGCCATCCCCGAACACTAACACTATTTTACACACACTACGGACAATTTCTAATGTTACCTAGCCAATCAACCTACAAACCTGTACGACTTTGGAGTGTGGGAGGAAACCGGAGATCCCGGACAAAATCCACGCAGGTCACGGGGAGAACGTACAAACTCCGTATAGACAGCACCCGTAGTCAGGATCGAACCCGGGTCTCTGGCGCTGTAAGGCACCCTGCGCCACCGCTGCGCCACTGTGCCGTCGTTCCAAGTCACAGTATTTATCCAAGCAATGGAAATGTCACACTAGTAGCTAATCTGAAATTGGACCTGTATTTATCTGCAAGCTAAAGACACTGAATCTAATCTATTTTAAGTTGATGTGATGGATCAAAGGTCTGTTTTGTTTGGAGTTTAAGCACCCCGAGATGAGAGTCATTTAGTCTAATTATTCTTTGGTGCAATATATTAAGCTCCTATCTCTCGTGAAACGAATCCACTAGTTAAATACAGGAGTCACACTAAAAATTGTGAAAAAGATAGCTGAGGGAAATTGCAATGTAAGAAGAACATAGCTAGGCTACAGTGACTCAATGCATAAATGTAAAAAGTGAGGCAAATATTTTATATTTTTGCCTTTATGATCTCGAACTAGTCTTTCAACCCTGAGTGACCCAGTAATATTTATATGCTACTATATCAGCCCTCACTATTTCCAACAATATTTATTGTGATCATTTTTTGTAGTCTTTTCGAGGCCCAATTTGCTATATTTCTGGGCGTAACTTTATATTATGTTTTTATTTTAATTTTCAGTTTTGTTTAAGTCCATAGTGAGGCAAAACAAAATGGAGACTGTGCTGTAGCAAATTACTTCAACACTTCCATCCACTCCCGGGTCTAATATGGAAAATGACAACAGTTGCACCCACATCAGGCAGTGAGTGCAATTGCTTATGCATGGCTATTGTGCCTCTACTGTCTCCGATTAACAATGGTGTAGCCTAAAACTTTCAAAACATGGGAATAAATGTGACAAATGTTCATAGGCTACAAAGTCCAAATCTTGAGCTTCATCTTCCACCACCATATGCCCATGTCACTGTGTGAACTAGGGCAGCATGGTAGCACAGCGGTAGAGTTGCTTCCTTGCAGGGCCAGAGACCCAAGTTTGATTCTGACCAGGGGTGCTGTCTGTACGGAGTTTGTATGTTCTCCCTGTGACCTGCATGGGTTTTCTCCTGGAGGTCCGGGTTCTTCCCACACTCCAAAGATGTACAGGTTCGTAGGTTAATTAGCTTCGGTAAAATTGTAAATTGTCCCTAGTTTGCGTAGGGTAGTATTAATGTGTGGGGATCGCTGGTCGGCGCAGACTCGGTGGGCCGAAAGGCCTGTTTCCGCGCTGTACCTCTAAACCAAACTAAAAACAAAACTAATCTCATATTCTAAGATGCTTGAAAAGACTATTCCAATGTATTTTTTTGATCTCGAACAAGAGACTATGAATATCAGTGACGACGTTATGTTGCAATCTGTATACCATGTTGCCATGGTCTGGTGTTTTCAATCTTCAAAGATGCTCCATAAATTAGCATATAGATTAAAGGTAGAATCGAAAGACTGAAAAAGATATGCTTTCAAATATAATGTACCAGTGAAAGATAAATAGGCTAGAATTTCTACTTGCAAATATATAGAGATGGAGTACACTTCATGTTTGACTCCTCTTGCTACCTCTCTAATCCATATTGCATCTGGAATAAGCCAGCAGAAACAGCAGAAAACATTGTGGTGGTTGTCCTTTGAACTCTTGCATTGGTGTCCGCCTAATTACTCACACAGCTATCTGAGAAACATAGAAACATAGAAAATAGGTGCAGGAGTAGGCCATTCGGCTCTTTGAGCCAGCACCGCCATTCAATATGAGCATGGCTGATCATCCAAAATCAGTACCCCGTTCCTGCTTTTTCCCTATTGGATCTAATTGAATCAAAAAAACATTCTCCAGGTTTTTCCCCCATATCCCTTGATTCTGTTAGCCCTAAGAGCTAAATCTAACTCTCTCATGAAAACATCCAGTGAATATCCTCCACTGCCTTATGCAAAAGTAATTGAGGCAGATACAACATCAAACTGCAGAGGTGTCCCAACCCAAAATGTCACCTATCTATGTCCTCCACAGATGATGTCTGACCCATTGAGTTACTCCAGCACTTTATGTTCTACACAATATTTGAAACAGGTACAGGTACGTGGATAGGAAAGGCTTAGAGCGATATGAGCCACATGCAGGTAAATGGAACTGACTGTACAGAGCCCTAGTGAGACCACACCTGGAGTATTGTGTGCAGTTTTGGTCCCCTAATTTGAGGAAGGACATTCTTGCTATTGAGGGAGTGCAGCGTAGGTTTACAAGGTTAATCCCGGGTTGGCGGGACTGTCATATGCTGAGAGAATGGAGCAGCTGGGCTTGTCCACTCTGGAGTTTAGAAGCATGATAGGGATCTCATTGAAACATATAAGATTGTTAAGGGCTTGGACACGCTAGAGGCAGGAAACATGTACCCGATGTTGGGGAGTCCAGAACCAGGGGCCACAGTTTAAGAATAAGGAGTAAGCCATTTATAACGGAGACGAGGAAACACTTGTTCTCGCAGAGAGTGGTGAGTTTGGAGTTTTCCTGCTCCTAGACTGTGAACAGATTGATAAAATAAACTTTTGGTGTTCAATCCTTATCGTGTATGTGTACACTGTAAATGGCTTGATTGTAACCATGTATTGTCTTTCCGCTGACTGGTTAGCACGCAACTAAAGCTTTTCACTGTAGGAAGGAACTGCAGATGCTGGTTTTACGCGGAACAATAGACAATAGACAATAGACAATAGGTGCAGGAGTAGGCCATTCGACCCTTCGAGCCATATCCCCTGACTCCGCTATTTTTAAGAGCCCTATCTAGCTCTCTCTTGAAAGCATCCAGAGAACCTGCCCCCACCGCCCTCTGAGGCAGAGAATTCCACAGACTCACCACTCTCTGTGAGAAAAAGTGTTTCCTCGTCTCCGTTCTAATTTTTTCTTCAGTTCATAAACGTTAAAGAGGAAAGAAAAACAGAAAGATAGAGTAACTCAGATAGAGAAGCTGGAGTAACTCAGAAGAACAGGCAGCATCTCCGGATAGAAGGAATGGGTGACGTTTCAGTCGGGACCGAGTCTGAAGAAGGGTCTTGACCTGAAACGTCACCCATTCCTTCAATACAGAGATGTTGCCTGGCCCGTTGAGTTACTCCAGCATTTTGTGTCTAGTTTTTCACTGCACCTCGGTACACATGACAATAAACTAAACTGAACTCAATCTATTGCTAAACAATTAGCATGGCGGAAATCTAAGCTCATCTGCATTCAGAAAATTTGACAATTTGGGGTTTACTCCTAAGGTTGTCACCTGTTGGACAATTCGGCCCAGCAGGTGGATTGGATAGTAATGGAGAGAGAGGATTGTTCCCCTTTTAATATAGGAGCGATCCTTCTCTCACCAACAAAAATGAAGAATACAATATACAGTAAAAATCCAATTATTCATAGTACAATTAGAATTTGGAAACAAATAAAATTAACTTTAAAATTAAGAAATCTATTGCTTCTTTCACCTATAATGAATAACCCTATGTTTATACCTTCTATGATAGATACATCTTTTACACACTGGGATAGATTAGGAATTAAAACGTTTGGAGATATGTATGATAATGGAAGTTTTTTAAGATTTCACCAACTACAACTTAAATACAACTTGAGTAGTAATCAATATTTTAAATATTTTCAAATACGTGACTATTTGAAAAAATATACACGAGAATATCAAAATATGTCTCCAGACCTATTAGACGAGATAATGAATATAAAAGCGGAATCAACTAATTTAATATCATACTTGTATAATACCATTCTAAACATAGAAATTCCATCATCTGATAGGATTAGAAGAGATTGGGAACAAGAACTAGCTATAAAAATCTCGAAAGAGAGTTGGGATAAACACCTGTTATATGTGCATAAATGCTCGATTAACGTAAGACACATTCTAATTCAATTTAAAATTTTACATAGGTTATACTATTCAAAAGCTAAATTAAGTAAATTTTACCCAAATGTCTCTTCTATCTGTGATAAATGTCTAACCCAAGAAGCAACTATAGCACATTCTTTTGTTTTTTGTATAAAAATCCAAAAATGTTGGAATTAAATCTTTGAAATTTTCACGAAATTATTTAAAATAAAACTGAAACCGAATGCAGAACTGATCATTTTTGGAACAATCGAAGCCAGTTTGGAGCTGACTTCGTTTCAAAGGAGCTTTCTTAATTATGGCTTAATAACGGCAAAAAAACTGATACTGAAATTTTGGAAAAACGCTCCCACGCCAACGATAAAAATGTGGATTTCTAATATGTCGGAACTGTTACACCTAGAAGATATGAGATTCCTCTTAGCAGGTAAACCAGACCATTTCCAAGAGATTTGGTCTCCATTTATCGACCTATTACAAATATAGGGTGCAACAAAATGATGATAATAAATGGTTTCAGGACCTGGCGAGGGGTGAGTAAAGATATGAAGTAGGTACATCCCTTTTATCTTGTCCTATCTTATCCTACTTTTTCTTTTTTCTTTTTCCTGCTTTTGGTTTTTCCCTTTTTTTTAAAACAATTTCTTGTGGTTTAGGTCCATATGGGTGTTCCCGGACCACTCTTTCAATCACTCACTTACTATCTTTACTAACTCTTTCTATCCTTTCTCTTATTAAAGTTTAAAATAAGAAGTGGTACAAGAAAAGTATAACCTTATGTTTATTGGAGATCACTGTACTGTACAATACTTCTAATACAAAATAAAAAAAATAAAAAATAAAAAATTAAAAAAACTTTGTGGACAACTTTTTAAAGGTTGTTGGGCTCATAGACACTGTTGTTATCCATGTGTTAATTTGTAAATTTTTGTTGATAGCCATATCACTCGGGTTCAGATAAGTTTGAGTTTGTATACAGTAAACTGGTTCTTCAGGATCTTACAGCCTCTTGTCTTCCTTTCACCTGTAACCTTTGTCCACACATCTATCATCCTCACCTGTCTCCAACTATCACTTAAAAAGACACAAAGTGCTGGAGTGATTCAACGGGTCAGGCAGCAGGTCAGACCCGCTGAGATTAGTTTAGTTTAGTTTAGAGATACAGCGCGGAAACAGGCCCTTCGGCCCACCGAGTCTGCACCAACCAGCGATCCCTGCACATTGACACTATCCTACACACACTAGGGACAATTTACAATTATACCAAGCCAATTAACCTACAAACCTGTACGTCTCTGGAGTGTGGGAGGAAACCAGAGCACCCGGGGAAAACCCATGCCGGTCACGTGGAAAAAGTACTAACATACAGACAGCATCCATAGTCAGGATCGAACGAGGTCTCTGGCGCTATCAGGCAGTAGCTCTAACCACTGCACCACAGTGCCGCTCCAGCACTTTGTGTCCTTTTTGTGCACACGAGCATCTGCAGTTTCTTGTTTCTCCACCTATCATTTGTCTGACTTTGTTCTGCTCCCATCTCTTCCATCTTTTTCATTCCTTCTCCAATGAGTCTGAAGAAGGGTCCCAATCTGAAACATCATCTATTCATGTCCTGCAGAGATGATGCCTGAGCCTCTGAGTTACTCCAGCACTTTGTTTTGTTTTCCCTCAACATTTCCTGGCAACGGTGGTGCAGCGGTAGAGTTGCTGCCTTACAGCACCAGAGATCTGGGTTCGATCCCGACCACGGGTGCTGCCTGTGCGGAGTTTGTGCGTTCTCCCCGTGACCTGCGTTGATTTTTCTCTGGGATCTTCGGTTTCCTCCCACGCTTCAAAGAAGTACAGGTTTGTAGGTTAATTGGTTGGGCATAAAACTAAATTGTCCCTAGTGTGTGTAGGACTAGTGTTAATGTGCAGGGATCGCTGGTCGGTGCGGACACAGTGGGCCAAAGGGCCTGTTTCAGCACTATCTCTAAACTAAACTCACATCCTCGTTCAAAAGTTCATCACAAAACCTCTTATATGTGGAGATAAACATATGTGGAGGTCAACTTTTAGTCTCTGTTTGTTTATCATGAAATTAGATAGACATCCTGATAGTCTTTTGGCTCCTCCACTGATATCCATGCAAAAATAATTTTAATGGTATGTAAATAATGGAAATTTATTGCTCAGTGTATTTTACATAAATTTTGTCTTGCAAAATAACAGTCTTGAGAGGGCAAAGGGTTTAAAATGTTGTATGTTTGTATTGGCATGAGAGAAGGGATGCATAAGGCTTTAAAGGCCTCAAAGCCTATATATCTGCTCGGTGGCGCAGTGGTAAAGTTGCTGCCCTATGGGCCTGTCCCGCTTAGGCGATTTTTCAGATGACTGCCGGCGACTGTCAAGTTGTCGACAGTCTGCTGAAAAGCCGGCAACTGGAACGGCGACTGTCAGAGTGGAACACACACACACACACATCGCTTCCTTCACCAGCCCGTTATGCAGGCGGGGGACAGGGCAAGTGGGGGGACCGCTGTCTGAGTGAAATTCACACGGTGCAAAGCCAAGGTGATACAGACACACACCGCGATGAACAGGAAGGTTGGCGCCGTAATTAAGACGGTTAAAGCACAGTGTATGGTAAGTCCTTTCAAAGAGAGGAGGGAGAGGTGGGGAAGGGGGGGTAGAAGGGGGGCGAAGGAGGGAGAAGGAGTGAAGACAACTTAAGAAGCCAGAGATACACAGCTGTGAAGCTCGGCGGACATTTAACGTTACCGACCTACGGCACGAGAATTCTCGCTACTCTCCATGGCGGCTTCATTCTGGTCGCCACTAATTTTTCAACATGTTGAAAAATTTGCGGCGACCATAATGAGGCCGCGACAAGTTCCCAGAATGCGGGAACTCCTCACAACTATGAAGGTGACTACCCTCGAACATGTGGCGACCATGTGGCGACTGCATAGTCTCCTGCAGTCGCCTAAAAAGTCACCTAAGTGGGACAGACCCATTACAGCGTCAGAGACCTGGGTTCATTCCTGACTACGGGTGCTTGTCTGTATGGAGTTTGTACGTTCTCCCCATGACCTGCGTGGGTTTTCTCCGGGATCTCGGGTTTCCTCCTGCACTCCAAAGACACACAGGTTTGTAGGTTAATTGGCTTGGTATAATTGTAAATTGCCCCCAGTGTGTGTAGGATAGCGTTAGTGTGGGGGGTCGCTGGTCGGCGCAGACTCGGTGGGCCGAAGGGTTTACTCCCGTGCTGTATCTCTTTAACTAAACTAAACTAAACTGAAAGAACAGTCTTGAGAGGAAAAGCACCTAACATGTGGTGCGTTTGTATTGGCAGGAGAGAGGGGATGCATAGGCCTTCAAGGCCCGAAAAGCCTGTACATCTAAACGAAAGATAATTAACTGCATCTGTTAGGATGCATTTCAAAACTAAAAATAAAATCCTGTTTTCCTTTTGCAAACAGCTCCAAACCCACTGGCAACACACCTCCGCACCTGGGAATACAGGTCTTTAGCAGCCATTCTCAAGCAATTCCCTGGGGGACATTTGCTTGTTGGCAGGTGAGAAGATCTCAGACCTACAAAGCAGCCCTGGCCCTGGTTAATTAACTAATGACGTGTAGCTCTGCAATGGATGAATCCCCCTACTCAAGCACCTTAATCCAGAATTCCACAGAAACAAGTGATTTGTACTACGGTGTAATGCTTTTGAATTGGGTAATTAATTCTGGAGAGTGATAACTCCATGGATACCTGCAGCTAAACCCTCAGTGGGATGTCAAGATGGACATGTAGATGGATATACAATGATTACCCACGATTTAACAGCTGACAGAATTTCACTTTAAATGACACGTCACACAGATAATATCTAATTGTGTTTAGTTTAGAGATACAGCACGGACACAGGCCCTTTGGCCCACCGAGTCCGCACCGACCAGCGATCCCCGCACATTAACACTACCCTACACACTGTAGGGATAATTTTACATTTACACCAAGGCTATCAATCTCTCGTTTCCCTTATCCGTAACCAGTCTGAAGAAGGGTGTCGACCCAAAAACATCACCGATTCCTTCTCTCCAGATCCGCTGCCTGTTCCGTTGAGTTACTCCAGCTTTTTGTGTCTATCTTCAACCTACAGACCTGTACGTCTTTGGAGTGTGGGAGGAAACCGGAGATCCCGGAGAAAACCCACGCGGTCACGGGGAGAAGGTACAAACTCCGTACAGACAGCACCCGTAGTCACGATCGAACCCGGGTCTCTGGTGCTGTAAGGCAGCTCTATCACTGGTATTGTCAATGGTTCTTAATTGTGAATGATTAGAATTGAAATTGGACTGTGATGCTTCCATTTTATGAAAATAGAATAGGACAATAAAGGCCAATTTTAAGAATCTGAAACCTGTGGACATCTATAAAACAACTATTAGCAATTTTTTCTGGCCTTATGTGGGATTGTTAATTCTGTGGACAATTAGTTCAAAATTCAAATTTATGATAACAACATTTTTAAGTTTACTTACTATATAAACACTGTGTGTTCTTGTACCAATCTTTGATTTGTTCTCTTTGCTTTTTAGTGGATCAAGCTATCTTACAGATAGTAATGCTCAAAGACTCGTCAAATCAGAGCTATACAGCTTAGAAACAGGCCCTTTGGCCCAACTTGTCGATGCCGACCAAATTGCCCACTGAGCAGCCAGAGGAGGTAGTTGAGGCAGGTAGTACAACAACATGAAAAAGACATTTGGACAGGTCCATAGATAGGAAAGGTTTAGAAGAAGGGTTTCGGCCCGAAACGCTACCTATTTCCTTCGCTCCATAGATGCTGCTGCACCCGCTGAGTTTCTCCAGCATTTTTGTGTACCTAAGGTCTAGAAGGATATGGGTTATATGTGAGAAAGTGGGACTAAGTGTGGATGGGGCATCTTAGTCGGCATGGACTAGTTGGGCCGAAGGGTCTGTTTCCCAGCTACTGAATGTGACTCTAAGTTCTATTTGCCAAGGCTAGCCCATATCTCTTCAAATCTCTCCTATCTGCAGTATGTGTCGGTTTAAGTGTCTTTTAATGGTTGTAATTCTACCAGCCACTGCCACACCCTTTCGTCTCCAGTTAAAGTAGCATTTGATTCTTTCTAATTATGTTAGAGTAGTCTGAAGCTTTTCCAAGCCCCCTCTGAGAAATTGGATCTAATTGAATAAAAAAAAACATTCTCCTGGGGCATCTGCAGCTATCAATAAATTATCAGGGCTTTTGTGATTAGTTGCAAAGCTGTCCCTGACGTGGTAGAGAGATGCCTGCAAAAATGGAGCAATCCCAGTGATTTGAATTTGCTTGATCCTGATGCTAGCAGGTGCCAAACATCAGCTCAAGGGGATTTGTGGTGTCCAGTGCTGATATCATCAAGCAGACTAAGCTGCCAAATGCATTGAAAACATGGAAGTAAAGGACAGAGAACAAATTGAAGAAACAGGGACGAGCGAGGAGAGGGACATCGGTTCGCTGGTCGATCCAGACGTCTATGGAAGGCGATGGCTGGAAGCCCTGCAATAGCCTGGGGATCGCATGGATCGGGCAACACTCATAGCAATGGTTCAATAGTGCTTCATTTGACACATGCACCGAGGTACGGTGAAATTCATTTTTGTATACAGATCAGTACAAGTTAGGGTTGCCAACTGTCCCATATTAGCCGGGACATCCCGTCAATTGGGCTAAATTGGTTTGTCCCATAAGGGACTGCCCTTGTCCCGTATTTGACTGTTACTACTCGGGTTGAGGGGGCTGTCGGGTCGGAGGACCACGTTCGGCCCCCGCGCCACCCGTCCCGACATAGTGCAGCCCATGGAGTGCAGCAGCAGCGCCTCGCCCAGGGCCCCGTCAGTCGGCAGCCCGGCCAGCTGTCCAACCTTTGGACCTTCGCATACTGCCGACACCACCACCACCCCTCCTTCTCATGGCCGATCATCGGTTCATGAGTTGGATGGGGTGCCGGACTCCTCAGCCGGCCCGCCAGAGATGTTGCATTCATAGAACATGGTCCATGTCACAATGTTCCGTAACTCGAAGTCTTGTCATCTGCACATGCATCAACAAGCGCAAGTTTCAAAATAAATTGCTTATTTATTTACTTTTTTTCACATCAACTCTGTGGGAGTGAATTTTATTCTGTTTCCTAATATTCTGGTAGCGATTTGTGAATTCTTTTAGACTTTAGACTTTCGAGATATGGCGTGGAAACGGGCCCTTCAGCCCACCGAGTCCGCACCGACCAGCGATCACCCTGTACACTAACACTATCCTACACACTGGGGACAATTTACAGTTTACAGAAGCCAATTATCATACAAACCTCTACATCTTCAGAGTGTGGGAGGAAACCGGAGCACCTGGAGAAAACCCATGCCGTCTCATGGAGAATGTACAAACTCCGTACCAACAGCACCCATAGTCACAATCGAATCCGAATCTCTGGCGCTGTAAGACAACAACACTACCGCTGCGCCACTGTCATTCTTTAACCCAAATAGTATAACATGGGGTTCACCTGTCAAATTGATTTAAATCTCGGAATTTTGAAATAATTTTCCACAAGCATGATATTCAATACATACCAAAATAGCTCTTGAAAAATATTATAATGGTTGATTAGATCTTCCACCTTAAAGATCTAATAATTCCACCTTAAAGATCTAATAAAAAATCATTTATACCTCAACAACACAGCAGCTGGTAGAGTTGCTGCCTCACAGAATCCCGGGTTCGATCCTGATCTCGGGTGCTATCTGTTTGGAGTTTGCACATTCTCCCATGTGCCTGCGTGGGCTTCAACTGGGTGCCCTAGTTTCCTCCCACATCCAAAGTACTTGCAGGTTTGCAGGTTAATTGTCGTCTGTAAAATTGCTGCCAGTGTGTAGGGATTGGATGCGAAAGTGAGGTAGCATAGAACCACCCGCAGTGTAACCATCCGCAGTGTACAGACGCTGTGTAACCATCCGCAGTGTACAGACGCAGTGTAACCGTCCGCAGTGTACAGACGCAGAATAAAGGGAATAACGTTTAGCGCAAGGTAAAGTCCAGTAAAGTACATTAACAGATAATCCAAGGGTCTTCAATGAGGTGGACAGGAGAGCTCTCTAGTTGTTGGTAGGATGGTTGAGTTCCTAATAACAGCTGGGAAGACACTACCACTGAATCTGGAGGTGTGCGTTTTCACACTTCTGTACCTCTTGCCTGATGGGAGAGGGGAAAAGAGGGAATCACCAACACCAACTACAATGTTTCCAGTTTCACTGCATACGTTCTTACTCTGGATGTTGCTGTTATGTTTGCTCCAGACCTACAGTGCCTA
>CM075977.1:13240192-13252692 GCA_038087875.1 Malacoraja senta
ATGAGCAACGATAGCAGTTAAGTGTTGCGAAATGGGCTAACTTCAGCTCCCAGGTTGTTTACCAAATTACCAAGCCAGTGCTTGGGCTGCTCAAAGCTCGAAAATACACATTTATGGCCTAACTGGATGATATTCTAAAATGCTGAATCTTGCTAAATTAGCTGTTTCAGCCACAAAACTCATATTTGAGAAATTGGGGTTTTTCATCCATCCAGTTAAATTTAAGTTGATACCAGGTACACAAAAATGCTGGAGAAACTCAGCGGGTGCAGCAGCATCTATGGAGCGAAGGAGATAGACAACGTTTCGGCCCGAAACGTTTTTGTGTACCTTTGATTTTCCAGCATCTGCAGTTCCTTCTTAAACACTTTAAGTTGATACCAACTAGAGTTATAGATTGCGATGTACCTTTAACTCTATTAATTGTCTGTGACTCCGCCCTGGGGCAAGAGATTGTGGCCAGTGTAAATTGGCAATTTAGTGGTTGTTTTCAGCTGCGTAATTAGGGCCTTTGCATTATCAGAACTTACATCGTGCAAAGGAGCAACCTCTCAAGTACCATGTAGGTCATTTTTAACAGATTTATGCTATTACCAGCTGAAGCTATGTCACAATGATGGACAAACAGTATTCATCATTGCTCCAGTACTTTTGGTCATTTTTACCTTCAGTTATGTGGTATCAACTGCCTATTTTCACTAGGTGCATTCTATGGGTTAAAGGCTTATTGTGCGAATATGCATATCTACATGCTCACCTACAAGTTGACACTACGGTGGTGGCATATTTTAATCACATGGGTTCAATTAAGTTAATATCCTGTGATAGTTTACCTAAGCTCATTTGGCGCTGGTGTATCAGCACGTAAATCAATGACAACACAATGAATGTTGGATCACAAAGTATTTTATGACATTATGGATTGATGGAACACCAAATATCGGTTTGTTTGCATCTAGTCTCAATCAACAGTTGCAATATTATGTCATTCTCAGGGGCAGTGGCGATGGATGCATTCTCGCTACACTGGGGAGGAATGTTCGTTATGTCTTCCTCCATTTTGCCTCATCAGTCGGTGCTTGCTTAAAAACCCAGCAAGACTGCGCCTCAGGCTTGATAGTGCCTGACTGGCCTACACAGCCATGGGTCCACTCATACTGCGAATGATAACAGAGCCTTTTATGGCTGTTCCCAAACACAAAATCTGCTGGGTTACCCCGTGACTGGGGAGAACCATCCTCTGCATGAGCGAATCAAATTGTTGGGTTGTAGACTATGAGAAGACCTTTCCTGGGGTACGGACTGTCAGGTTGTATGGTGGATGTAATCACTGTGGCCTGAAGAGATAGTACCAGGAAACAGTACATCTCCTATATCAAGGAATGGTAAGTGTTCTGTTTACAGTCCAATATATCGTATGACACAGTACGTATAACAGATGTCTTGGTATGCCTCGCAAAGCTATATTTCACGAGAGATGGAGTTATATGAATTGTGCCAGTAGTGTCTTGTTGTCATACTTCCTGCTGGGGTCGGGACTCCAGGCTGTCGGGTCTCGACCTCTGATATCCAGATTTATGAAGGGTATCTTCAACTCAAATTCCCCCAGGCCCAGATACTCAGAGATATGGGATGTTTATTTCCCGGTGGGCTCCAGCTACATTCTTGTCCTCAGTCTATTCACTTTCAAAGTGGTTATCCTCATGGCACTGGGTTCAGCGCAATGGGCCCAGTCGTTGCATAAGCTACGACTGGACAGGATGGTTACAGCTGCAAATAATATGATACTTTAGGTCAGGTCTCAAACTAGTCTCATGGCATACCCCATGGACCTTTGGTGTGGGTGTGGTCACACATCTACAATAGTCATTATGTCACCATAAGCCTTAGAGGCTCTGAACTAGCATGTTTGTTAGTTACACAAACCAGCGTATTTCCAAATGTGTTATAATAAACCCATTTGCCAGACCGGGGATATTTGCCAACACTATTTTTAGCTTCTATTTTTAATTCCTCCTGGATGAGTGGGATTACTATTATCATCATTAAAAAAGCACCAGCATGTTTCAATTTATGTTATGCTTTATAAAATTTCACTCATCTCTGGTCAATTGATGTAGTGTGACGCATGGACTCGTTTCCACGGCATGAAATCACAGAGCTTCAAAATCTTCACGTAGTCACTCACGTGACTCCGAAGTAAAATAGTAAGATTAAATGAGAACTTACCAGTTTGAAGTTTGATCTATATTTTATGAGGAGTAACGTTGAGGGATTACGTGCCCTCCGCTCCCAACCCTCTCTCATAAAGATCAGCTGGTAGTTCTAAGTTCTCGAATCTTAATATATTCAGTTCATCAACTGTTATCTGTGATTTCACACCGCTGTTTTGAAGATTGACGCGCATGCGGACGACCGGGGTCTTCTTCACGTAATCCCTCATCGTAACTCCTCATAAAATAAAGATCAAACTTCAAACTGGTAAGTTCTCGTTTAATCTTAATATTCTACTCCAATTCCTTATGACCTTATGTTCCATTCGTTCATTTAGTTGTCTGAGCCTTCCTACATATATTTAGTCATGTTAGTTGAAAATTCTGGAAGAGTTTTCTCGCTTTCCTGTGAATAATCTTTACTTCAGTTTAAAGATACGACGTGGAAACAGGCCCTTCGGCCCACCGGGTCCGGCACAAGGCAGCGATCACCCCGTATGCTGCCACTTTTCCTGCACATTAGGGACAATTTACAGCTGCACCACTTTGCCGATGTATGAAGACTGAACCCAAGTCAAAAAATCATCTCCCCATGTTCTTCAGAGATGCTGCCTGACCCACTGAGGTACTCCAGCACTTTGTGACCTTCCGTGTAAACCTGCATCTGCAGTTCCTTGTTTCTACTAAGCTCTTAGACAATAATTTAACAACCTCTCTCAATTGGCATTTTGGAGATCTGTCGTGCTGGAATGAAAACTAATTCAATCCAACTTCATCTCTTCATGATTAACCTTGGATGAACTTTGAGATCCGCACTCTTTGAAGTCCAGACACCGGGCATTCATGTCTGATGATACAGTGGCCTACAAGGAGTCCAGATACGACCTTGGTAAGGCCATCAAAAAGGCCAAAAGGGACTTCTGCTCCAAACTGGAGGAAGAGACTGATGTTCGGCGGCTGTGGCAGGGCCTGAATGCAATCACCTCTTACAAGGCGAAATCAGGAGGCAGCTCGAATGTCGGCGAAACATCACTCCTGATGAGCTCAATGCGTTTTACGCACGCTTTGATAGGGAGAACACCGATATGCCTTGCCGAGCCCCCATTCGCTGTGATGGTATTTCAGTCTCAGTCACAGAGGCCGACGTCAGGAAATCCTTCAGAGGGGTGAACCCTCGAAAAGCGCCTGGACCTGATGGTATACCTGGTCGCGTTCTAAAAACCTGTGCGGACCAACTGGCTGGAGTTTTTACAGACATTTTCAACCTCTCACTTCTGAGGTCTGAGGTCCCCACCTGCTTCAAAAGGGCATCAATTATACCAGTGCCCAAGAAGAGTAAGGTAACGTGCCTCAATGACTATCGACCTGTGGCACTAACGCCTGTGGTGATGAAGTGCTTTGAGAGGTTGATCATGACGCAGATCAACTCCTACCTCGACAAAAACCTGGACCCACTGCAGTTCGCTTACCGCCACAACAGATCAACGGTGGATGCGATCTCGCTGGCCCTCCGCTCCGCCCTGGACCACTTGGACAACAAAAACTCATATGTCAGGCTGTTATTCATCGATTACAGCTCGGCATTTAACACAATCATCCCCTCCAAGCTGGTTACCAAACTCGCAGAACTGGGTCTCTGCGCATCCCTCTGCAATTGGATCCTCGACTTCCTCACTCTCAAACCACAGTCTGTTCGTATTGGTGGAAATGTGTCAGACTCGATAACAATTAGCACGGGAGCACCTCAAGGCTGCGTGCTCAGCCCCCTGCTGTACTCACTCTATACTCATGACTGCGTAGCCGGTCATAGTGCGAACTCCATCATCAAGTTCGCTGATGACACCACTGTTGTGGGACGTATCACTGATGGGGATGAGTCAGAGTATAGAAGAGAGATCGAGCAACTGTCCATATGGTGCCAGCACAACAACCTGGCCCTCAACACCAGCAAAACCAAGGAACTGATTGTGGACTTTGGAAGGAGTAGGATGGGGACCCACAGTCCCGTTTATATCAATGGGTCGATGGTTGAAAGGGTCAAGAGCTTCAAATTCCTGGGCGTGCACATCTCTGAAGATCTTTCCTGGTCCGAGAACAATGATGCCATTATTAAGAAAGCACATCAGCGCCTCTACTTCCCGAGAAGATTACGGAGAGTCGGTTTGTCAAGGAGGACTCTCTCTAACTTCTACAGGTGCACAGTAGAGAGCATGCTGACCGGTTGCATCGTGGCTTGGTTCGGCAACTTGAGTGCCCTGGAGAGGAAAAGACTACAAAAAGTAGTAAACACTGCCCAGTCCATCATCGGCTCTGACCTCCCTTCCATCGAGGGCATCTACCACAGTCGCTGCCTCAAAAAGGCTGGCAGCATCATCAAGGACCCACACCATCCTGGCCACACACTCATCTCCCTGCTACCTTCAGGTAGAAGGTACAGGAGCCTGAAGACTGCAACGACCAGGTTCAGGAACAGCTACTTCCCCACAGCCATCAGGCTATTAAACCTGGCTCGGACATAACACTGAACTTTACTAGCCAATACTGTTATTTGCACTTTATCAGTATATTGACCATTGTGTATATATTTATAGAATGCCTTGTAGTAAATGCCTACTATGTTCTGTTGTGCTCAAGCAAAGCAAGAATTTCATTGTCCTACCAGGGACACATGACAATAAACTCACTTGACTTGACTTGAGATATCAAGCATTGGAACGGAAGTAAATTAATTCCACTTATGCTGTTGGCAGATCAGATGAAAACTATCTGCAACAATGCAATAAGGATTTATGCTGTTTTGCATGGAAGCAAATCAATATCCTCCATCAGGACCTGCAGTCAACCGTACAATTAAAATTATTTATGGTTCATTGGGTAGGCTGACGAGTTCCCATTGTCGCATTGAATGTGACCTTGAAACACTGTGGGTTTTAAAAGCTGAGTTAGATATTTGCACAATTCGTGCGGCACGGTGGTGCAGCGGTAGAGTTGCTGCCTTACAGCGTCAGGGACCCAGATTCGATCCTGACTACGGGTGCTGTCTGTACGGAGTTTGTACGTTCTCCCCGTGACCGGCGTGGGTTTTCCCCAGGAGCTCCGGTTTCCTCCCACGCTCCAAACACGTAGGTTAATTGGCTTTGGTGAAAATTGTCCCTAGTGTGCGTAGGATAGTGTGCGGGGATCGCTGATTGGCGCGGACTCGGTGGGCCGAAGGGCCTGTTTCCGCGCTGGATCTCTAAACTAAAATAAACTAAATTTCTCAAAACAACAATGTAATGCAGTTGTGCTATATTTGATGATTATTTCTTTAAAGGAATCAGAGAACAGAGTCCTCAGATGCTTTTGAAAATACCTTAGAACTTAGAACATAGAACTCAGAACATAGAAGAGGAATGAGCCCTTTAGCACCCAATGTTACAGTTTTGTTTATTATCACGTGTACCGAGGTACAGTGAAAAGCTTTTGTTGCGTGCTAACCAGTCATCAGAAAGACAATACATGTTTACAAACAAGCCATTTACAATGTCTTGGTATATGATAATGGAATTATGGAGTTTAGTTCAAGGTAAAGCCAGTAAAGTCCGATCAAAGATAGTCCAAGGGTCACCAATGAGGTAGATAGTAGTTCAGGACTGCTCTCTAGTTGCAGTCCAGTTATTTGTGCCAAAAATGATGCCAAGTTAAACCGATCTCATCTGCCTATCCATGATTTATATTGCTATATTCCTGCACTTCCATGTACCTATCTAAAAGCCTCTTAAACACAACTATTCTATCTGCCTCCACCACCACCCGCGGCAGCGAGTTCCCAGCCCCCATCACTCTCTGTGTAAAAAACCTGCCCCGCACATCTCCACGAAGCTTTCTCCCGCTCACCTGATTACTCTGCCCTCTAGTGGTTGGACATTTCCATCCTGGGAAACCATGAATGTTTACCCGAACCATGCCTCTCATAATTTTATATAACTCTCTCAAGTCTCCCCTCAACCTCTGACGCTCCAGGAAAAAACAATCCAAGTTTATCCAACCTCTCCTTGTAGCTGAAACCCTCTGATCCAGACAACATTCAAGCAACATCTCTGGAGAGAAGGAATGGATGATGTTTTGGGTCGAGACCCTTTTTCCAGTAAACCTCCTCCACACCCTCTCCAAAGCCACATCCTTTCTGTAACGGGGTGATGAGAATTGCATAAAATATTACAAGTTGAATCCCACAATATTCATTTATTCTTCCTTTTACAAACATAATTCCATACCAGGGCATCGAGATGTCCTCATTCTTTAGGGAACGGGGGGTTCCCCTCTTCTATTATAGATGAGGCTCTCACCAGGGTCTCCTCTATATCCCGCAGCTCCACTCTTACTCCCCCATCCCCCTACTCGTAACAAGGACAGAGTCCCCCTTGTCCTCACCTTCCACCTCATCAACCGTCGCATACAACATATAATCCTCTGACATTTTCGCCACCTCCAACGGGATCCCACCACTCGCCACATCTCCCCTTTCTGCTTTCCGCAGAGACCATTCCCTCCGTAGCTCCCTGGTCAATTCGTCCCTTCCTACTCAAACCACCCCCTCCCTGGGTACTTTTCCCTGCAACCGCAGGAAATGCTACACTTGTTGCTTTACTTCCCCCCTCGACTCCATCCAAGGACCTAATCAGTTTTTCCAGGTGAGGCAGAGGTTCACCTGCACCACCTCTAACCTCATCTACTGCATCCGCTGTTCCAGGTTCCAACTTCTCTACATCGGCGACACCAGGCGCAGGCTCAGTGATCGCTTCACCCAACACTCAGTTCGTATTAACCAACCTGATCTCCCAGTTGCTCAGCACTTCAACTCCCCCTCCCGTTCCCAATCTGACCTTTTTGTACTGGGCCTCCTCCATTGCCAGAGTGCGGCCCTGCGCAAATTGGAGGAACAGCACCTCTTATTTCGCTTAAGTAGCTTGCACCCCAGCGGTATGTACATTGACTTCTCTAATTTCAGTTAGTCTGCTTTCTCCCTCCTTCCACACCCCATTCCCAGCTCTCCCACAAAGCCTATTGTCTCTGCCTCTTCCTTTCGTTTTCCTGCCCCCCCCCTCCCACCACGACATCAGTCTGAAGAAGGGTCTCGACCCGAAACGTCGCCTATTCCTTCTCTCCATAGATGCTGCCTCACCCGTTGAGCTTCTCCAGCATTTTTTGTCCACAATCCAGTTTGAATGTCACATTTTGTGTCTTACTTTACCTTATTTACAATATTTTGCAGATGCTTTTTAACAACGAGGGAGTAATTTTGGATAAATCATATGCCCCCACAAATTCCCAGGGAATTTAATCCACTGAATTCTATGCCAGCAAAGATCAGCAGTCAAGTCAAATCAAGTTTATTGTCATGTGCGTACGCACTGCGAGGTACGACTGCACTGTAAATCTTGCCTGCAGCTGCAGGACAGGCACCCAGATTCAGACAAACACACAGCTCCATCGCCATTCTGTCTGGAAGGAGGCGAGTGGGGATGGAATGGGCGAGAGCAGAACTGCGGGAAATGGAGGGGACAGAAGGGGAGAAGGGGGAGGGGGAGCTAAGCTTATTGAAGAAAGAGAATCTCTCGAATATCATGGAATGGAAAGCCTCATCTTGAGAGGATTTGCAGCAGGGACAGAGATACCGCGAGTGATGGATGTCGTCGTTGCAAGGGGCAGGATTGGAAGAGGTGCAATTAATGTAGCTCTGTGGGTTTGCAGCCACAGGGAGCTCAGTATTGTCTGGGACTCGAGGATGTTAACTCCAAGGAAAGCTTAGACAAACTTGAATTGTTTTCTCTGGCGCATCAGAAACTGAGGGTAAACCGATAGACTTTTATAAAATGGGGTCATACATAGGATACATACAGTCAGAATCTTTTTCTCAGGGTGAAAACGTCAAAAGTATAGGGCACAGCTTTAAGTACTTCACACCCAGGCAGTTAAAAGGAAAGCCAACCTCATTACACAGGATCCCACCCACCCCCTGCACAAGTCCTTCCAACTTCTGCCATCAGGCCGCCGATATAAAGTCCCCCTATCTAAGAAAAACACCCACAAAAACTAATTCATACCCATTGCCATAAACAGCTTAAATAAAAAATGAACAATGGACAAATTAACCCTGACGCACTGTCACTTTACACGTATCCACAACTTTCATCTTGTCTATTTTTACAGTTTTTAATCCTTATACTTGCTTTTAAGATCTATACACACGGTGTGTGCTCGCAGAAATCTGTGTTGTATGACTGCTTATCCAGTACATTGTCCTGTTTGTATGTTGAGCCACGCCAGAGAAGATTTTCTGTTACGACAGACAATAAAGTTTTCTGAATCTGAATCTGAATCTGAATCTGAAGATGAGAGGGAGAACGTTTAAAGGAGATGTGCGTTACATGGTTTTTGGGTGCCTGGAATGCATTGAAAGGGGTATCGTAAAAGCATTAATGGCATTTCAGAAGGCTTTTAGATGGGCATATGAATGTGGATGGATATGACAGAATGTTTAGTTTAGTTTAGAAATACAGTGCGGAGATAGGCCCTTCAGCCCACCGAATCCGCACCAGCCAGCGATCCCCGCACATTGACACTACACCTACACACACTAGGGACTATTTTGCATTTATAACCAAGCCAGTTAACCTACAAACCTGTCCGTCTTTGGAGTGTGGGATGAAACCGAAAATATCGGAGAAAACCCACGCAGGTCACGGGGAGAAGGTACAAACTCCAAACACCCGTAGTCGGGATCAAACTCGGGTCTCTGGCGCTGTATGGCAGCAACTCTACCACTGTGCCACCGTTCTTTCTGCATCATTTTCCCCTGCCTTCTCCCCATAACCTCTGACACCTCTACATTCTTACATTCACAAGAATGTAAGAAATGTCGAACAAAATTCTCTTTGCCCAAAAATGCCGTTCCTCCCCTTTCCAAAGTAAAAGATAAGACTAAATGACACAGTGGTGCAACTGGTAGAGCCGCTGCCTCATGCTGCCAGAGACAAGTATTCGATTCTAACCTGGGGTACTGTCTCTAAGGAGTTGGCAACGCGTGGGTTTCCTCTGGGTGATCCAGATTTTCCTCCCACATCCCAAAGACGTGCGGGTTTGCAGGTTAATTGGCCCCAGTAAAATGCCCCCAGTGTGTAGTGAGGGTGGGATAACATAGAACTAGTGTGAACGGGTGATTGGTGGTCTCGGGGGGCCGAAGGGCCTGTTTTCACACTGTATCTATGAAATATATATATATTTTCTAAATTGGTGTGAACGGGTAACCGATGGTTAGCATGGACTCGGTGAGCCGAAGGGCCTTGTTTCCAAGGTGTGTTTCCAAAATAAAGTTTTTAAAAATAGAAAAATAAGTGTGGACTCAGTTAGCGGAAGAGCCTGTTCCCGTGCTGTAGGTTTCGATCAATGTAACATTGAAAGCTGTATGACTCTATATTTAAAGAGATGTCTGCCTCTTTATGCAGCAGCGCAGGAGCCAGACTGTGTCAGACTGCCACAAGCTCTTTTGATCAGCTGATGTCACTTTGATACCAAGAGCTGCAGGGAGCCGAGAGAGACAAGCAATCATGGACTGATTGAAAAACCTCTGAGAATGATTTCAGGTCAATCGGCCCTGGGCTTGCTCTCATATTCTGTCAGGTCATAGAGGAAGCATAGAGTCAGTCACACAGCGTGGATGCAGGCCGTTCGGCCCACTGAGTCCATGCTTACCATCAATCACACATTCACATTAACTTCATTTTATTCTCCCCGCATTCATGTTCATAAGTTCTAGGAGCAAAATTAGGCCATTCGGCCCATCAGGTTTACTCCTCCATTCAACCATGGCTGATTTATCTTTCCCTCTCAACCTCTCCACACAACAGCTTTCTCCTGCCTGCTCCCTCCCTAACAGCACGGTGGTGCAGCGGTAGAGTTGCTACTTTACACCATCTGAGACCCTGGTTCCTTCTTGACTATGAGTACTGTTTGTACCTTCTCCCCGTGACCACGTGGGTTTTCCCGGGTGCTCGGGTTTCCTCCCACACTACAAAGACGTAAAGGTTTGGAGGTTAATTGGCTTGTAAAAATTGTCTGAAGGGTCAGTTTCCGCGCTGTATCTCTAAACTAAGCAGCACCCGCACCTCAACGACTGCAGAGGTTCCAGCGGGCAGCTCGCCACCATCTTCCCAGGAACAAATCGGGATGGGCAATAAAATGCTGGCTCAGCTTACGAAGCCCACAGCTCTTGATTGAATATAAAAATGTTCCTTAACTAACCTGTTCCAAAACCTGCTGCCCTGTCTTTACAAACCTGCTGCGCTGTGGCAAGTAAGGATATCACATAACAATAAAATACTCCTGACACTGGACTCTTGACAATGATCATGCAGCATCCAAGAATAGAAAGAGAAGTACTTCAAAAGGATTGCTAGTGGATAGATGTTTTATCCATGCATTCAATCAACACACGTTGTCCGTAGAAAGATACAAACAGAAGGGTCTCGACCCGAAACGTCACCCATTCCTTCTCTCCGGAGATGCTGCTTGTCCCGCTGAGTTACTCCAGCTTTTTGTGTCTATCTTCAGTGTAAACCAGCATCTGCAGTTTCTTCTTACACTTATCACCTGGTGTCTGATGCTGTGAACAATCTTAATTTGCTTCCTCTCTTTGCTTTGTTCACTGATATTATAAAATGTGATATTTCTTCACCTTTCTTTTTTCCTTGACCCTAACCTCAATTACCTTTGTAGATAAAGGAACTGACTCTGGGATACACACAAAATGCTGGAGAAACTCAGCGGGACCAGGCAGCGTCTTTGGATAGAAGGAATGGGTGATGTTTCGGGTCGAGACCCTTCTTCAGACTCCTTTGTCTGAAGAAGGGTCTCGACCCGAAAAGTCACTCATTTCTTGTCTCCAGAGATGCTGCCTGTCCCGCTGAGTTTCTCCAGCATTTTGTGTCTATCTTCAGTGTAAACCAGCATCAGCAGTTCCTACCTATACAACTGTCTTGGATCAGGTAGCATGTATGCCTCCATACCAGTGTTTAAGAAAGAACTGCAGATGTTGGAACAATCGAAGGAAGACAAAAATGCTGGAGAAACTCAGCGGGAGAGGCAGCATCTATGGAGCGAAGGATCGCAACCCGAAACATCGCCTATTCCTTCTCTCCATAGATACTGCCTCACATGCTGAGTTTCCCCAGCATTTTTTGTCTTGCCTCTTAACTAGGCCAGATTACAACCATTACACACCACAGGGATATAAC
Source organism: Malacoraja senta (assembly GCA_038087875.1). Lineage (NCBI taxonomy): Eukaryota > Metazoa > Chordata > Chondrichthyes > Rajiformes > Rajidae > Malacoraja > Malacoraja senta. The sequence continues at coordinate 13,251,681 of CM075977.1, forward strand.
TAAACTTACTCTAGCCAATAAACATTTACCATTGGTCAAGATTTTAATCTGAGTACCTGCTTATATCGGATTTTTACACACCTGGTGCAGGAACCACTCTTGGCTGCTTGTATTCTGTCTATCTTCACAAAGGTAGACAGAAAACAATACTCAGAATATGATGCCAATGGAAACTAATCTCTTCTGCCTGCACGCGATCTATATCTCTTCATTCCCTGTATAGACAATAGACAATACACAACAGGTGCAGGAGTAGGCCATTCGGCCTTTCGAGGCAGCACCGCCATTCAATGTGATCATGGCTGATCATCCCCAATCAGTACCCCGTTCCTGCCTTCTCCCCATATCCCCTGGCTCCACTATTTTTAAGAGCCCTATCTAGCTCTCTCTTGAAAGCATCCAGAGAACCTGCCTCCACCACCCTCTGAGGCAGAGAATTCCACAGACTCACCACTCTCTGTGAGAAAAAGTGTTTCATCGTCTGCGTTCTAAATGGCTTACTCCTTATTCTTAAACTGTGGCCCCTGGTTCTGGACTCCCCCAACATCGGGAACACGTTCCCTGCCTCTAGCGTGTCCAAACCCTTAACAATCTTATATGTTTCAATGAGATACCCTCTCATCCTTCTAAACTCCAGAATGTACAAGCCCGGCTGCTCCATTCTCTCAGCATATGACAGTCCCGCCATCCCAGGAATTAAAGGGCCTGTCCCACTTACGCGACCTTGGCTCGCAAATCACGCGTATGGGCACCGTATGGCCGCGCGGGGCCGGTCCCACTTAGAAGCGCGGGTTTGTGCGGGGCCGGTCCCGACATCGCGCGAGGCTCCGAAATTCTGGCAGTGGCCGAAATCTTCGTGCGCCAACGGCTTGTCGGCACGCAGGCGCATTGCAGTCTTATGCAGTGTCTTGACATCGTACGCAGCGTCTTGACGGCGTACGCAGCGTCTTGACGGCGTGTGCCTAGCGCGTGGCGTTGCGCGATGACGTCACCGCCCAAATTCAGTCGGCCC
>CM075977.1:13257692-13419600 GCA_038087875.1 Malacoraja senta
TAATTCTGCTCCTATGGCTTATGAATTTATATACGTAGAACATAATACAGTACAGGAACAGGCCCTTTGGCCCACATCTGTGCCGAACATGATGCCATGGTAAATTAATCTTATCTGCCTGCACAAAAAAAAAAATAGATTGGATGGTTATATGGACGGGAAAGGAATGGAGGGTTATGGTCTGAGTGCAGGTAGATGGGACTAGGGGGAAGTATTTATTTTTAATTAAAAAAAAAAAAATTTAAAAAAAGTTCGGCACGGACTTGAAGGGCCGAGATGGCCTGTTCCCGTGCTGTTATGGTTATATGCACATAATCCACACCACTCAATTCTCTGCATATCCAGAATGTAGGAACAAGATGCTGATTACAAGAAAGGACCCAAAGTGCTGGGGTAACTCAGCAGATCAGGCAGGATATCTGGAGAAAATGGACAGGTGATGATTTGGGTCACACAACCCTGTCCATGTTCTCCAGAGTTGCTGCTTGACCCGTTGAGTTACTCCAACCCCTTGGGTCCTCTCTGATATATCCATGTACCTATCTAAAAGCCTCTTCAATACTACTCTAGTATCTGCCTCCACCACCACCCCTGACAACACATTCCAGGTAATCACCAACCTCTGTGTCAATAAACTTGTCGCGCACATCTCCTCTAAACTGGTTCCGACTAGGCCAAGAAGTTTACGAAACAACAAAGCTTATCTAGGAGATCCGGAGATCATTGGCAGTGCGCCATGATGTAGATGAGAAGGTGGTCACGAGAAAGCAAAAACAAAAGTTCTGGCAGCCCAGCAGTCTGGATAAAGAGAAAATCCCACAGAAGTGAGAAGCTGTTCTGGGAGATTACATTGACCTTCACTGTTGAAGTGTCATGAGTTCACTACAAGGTCAGAGGGGAAGTGTTTTGTTTACTTTCGAGATACAGCATGGAAACGGGCCCTTTGGCCCACCGAGACCGTGCCGACCAACGATCACCCGTACATTAGTTCTATCCCACACAAAGGACGGCACGGTGGCGCAGCTGTAGAGTTGCTACCTTACAGCACCAGAGACCCAGGTTTGATCCTGACTACAGGTGCTTGTCCGTACGGAGTTTGTACGTTCTTCCCATGAGCTGCGCGGGTTTTCTCTGGGATCTCCGGTTTCCTCCCACACTCCAAATACGTACAGGTTTGTAGGCTAATTGGCTTGCTTTAATTGTAAATTGTTCCTAGTGTGTGTAGGATAGTGTTAGCGTGCGGGGATCGCTGGTCGGCGTGGATTCGGTGGGCTGAAGGGCCTGTGTCCGCGCTGTATCTCCAAACTAAACTAAACTAAACTAAATTAAACTAAACTAAACACTAGGGACAATTTACAGAAGCCAATTAACCTACAAACCTGCACGTGTTTGGAGTGTAGGAGGAAACCAGAGAACCCGGGAAAACCCGTGTGGTCACGGGAAGAATGTATAAACTCTGTACAGACAGCAGCTGCAGTCAGGATCGAACCTGGGTCTCTGGCGCTGTAAGGCAGCAACTCTACCATTGCGCCGCCCTGCCACTGTGAGTGGGATGGAGTTTTAACGTGACATGCAACTGGAAGGCCGTGATAGCTATTGCAGACTAAATGGAGGTGTTTTCCACTGCCACCATTCAATTTGTATGAGGTTTCCTCAATGCAGAAGAGTCATAGTCATACGGCATGGAACGGGCCCTTTGGCCCAACCTTCCTCTGCGAACCAAAAAGCATACCTACAAAAGTCCCACCTTGCGTTTAGCCCATATCCCTCACAAACCTTCCTATCCATATACCTGTCCAAGTGTCTTTTAAATGCTCTCACAGTACTTGCGGCAACTACCTCCTTCAGCAGCTCATTCCATACACCCACCACTCTCTGAGTGAAAAGGTTGCCGCTCAGGTTCCTTATAAATCTTGTCCCTACCACCTTAAACCTATGTCTTCTGGTTTTTGATTCCCCTACTCTGTGTGAAAGACTGTGCATTCACCCTATCTATTCCCCACATGATTTTATACATACGAGACCATGTCATGGTCATTGAATACTCTGAACTAAGAGAAGTGTATGTGAGTTAGTGATCCACCTGACAGGATTGGCAAACATAAAATGATAGGCACAAAATGCTGGAGTATCTCTGGAGAGAAGGAATGGGTGATATTTTCGATCGAGACCTTTCTTCAGACTGAGTGTCAGGGGAGACAGGCTAGAAGGGAAGAGTTAAAAGGCCAATTTTAGCTAAGCTTAGTTTAGAAATACAGCATGAAAACAGGCCTTTCGGCCCACCGAGTCCATACCGATCATCAAGTTCAAGTTCAAGTTTGCGTTTATTGTCACTTAACTAAGGTACAGTGATATTTGAGTTACCATACAGCCATACTAAGTGAAAAGCAACAATATACACAGCCACAAAAAATGAAGTTTAACATAAACATCCACCACAGTGGAATCCACATGCCTCACTGTGATGGAAGGCAATAAAGTTCCGTCATCTTCCTCCTTTGTTCAGGATTAGATATTCTTAGGCAGGTTAGAGACTCTGGTTTGACGGTCCATCACGAGGCTGGCTGGAGCACCCTTAAATTGTTTGCTAGTCCATTCCTATCCCTGACTGGGTTGTTTGAATCAGGTTTGGGGTTTTTTGTGTCCAATTGAAATAATTAAAACTATTTTTGAACTTAAACCTGGTTTTTGACTTATGTTACGCGACTCTGAAGTACCTGCATTCGGGAGTCGTAACAAAATGGGGGCTCGTCCTAAGTTTTGAGGACCCTAGACGGTTTTGGTTTTTTTTTTGGTAGGCTTCTGGTAACTGAGGAAGTCTGTGTGTTGTGAGGCAAATTGTTCTTCCCTGTTTGTGGTAGCATTGGTGCCCAGGGTTTAACTGGTGGTTTGGTGCTACATTTGATATGGAGTCTAAAGGGAAGGACTTTATTGAGGTTCCTAGTTGGGAGTTGTTTGATAAATGTACGAAGGAGCATTTGATTTTTCTGGCAGGCAACTATGAAGTGCCTATTAACCCACAGTCAAAGAAACAGTCCATTAAAGCGGTGTTGTGGGCTGCGTTGGTGGAGGGTGGGGTTTTGCCTGACTGTGCAGGCAGTCACACACCTTCTGTTCAGCCTGGTCAGGACATGGAGGCAGTCATTAGGTTAAAGGAGTTAGAGTTGGCAATGCGAGAGTCCAAACGAGTCTCCCATGAGAAGGAGTTGGAGCTTGAGTCACGGAGAATGGAGCTCATGCATGTTCTTGAAATGAAACGGCTTGAGGAGGAAACCAAAAGGGCTGAATTTCAGCTGCAGGAGAAAATAATGCTGGAAACAGTCAATACATCCATCAGCATCAGCGAAGATAACTTAGTAATTGCTATGTTATGAAGCATTTTAAAAAGGAAAAGGGAGGAATGTGGAAGGCAGGTCAAGAAGTTAAAAAACAAATCAAAACCCTTGAACCCTCCGCAGTTCGCCGCTGCCGACGGCCCGATGGTTAAGCCCTCTCGTCGGGATGGATCGGAACACTCATGGAGTTCCCAAGTCGGTCACTTCTTACCGAAGACCGCAGCTTCATGGTGTTAAAGTCCACAGGCCCCGCGGTCGGAGCTCCGCTGGTCATCCTCGGCAAAGGATCGCAGCTCCCGATGTTAAAGTCTGCGCCTCGCCGGAAGCTCCGGGCCGGTCTCCAGTAAAGGCCGCAACACTCCACGTTGTAGGCCGCATGGTGGGGACGGAGACGAGATAAGGAGAAAGATCACATCTCCGCCGAGGTAAGTGACTGAAAAAGGTTTCCCCCGATCCCCCCCCCCCCCCCCCCCACATAAAACAAACCAAGAAATGCTAAATCATACTTATAAAACGTACTTAAAATAATAAAAACAGAGAGGGGACTGACAGACTGTTGGCGAGGCAGCCACCGCATTGTTGCGGCCTTTACCGCGGTGGCCCCATCCGATGGACATTCTCACTAGTTCTAGGTTATCCCACTTTCTCACCCACTCCCTACACACTAGGGGAAATTTACAAAGGCTAATTAACCTACAAACTGGCACGTCTTTACAATGTGGGACGAAACCAGAGCACCAGGCGGAAACCCATGCAGTCACCGGGAGAACGTACAAAACTGCACACAGACAGCACCGGAGGTCAGGATTGAACCCGGGTCTGGTGCTGGGAGGCAGCAGCTTTACCAGCCTACAAGACCTCAACAGCGGACCAGGCGGACAAATCTATCTTGAACTCAACGGCTATGAAGGCTACAACAGATCCGACCGCTCCAATTGTCTTGGTTCCCTTGCCATTGGAATGAGTTGGTTGATTTGAAGGACTGTGTGCTTCTTGGAGTGCAACATCAAGTACACGTTGAACAAACACATGCACAGGCGTCTTCGTTCTGTGATCTGCAAAGCCAGGATTGGACTCATAAGCCTTTGCCTTCTGTGTACCCACCAAAACCGCAGGCTTTTCATCTTTCTGTTTCAGAAGGGGACACGCCTTTAACATGTGCCCTCTCCCTCCACAATAGAAGCACACAGGACCCTCGTTAGTCCTCAAATTTCCGTCAACCCTATCAGTTCGGATCTCCCCCTGTATCAACGTGCTGCCACTTGCAGGCACAGAAAAAGGTTTTTATACTGTTACCAGCAACACCACCACGATCAACTGGTCTCCCACTAAACCCAGAGGATCGCTCCCCAAAAACTGCCTTCATTTTCTCCTGCAGCTGAAATTCAGCCCTTTTGGTTTCCTCCTCAAGCCGTTTCATTTCAAGAACATGCATGAGCTCCATTCTCTGTGACTCAAGCTCCAACTCCTTCTCATGGGAGACTCTTTTGGACTCTCGCATTGCCAACTCTAACTCCTTTAACCTAATGACTGCCTCCATGTCCTGACCAGGCTGAACAGAAGGTGTGTGACTGCCTGCACAGTCAGGCAAAACCCCACCCTCCACCAACGCAGCCCACAACACCGCTTTAATGGACTGTTTCTTTGACTGTGGGTTAATAGGCACTTCATAGTTGCGTGCCAGAAAAATCAAATGCTCCTTCGTACATTTATCAAACAACTCCCAACTAGGAACCTCAATAAAGTCCTTCCCTTTAGACTCCATATCAAATGTAGCACCAAACCACCAGTTAAACCCTGGGCACCAATGCTACCACAAACAGGGAAGAAAAATTTCCCTCACAACACACAGACTTCCTCAGTTACCAGAAGCCTACCAAAAAAAACGCCTAACACACATGCACAGGCATCTTTGTTCTGTGATCTGCAAAGCCAGGATTGGACTCATATGCCACCTGAGAGTCCATAAAAACAACAGAACGTAGACCATCATCCTCGACCTTGAGGGATAGCCACGACGACCAGCTGCGCCACAATGACGCCCTTTAAAAAGTGGATACATAGCTTCTAATATACTTTGTGGTGTCAGGGATTATGGGGAGAAGGCAGGAGAATGGGGTGGAGTAGACTTGATGGGCCGAATGGCCTAATTCTTCTCCTATCACTTATGAACATACGAATTATTGCAGCTGCAGAAAATTATTCCATTGTATACTTCAAAAACCCTTTGAGATGAAAACATAATGATAATGCTGGAAACAGTCAACACATCCATCAGCATCAGCGAAGATAACTTAGTAATTGCTATGTTATGAAGCATTTTAAAAAGGAAAAGGGAGGAATGTGGAAGGCAGGTCAAGAAGTTAAAAAACAAATCAAAACTAATCTATGAGATCCTGAGATCATGGGGCTGGTTCCATGAAGGAGATGTGAAGATAGTTGTAAATGAAAGCAAAAACAAAGGTTCCAGCAGTCTGGATAAAAAGTAAAAAAAACAAGTAGGTATTAAATCCACAGAAGAGCCACCATTGACCTTTCTGTCCTGGGCCTCCTCCATGGTCAAACACAAATTGGAGGAACAGCATCTCATATTTCGCTTGGGCAGCTTACACCCCAGTGGTATTAATATAGATTTTTAGTTTAGTTTAGTTTAGAGATACAGCGCGGAAACAGGCCCTTCGACCCACCAAGTCTGTACTAACACTATCCTACACACACACGAGGGACAATTTACATTCATACCAAGCCAAGTAACCTACAAACCTGTACGTCTTTGGAGTGTGGGAGGAAACTGAAGATCTCGGAGAAAGCTCACGCAGGTCACGGGGAGAACGTACAAACTCCGTACAGACAGCACCCGCAGTTAGGATCAAACCCAGATCTCTGACGCCGTAAGGCAGCAACTCTACCACTGCGCCACCATGCCACACTTCTGTCTTCTGTGTCGCCCTTTTTCTATAACTTCAAGTAACCCTTGCATTCCCCATCTCTCTCCATCCCTCCCCCACCCAAGTCATACCAGCTTCATAGAAACATAGAAAATAGGTGCAGGAGTAGGCCATTCAGCCCTTCGATCATGGTCAGTATGATCATGGCTGATCATCCAAAATCAGTACCCCGTTTCTGCTTTTTCCCCATATCCCTGGATTCCTTTAGCCCTAAGACGTCAAAGTCGTCTTGTTGAGCCTCATTGTCTGTATCTCGACCATGGGTGAACAAGGGGATGGGGACTGGACTTTGTTGCCTTCCCTCACAGTGGGAACCATTGTGGGGGGATGTTTTTATGTTTTATGTTCAATTCTTTTTTAATGTGGTGTCTTACTTTTATTGGTGTGCTGCAAATGGCAACACAAATTTCACTACACCAGAAATGGTGTATATGACAATAAATGTCCTTTGTCCTTTGTCCTTTTTTCTCACCTGGCCCAAAGCTGACAATGACCTGTTTCCTTTATCGTTGTTACTTTTTTGCATATCTTTCCTTCATTTGTTCTATATCTCTCTACATCACGGTCTGTATCTCTTGTTTTCCTTTTTCCCTGACTCTCAGTTTGAAGAAGGGTCTTGACCCAAAATGTCACCTATTCCTTTTCTCCAGAGATGCTGACTGAGTTACACCATCTTTTTGTGTCTATCTTTCTATATTCTGGGCAAATCTGAATGATGACATGACTTTTTCTTCGTACATCACTGTATTTTTTCTTAGTGCATCATTTTACTCAGGGAATCACTGGTGTGTTTCTTTTTCTCATGAATGTCCAATTCACTGTCCCTGAGGGTGTGCCCACATTCCCAAAGGGTCTCGACCTGAAAAAACCATCCATTCCTTCTCTCCAGAGATGCTGCCTGTCCTGCTGAGTTACTCCAGCATTTTGTGTCTACCTTCCCAAAGCTAAATCTTGCTCTCTGCTGAATTTTTTCCGTGTCAAAGAATATAGAATAGCCTACAACAGGGTCCAGGTAACAAGATCTTACACCCAAGAGTGCAATTGTGCTTCTTTGTACTCCGGGCTTCTGCACAACATCACATTGCAGTAATTAACAAATTTCCAAGGGTTAATTGAAGAAAGAGGTGAAGTGCAAAATTAAATCAATGCAAGTTGCTGATGTACTACTTTAGTCTTTCAATGTCGGCCATTTGAGAGACTATTAATTGACTTTGTTGAATAAGCTCATTAAAATATTTTTTTTAGCTTAGTTAGCACCTTGACAATTCTTCTTATTATTATACTGCACTGAAAACGTTGTGATCTATGTTTAATTTTCACAACAATGTTAAATTTTAGGAATAGTTACATCAAGAAAACGGAAGAGAGAAATGAAAATTCAAAATATTTTCCAAGAATATTCACCACTTTCCTTTATTTTTCAAATACGTCGGCGAGGCCGCATTTAGAGTATGGTGTTCAGTTCTGGGCACCATTTTATAGAAAAGATGTTGAAAAGTTGGAAATGATACAGAAAAGATTTATGAGGGTGTTACCAGGACTCGAGGGTTTGAGCTATAGGGAGAGGTTGAGTAGGCTGGGTCTCTATTTGTTGGAGAGCAGGAGGATGAGGGGTGATCTTATAGAGGTGTATAAAATCATGAGAGGAATAGATCAGGTAGAGGCACAGAGTCTCTTGCTCAGAGCAGGGGAATCGTGAACCAGAGGACATGGGTTTAAGGTGAGATACAGACTATCCCAACATTTAAGAAACAATTAGACAGGTACATGGATAGAACATGGGCCAAACGCAGGCGGGTGGGACTAGTGTAAATGGGACATGTTTGTCGTTGTGGGCAATTGGGGCCAAAGGGCCTGCTTCTACCCTACTTGTACACACCGTTAAATGCACGTCTCCCAAAGAAATTGGGAGACGTGCATTTAAATATAAAGCTCCTTCTGACTGGAACACTCTGCCTAGTACCATAAGAACCATTAGTTCATTTTGTCTATTTAAAAATACACTTTTAACATTTCTCATAAAACCATGTACCTGTTTCTAGTATTAGAGTATTGCATAGCGACTAACATTATGCTGTAATACATAACTTTTGTTATTATTGGATTTAAGTTAATTAACAATTGTTATAAACTATAACAAGTGGGGATGGAGGGGTTTTGGGTTTGATGTGTGGGTAGGTGGGTCAATGAGAGCCTCTATGTATGTTATGTCTTGTGCTGTATGTTCTATGTTGGACCCCCTCGAAAACGAGATGACTGTCCATCTCAAGGGGTTATCCATAAATAAACTTGTTGAAATATTCCTTATTAAATATCTGTTATCCTTATGGCTCTGAATGCGAAATTATAAATGTGAGAAGTTTTTATTTATAGGTTTAACAACCAGTGAGAATCTTTATTAGACAATTTAAATCTGTATTAAATATCCTGTTTTTTCACCCCTGTCATCGAGCAAGTACTCCAAATTCATTTTTTAAAAAGACTCAAAGTGCTGGAGAAACTCAGCGGGTCAGGCAGCGTCCCTGGAGGACAAGGACAGGAGGTTTTGGGTCAGAACCCTTCTTCTGATTGCAATATCATCATCATCATCATCATCATTGAAAACATCAACGGGCACGGTGCCTTACCATGCTATGTACGACAGTGATCGCAACTTCTACTGAAGTGTGGGTTTAAACCAAATAGTGGGGGGAGGGATTGACATAGTATAAAGATGGAGTTAAAGGGGAAGTGAGTACAGGAAAAGTTACAAAAGACTCCTGAATTAATGGGAAGGAAAGTTCGAGAAGGGATAAGAGAGTAAGGTCAGGGCCAATAGTGACCAGTGTGAGAGGGATGGTGAATACCAGTCAAAGTGTGGTATATGAATGCGCAAAGTATAAGAAATAAAGTGGACGAGCTTGAGGCTCAGTTAGAAATTGGCAAGTATGATGTTGTTGGAATTACAGAGACATGGCTGTAAGAGGGCCAGGGCTGGGAACTGAATATTCAAGGGTAGATGTTCTATCAAAAAGACAGACAGGTGGGCAGAGGGGGTGGGGTAGCTCTGTTGGTGAGGAATGAAATTCAGTCCCTTGCGAGGGGTGACATAGAATCAGGAGATGTAGAGTCAGTATGGATAGAACTGAGGAATTGTAAGGGTAAGAAGATCCTAATGGGAGTTATCTACAGGCCCCCAAACAGTAGCCTGGATATAGGGAGCAAGTTGAATCAAGAGTTACAATTGGCATGTAGCAATGGTAATGCTACGGTTGTTATGGGAGATTTCAACATGCACGTAGACCGGGAAAATCAGGTTGGTACTGGACCCCAAGAAAGGGAGTTTGTGAAGTGCCTCTGTGATGGATTCTTAGAGCAGCTTGTACTGGAGCCTAACAGGGAGAAGGTAATTCTGGATTTAGTGTTGTGCAATAAACCGGATTTGATAAGGGAACTCGAGGTAAAGGACCCATTAGGAGGTAGTGACCATAATATGATAAGTTTTAATCTACAATTTGAGAGGGAGAAGGGTAAATCGGAGGTGTCCGTGTTACAGTTGAGCAAAGGGGACTATGGAGCCATGAGGGATGAGTTGGCCAAAGTTGACTGGAAAGATACCCTAGCAGGGACGACAGTGGAACAACAATGGCAGGTATTCCTGGGAATAATACAGAAGGTGCAGGATCAGTTCATTCCAAAGAGGAAGAAAGATTCCAAGGGCAGTAAGGGGTGACCGTGGCTGACAAGGGAAGTCAGGGACAGTATAAAAATAAAAGAGAAGAAATATAACATAGCGAAGATGAGCGGGAAGCCAGAGGATTGGGTAACGTTAAACGAGCAACAGAAGATAACTAAAAAGGTAATACGGGGAGAAAAGATGAGGTACGAAGGTAAGCTAGCCAAGAATATAAAGGAGGATAGTAAAAGCTTCTTTAGGTATGTGAAGAGGAAATAATTAGTTAAGACCAAAGTTGGACCCTTGAAGACTGAAAAGGGTGAATTTATTATGGGGAACAAGGAAATGGCAGATAAGTTGAACAGGTACTTTGAATCTAAGGCACTAAGGAGGACACAACAATCTTCCTGATGTACTAGTGGCCAGAGGATCTAGGGTGACAAAGGAACTGAAGGAGATTCACAGTAGGAAAGAAATGGTGTTGGGCAGACTGATGGGACTGAAGACTGATAAATCCCCAGGGCCTGATGGTCTGCATCCTAGGGTACTTAAGGAAGTGGCTCTACAAATCATGGACGCATTGGTGATCATTTTCCAATGTTCTATAGATTCAGGATCAGTTCCTGTGGATTGGAGGGTAGCTAATGTTATCCCATTTTTTAAGAAGGGCGGCAGAGAGAAAACAGGGAATTATAGACCAGTTAGCCTGACATCGGTGGTGGGGAAGATGCTGGAGTCAATAATAAAAGATGAAATAGCGGCACATTTGGATAGCAGTAACAGGATCGGTCCAAGTCAGCATGGATTTACGAAGGGGAAATCATGCTTGACGAATCTTCTGGAATTTTTTGAGGATCTAACTAGGATAATGGACAAGGGAGAGCCAGTGGATGTAGTGTACCAACATAGGAGATTAGTGGGCAAAATTAGAGCACATAGAATTGGTGATAGGGTGCTGACATGGATAGAAAATTGGTTGGCAGACAGGAAACAAAGGGTAGGAATTAACGGGTCCCTTTCAGAATGGCAGGCAGTGACTAGTGGGGTACCATAAGGCTCGGTGCTGGGACCGCAGCTATTTACAAAATATATTAATGATTTGGATGAAGGGATTAAAAGTAACATTAGCAAATTTGCAGGTGACACAAAGCTGGATGGCAGTGTGAACTGTGAGGAGGATGCTATGAGGATGCAGGGTGACTTGGACAGGTTGGGTGAGTGGGCAGATGCATGGCAAATGCAGTTTAATGTGGATAACTGTGAGGTATCCACATTGGTGGCAAAAACAGGAAGGCAGATTATTATCTAAATGGTGTCAAGTTGGGAAAAGGGGAAGTACAACAGGATCTGGGGGTCCTTGTTCATCAGTCACTGAAAGTAAGCATGCAGGTACAGCAGGCAGTGAAGAAAGCGAATGGCATGTTGGCCTTCATAACAAGAGGAGTTGAGTATAGGAGCAAAGAGGTCCTTGTACATTTGTACAGGGCCCTAGTGAGACCAGGCCTGGAGTATTGTGTGCAGTATTGGTCTCTAAACTTGAGGAAGGACATTTTTGCTATTGAGGGAGTGCAGCGTAGGTTCACAAGATTAATTACCGGGACTGTCATATGTTGATAGATTGGAGCGGCTGGGCTTGTACACTCTGGAATTTAAAAGGATGAGAGGAGATCTTATTGAAACATATAAGATTATTAAGGGTTTGGACACGCTAGAGGCAGGAAACATGTTCCCAATGTTGGGGGAGTCCAGAACCAGGGGCCATAGTTTAAGAATAAGTGGTAAGCCATTCAGAACGGATATGAGGAAAAACTTTTTCACACAGAGAGTTATGAGTGTGTGGAATTCTTTGCCTCAGAGGGTGGTGGAGGCTGGTTCTCTGGATGCTTTCAAGAGAGAGTTAGATAGAGCTCTTATGCATAGCGGAGTTAAGGGATATGGGTACTGATTGAGGATGATCAGCCATGATCACATTAAATGGCGGTGCTGGTTCGAAGGGCCGAATGGCCTGCTCCTGAACCTATTGTCTATTGTCTATTGTCTATTGAAGTGTGGATGGCCGTTGGCCCGCTAGGAGCTCATCCGCCCTATGACAGGTCTTGTTTTTAGTCCAAAATGGGAGTCCACAGCCCCCTCCTCACCTGGCAAACCAGGTGGGGGAGACGGTTTAGTCACCGACTATCCGACCATGGAGCAGGTAGCACGGGATTACATGCCGGTGGGAACTCCCCCCGACCTGACCTGCAATGGGAAGGGGGGGAAACGGAAGAGAGGTGAGGATGGGACAAAGCCTGACAAGTGATAGGTGGAAGATTCAGCCAAAAGTCTGGAGTAATTCAGCGGGTCAGGGAACTTCTCTGGAGAAAAGGAATAAGTGATCTTTTGGGTCGAGGCCCTTCTTCAGACAGAGAGTCAGGGTAAATGGACTACTGCTGATGTACAACGGGTACTTTATTCTTTCAATGTTGGCCATCTGAGAGCCTGCCCCAGGGCAGGGGGATGGGAACCCAATGCAAGGAGACAGAGGGCCATGAAAGGAGGGCAGAAGCAAAAGGTAGAAGGGAGATAAGAAAAACAAACCTGAAAGCTTTGTCCCTTAATGCGAGGAGCATTTGTAATAAGGTGGATGAATTGAATGTGCAGTTAGTAGTTAAGGAATATGATATAGTTGGAATTACAGCAACATGGCTCCAGGGTGAACAAGGCTGGGAGCTAAACATGCAGGGGTATTCAATATTCAGGAAGGATAGACAGAAAGAAAGAGGAGGTGGGGTGGAATTGTTGGTTAAAGAGGAGATTAATGCAATAGCAAGGAGAGACATTAGCTCGGATGCTGTAGAATCGGTATGGGTAGAACTGCGAAATAGCCAAGGGCAGAAAACGCTTGTTGGAGCTGTATATAGACCAAACAGCAGTAGGGAGGTTGGGGATAGCATCAAGCAGGAAATTAGGGATGGGTGTAGCAAAGATGCAGCAGTTATCATGGGTGACTTTAATCGACATATAGATTGGGCCAACCAAATTGGTAGCAGCGGCGTGACACGGCGGTGACGCGGCGTGATGACGTAATGACGCGCGGTGTTTCCTCAAGTGTCGCAACATTTTTTTTGTCGACGCTGGATTTTGAAATGTTCAAAATCTTTCGGTGACCCTGATACGTTAGTCAATGACGCGGGCATTATAGAAAACCACAACAGCATTCGCCAAAAGAAATCGGCAAGTGGGACAGGCCCTATAGAACCATGCAAAATTCTTAAAGGATTAGACAGGCTAGACACAGGAACATTTTCCTGATGTTGGTGGAGTCCAGAACCAGGGGTCACAGTTTAAGTGTAAGGGCTAGGCCATTTAGGTCTGGGATGAGGAAACAGTTTTTCACCCAGAGTGTTGTGAATCTGTGGAATTCTCTGCCACAGAAGGCAGTGGAGGCCAATTCACTGGATGTTTTCAAGAGAGAGAGATTTAGCTCTTAGGGCTAAAGGAATCAAGGGATATGGGGGAAAAGCAGGAACGGGGTACTGATTTTAGATAATCAGCCATGATCATATTGAATGGCGGTGCTGGCTCGAAGGGCCGAATGGCCTACACCTGCACCTATTTTTCGATGTTTCTATGATTTTAATTCCCTCCCCCACGCTAATCATCATACTAGTTTTACTGTAGTCCAGTTGAGTTCCTATGTTTACTCGTTATCACTTATCCCACAGCCAACAATGGCCTATTGTGTGCCCCACATTTCCATGATTATCATAGCTTTTTTCATATCTTCCATTCATTTCTAAGTACTGTCTACATCTCTCGTTCCCCTTTCCCCTGACTCTCAGTCAGAGGAAGGGTCTCGACTGATTAGTGTGGGTGTCAGGGGTTGTGGGGAGAAGGCAGGAGAATGGGGTTTGGAGGGAGAGATAGATCAGCCATGATTGCGGGGCGAAGTAGATGATGGGCCAAATGGCCTAATTCTGCTCCTATCACCTATTCCTTCTCTCCAGAGATGCTGTCTGATCTGCTGAGTTACTCCAGCATTTTGTCTTCAGTTTAAACCAGCATCTGCAGTTCCTTCCTCCACAACTGATAGGTGAAGGGGGATTGATAGGTAAACAGAGGCTAGATATGAAAAGAAGACAAAAAGCTGTGAGTTAAGGAGAGAAGGGGCATGAAATGTGAAGCCTGAGAAAGGGATTCCCCTGATGCGGCCTCCTTTACATCGGCGAGACCTGGCCTAGGCTAGGCGATTGTTATGCTAAACCCAAACGCTTAGTCCACCAAGGCCTGCTGGATATCCTGGTTGCTAGCCATATTAACTCCCCTTCCCATCCCCACACTGACACTTCTATCCTGGGCCCCCTCCATTGCCAGAGTGAGGTCACATGCAAACTGGAGGAACAGCACCTCATATTCTGCTTGGGTAGCTTACAACGTAACGGTATGAACACTGAATACTCCAATTGTAGGTAAATGACCAAAGTCCATCCTCAACCCATGCCCAAATACCCCACCCCCTTTCTGCCCCAATTTCTTCCCTGTCTTACTTGAGTGCACACCCATTTCTCCCGCTATCCACCCCCTTTTCTCCTTTCCCCCGAGCCCTTCCACACTATATCCCTTTCTCTGTCTTCACATTTCACATATCTTTTCTCCTTATCTCAGTTTTTTGTCTTTGTCCCATGTCTGGCCTTTGTCCACCCATCGACCGATGAAACCCCTCTCATCTGTATCCAACTATCACTCTTGCCAGCCTTTGTCCTGCCCCCATATTTGTTCCAGATTTGTAGCAACAAGGAACTGCAGATGCCGGTTCACAAAACAAGACACAAAGTGCTGGAGTAACAGCAGGTCAAGCAGCATCTCCGGAGAACAAGGATAGGGTTACAGACAAAATGTGTAGGAAGGCACTGCAGATGCTGGTTTAAATCGAAGATAGACACAAAATGCTGGAGTAACTCAGCGGGACAGGCAGCATCTCTGGAGAAAAGGAATGGGTGACTTTTCAGGTCGAGACCTTTCTTCAGAAGGATAGGGGACAATGAGTGTGAAGAAGGGTCCCAACCCGAAACATCAATTACCCATGTTCTCCAGTGATGCAACTGAATTACTCCAGCACTTTGTGTCTTGTTTCTTCCAGCTTTCGTCGCCCTATCACAATCAGTCTGAAGAAGCGGCACAGTGGTGCAGCGGTATTGCTAATGCCTAATGGCTCTGTCTTACCTGTTTGCGGTCATCGGCGGTGAAGCGCGGCGTCGCCGGTAGCGAGGACCGCGCGGCAACGGCGAGAGCGTCGAGCCTATCCACCGGAGCGCCGCACGGATGCTGCGCGGGGGCCGAGTTAATTCAAACACGGCGGGTCCCACGTGCTTGCGGTAAGTAAAAAAAGGGCGGGCCGACTGCGATGATGTCGGCCCGCCGCACGTGACTCACCAGCGGCGGCTGTGACGGCGGCCATCCTGATCGCGGCGCTGTAGCGGTGGCTGTGCCTGCGGCCGTGCAGCACACATGCCTCACTGGCGGCGGCACGTGCGTCACTGGCGGAGGCTGTGGCAGTGGAGGTTTGATGCACGGCGCTCGAGCCACACTGGCGGCGGCCCGTGCGGGCGGCCGTGCCGCACTTGTGCATCACTGGTGGAGGTTGTGCGGTCAGTATTTGGTTTTCGACATTCTCGATTTTATTTTAGCACCGCGCGGTGTTGGGAACACCGCCGCACGGCCCCGGGAATTGTACGTTCTCACGAGTGCGCGGTCTATGGCGGCAGATTCTTCCCGTTTCGCCGCCAATGACTGCAGACTCGTGAGACAGGCCTTTAACAGCGCCAGAGACCCGGGTGCAATCCTGGTTACTAGTGCTTGTCTGTACGGAGTCTGTACCTTCTCCCCGTGACCTGCGTGGGTTTTCTCCAAGATTTTCGGTTTCCTCCCACACTCCTAAGACGCACAGGTTTGTAGGTTAATAGCCTTGTTATAATTGTATACATGTAAAATTATCCCTAGTGTGTGTAGGGTAGTGTTAATGTGCGGGGGGTCGCTGGTCGGTCCGGACTCGGTGGGCCGAAGGGCCTGTTTGCACGCTCTATCTCTAAACTAAACTAAACTAACCATCCCCACGTGAAACTTTACCTATCTATGTCCTCCGCAGATGCTACCTGACCTGGTGAGTTAGTCCCACAAGTTTGTGTGTGTTTTTTTTGTACGCCAGCATCTGCAGAACCTTGATTTTACTCCATATTAACGCGATCGCAGTCTCTTGATATCTGCACTGTATTTTTGTGTGTGTTATGTTGTGTAGATGCTGTAAGGTTTCCCACCCCATATAAATGGAGAAAACTTCACAGCACTATTACCAAGCCCACATTAAACAGTGTTCATGGTCTGTTTAATAACTCTGAGCCAGAGTGGGAATGAATGCCGTGGTAACCTTCCTGGGTTCCAGAAGGGCATATCTAATGATGCATGAAGCCACGTTACTCCTGACAAAGCCACAGTATTTTCTGTCAAGTTTAAATCAATGATAAGAGGGAAGACTTTTAGGACCGAGATGAGGAAATCATTTTTCACACAGAGAGTGGTGAATCTGTGGAACTCTCTGCCACAGAAGGTAGTTGTGACCAGTTCATTGGCTATATTTAAGAGGGAGTTAGATGTGGCCCTTGTGGCTAAAGGGATCAGGGGGTATGGAGAGAAGGCAGGGAAGGGATACTGAGTTGGATGATCAGCCATGATCATATTGAATGGCGATGCAGGCTCGAAGGGCCGAATGGCCTACTCCTGCACCTATTTTCTATGTTTCTATGTTTCTATGTAATAATTAATTATATCTTTCCATCTTTGGACTATCATGACAGAAAATCGCCCCAAGGGTTACCCCAGAAGTTAATCCTTTGAATAACATGAGTTAAGCCCCTGTCCCACTTGGCCGACCTATGCCGACCTTTTTTTACTCGTGGACATTTTTTAGCAGGTTGAAAAAAACACCGCGACCTGCTTGAGGCCACGAGTACGCGCAGACCACTCACGAGCATGAGGAAGAGTTAACGAAGGCCTCCCACGACCTCCTACGACCTCGTGGCGACCATGCTGCGAGTATGAGTCAAGGGCAAACTCGGCAGAGGTCAGCAATTAGTTCGTACAAGTGGGACAGGCCCTTTAAATTGCAGCAGGTCTATTAAAAAGAACATTAAAATATCAGTCAACATTTCATTAAGTGGGTCCCAGATCTCTGTGATACAGGGAGGTAGATGTTGAACTTGTGTTAGAAGGGACTGCAGATGTTGGTTGAAACTGAAGATAGGCACAAAAAGCTGGAGTAACTCAGCGGGTCAGACTGCATCTCTGGAGAAAAGGAATAGGTGACATTTCACATCAAGACCCTTCTTCAAGCTGATGTTCAGATGTTCGGGCTTCTTCAGATATTGAACTCACTGCCTGCGATTCAGTTGGTGTTGCAATCTGCAGCAATGCAAATGAAGGCAAGACAGTTGCCATGGTGAATCTCCAGTCACCTTGCAGTGTTAGATCGGCACGTCCCCAACAACTCTCACCATCTTCTACAGATGCGCCGTGGAAAGCATTTTATCGGGATGCATCACTGCATTTGAGAACAGCTCCATCCAAATGTGGACGCAGCCCAGACCGTCACACAAACTAACCTCCCTTCCCTTGACTCCTTCTACATTTCACGCTGCCTCGGCAAGGCCACCAACACAATCAAGGACGAGCCTCACCCCTGTCACTCCCTCTTCTCCCCTCTCCCATCAGGCAAGAAGTACAGAAGTGTGAGAAAGCATACCTCCAGATCCATCACCTACTTTGATCTTTTGTTTTCACACCTTACCCTTCCATATCTTTAGTCTCCCTCTCCCCTATGTCTCACTGAAGAAGGGCCTCGAACTGAAACGTCTCCCATTCCTTCTCTCCAGAGATGCTGCCTGTCCCGCTGAGTTACTCCAGCATTTTGTGTCTACCTCCAGATTCAGGGATAGTTTCCTCACAGTTTTTAATCAGGCAACAGAACCACCCTATCACCAACTAGAGAGCACCCATGACCTACTATCTACCTTATTGGAGACCTTTGGACTATCTTTAATCAGACTTTACAGAACAATCTCCACCTTAAAAATACCCAATGTCTTACCCTCCACTTCCTGTGGCTAGAGAGACCAAGACCAACATTGGAACTCTTCCAAAGGCGGGTTTTGCAAGCTTGTTGAAGCATTCATATCTCAAGCATCAGCGACATTCATAGTCTGCATATCCGGATGTCAATCAGCACGCAATCTTGTAATGGCGCCAGTGCTGTGTTTGCTTTCTCACAATCTGCCTCAGCCCATCACAGCTTGAACAAGGCGACAGAACTCCCACTAGCACTATTTGAAGAGATCACAAACTGTTTACAATTTAGCTCTTTGCATTAGGTTTTTGGGTGGTTGCTCCAATCATCATTACTTGGGTGTGCAGGAAGGAACTGCAGATGCTGGTTCAAACCGAAGATGGACATCAAATGCTGGAGTAACTCAGCGGGACAGGCAGCATCTCTGGAGAGATGGAATGGGTGACGCTTCCGGTCGAGTCCAAAGAAGGGTCTCGACTCTTGTGGTGGATGTGGAGAGGATGTTTCCATTAGTGGGAAAGTCTATGACTAGAGATGAAGAGAAATTTCATTAGTCAGAGAGTGGTGAATCTGTGGAATTCTTTGCCACAGAAAGCTGTAGACGTCAAGTCAGTGATATTTTTAAGGCAGAGATAGATAGATTCTTGATTTGTGCAGGTGTCAGAGTTTATGGGGAGAAGGAAGGAGAACGGGGTTAGGAGGGAGAGATAGATCAGCCATGATTGAATGGAGGAGTAGTCTTGATGGACCGAATGGCCTAATTCTACCCCTATTCCTTATGAGAGGGCAGAATAAGCTTCAAGGTGAGGGCGCACAAAGGAGATTTCAGTTAGAAGCCTCATCTGAACAGGGTGTTTAGGAAACAAGTTTCTTGTTTGAACAATGGAAACAAGGAACTGCAGATGCTGGTTTAAAAAAAATACGAAGTGCCGAGATTCCTTCCTCTGGCTTCACAATTCGCAGCTCTTCCATCCTTTTGTCTTCCACATTGTTTCTGTACACTACCGTACAGTAATTTGACCTGAACCCTGTTTCAAATGGACTGGGCCTAAATTTGCATCCGTTATTAAAATGGAACCATGGAGAAAACCAACTCTCTCCTTTGGAATCTGAGCATGTTTTAATTATTTTACTGTATGTCGAGTGATATTGACAGTGTGTTGTTTGTTGCTTCATGCCTACCTGTTTTTAAGACTCAATTATATCGGTGTGGAGCTGGGGGGAAGGGAGCATTCCTGTAGGGACATCAATAAATTATCTGAGAATGTCTTAACCATTTGTCAGGTTGGAGGCCAATTCACAAATTACTAGATTTATTGTGTTCACCTTTCAAACCGTGTGCGGTGAGATGCTGGTGTTATAACCTCTGGCTTGCTAATCCAGTTCCATCAATTCGGCTGGGTCACCTCACTTGGCAGGCTTTTTCCCACCATGTTTTTTCTTTCACTCCTAGCTGTTACGCAAAACTCTGAGGTCAACAGCCAAGGATTAACTGGAGGTTGCTTCATCCTATAAGACCTGCGGTGCAAGTAAAAACCAAGATGGTTCTTCATTAGTCAGGGCGTTGGGGGTTATGGGGAAAAGGAAGGAGAATGGAGTTGAGAAGGAAAGATCGATCAGCCACAATTGAACGGTGGAATAGACTTGATGTGCTGAAGGGACTACAAGAATAGCTTCTTCCCAACAAACCAACAAAATACCACAAAATACGAACTAAACTATGAACTATAAACTAGTCTGTAGAAGGGTCTCGACCCGAAACATCACCTATTCCTTTTCTCCAGAGATGATCCGTTGAGATACTCCAGCATTTAATGTCTATCTTCTTTGTAAACCAGCATCTGTAGTTCCTTCCTACCAACTATTAACTGTCTTTAGTTCAACTAAGGACTTTGGGCTTTTTTGCACTAGGTTCAGGGTTAATACTTTATTATTTTTGACTATTGTTATATATTATCGATGTGCATTGGCTCTACAGGCCTGTTCTGCTGTTGTGCTGTAGCAAGGAAGAACAATGCTTCACTGTTGGTACATATTACAATGAAACACTGTTGATTCTAGACTTTAATATTTCCTTTCTTCCTTTAATCTGACTCTACATAGACCATCTAAGCCTTTTCATTTTGATTGATTAATTGAACTAATTGATTGAAAGATACAGCAAGGAAAGAGGCCCTTTGGCCCACCAAATGTGAGCCGACTACCTGTTCACGTTAGTTCTATGCCATCCCACTTTCCCATCCACTCCCTGCACACCTGGGACAATTTACAGAGACCAATTAACCTACAAACCTGCACGTCTTTGGCATGTGGGAGGAAACCGGAGATACTGGAGGAAACCTGCACGGTCACAGGGAGAACGTGCAAACTCCACACAGTCAGCACTCGAGGTCTGGGTCGAACCCAGGTCTCAGGTGTTGTGAGGGACTAGCACTACCAGCTGCTCTACTGCGCCGCCCTTCATTTTATTTCCATCTTTGCTTTATTAACCGCTTCATTTGGCTACCCTGTCAATGTCAATAGAATAGACATTGCATAGTACCCTAAACAATGCGGTGGAGCGAGGGAACGCAGGGATATTCCTGCCAGTTCAATGGGTCATTTAGCAGTTCAATGGGTCATTTAGCAGTAGCAAGATTGTTCCATGAAGCACAAGGCATGAGCAGTGAATCAGATGGGAAGGGACAGAGACAGGACAGGACGGCGGCACGGTGGTGCAGCGGTAGATTTGCAACCTTACGGCGCCAGACACCCGGTTTCGATCCTGGCTATAGGTGCTGTCAGTACGGAGTTTGTACGTTCTCCCTGTGACCGAGTGAGTTTTCTCCAGGTGCTCAGGTTTCCTTCCACACTCTAAAGACATGCAGGTGTGTGGGTTAATTGGCTTTGGTAAAGATTGTAAATTGTCCCTAATGTGTAGGATAGTGTTAGTGTGCGGTGATCACTGGTCGGCACGGACTCGATGAGCCGAAGGGCCAGTTTCTGCGTTGTATCTCTAAACAAAGATAGAGTCAAGAGCATCAGGTGTAAGGGTCAATGGCAGACAGGGGTGAGTGTGGAATTGGGGAACTCAGTTATGTGGGAAGCCCAAAAGGCATAAGCTTCCAAATCAATGGTCAGACTGCCTCTCCCCTCTTCTAGCTTAAGGTCCTAAGGTCATAAGTGATAGGCCATTCGACCCACCAAGTTTACTCCACCATTCATTCATGGCTGATCTTTCTTCTCTCCCCTCTACAATAGATCTGAAGAAGAGTCTCGACCTGAAACATCACCAATCCATGTTCTCTAATAGATGCTGCCTGACCTGCTGAGTTACTTCAGCATTTTATGCTCTGTTGTAGTATGCATTCTTTGCTCCCGATGTTCTTCACTATTTGATATACCATGACCTAACAGGACTTTCATCCAAAATGCATCTCTGATGCCATCTGTTGAGCAAATAAAAATGTTCAGGCAACAATAGCTTCAGTGGAGAGACACAAAAAGCTGGAGTAACTCAGCAGGTCAGGCAGCATCTCTGGAAAAAAGGAATTGGAATCGAGACCCTTCTTCCGACTGAGAGTCAGGGGGAAAGGAAACAAGAGATATAGACGGTGAAATAGAGAGATATAGAACAAATAGAATAGAATAGAATAGAATAGAATACCTTTTATTGTCATTCAAACAGCTTGGATTGAACAAAATTGCATTTTTCTACACTTACATTACAAAACAAACCGAGACCCACACTTAACACAGTTTACATAAACATCTTATCTCTTCCCTTTGTTCCTCTCCCGTGGTCCAGCAGTCCAACTGCAGCGTCGCGGCGACTGGGGCTCCTGATGTTAAAGCCCCCGGCGGGCGATGGTAAGTCATTAAGCCGCGCCGGGCGATGTTAGGCCCCGCTCCGAGTCCTTTAAACCCTGCGATTCCAGCGGGAGAAGTTGCCGTTGCGGGAACTCCGAAAAGCGGTCTCCCACCAGGGACCTGCGAGCTACCGATGTTACTGTCCACCGGCGCAGTCGGGTCGCAGCCGCGAGCCACCACAGCTCTTCCCGTTCCGAAGACGGCCAGCTCCGCGATGGCAGGTCCGCAGGCTCCGCGACTGGAGCCCACAGGTTGGTCCCGGCCGGAGGCCGCCGCCGGCTCCACGATGTTAGGCCCAACGACATCGGAGACCCAACAGGGAAAAAGTCGGGTCCCCGTACAGGGAAGAGACTAACGGTTTCCCCCCACCCCCCACATATACACAGCTAAAAAATAATAAAAACTAAAGTCAAGACATACATTTAACGAGACAAAATTTAAAAAAAAGACAGACGGACTGTAGTCGAGCCGCTGCCGTTAGGTGCCACCACACCACACAATGAATGAAAGATATGCAGAAAAATAATGATGATAAAGGAAACGGTTCATTGTTAGCTGTGGGCTAGGTGAAAACGACAATGAAACTCAATAAGGCAACAGTGATACTAGCACAACAATTACCACGTTGCTTTATATCTTTCATTCAGTTGTTCCATATCTCTCTATTTCACCTTCTATATCTCTCGTTTCCCTTTCCCCTGACTCTCAGGCTGAAGAAGGGTCTCGACCCGAAACACCGTCTATTCCTTTACTCCCTCCAAAGGTGCTGAGTTACTCCAGCTTTTTGTGTCTATCTTCAGTTTAAGCCAGCATCTGCAGTTCCTTCCTGCATAACAGCTTCAGTGGAAAGAAAGACTTTCATTATCACAGGATATCCTGAAGCATTTTACATTTTGTAGGAAATGTGGGAGCTCTCCACATGATGACATTAAGACAAGATAGACACAAGAAGCTGGAGTAACACAGTGGGACAGGCAGCATCTCTGGAGAGAAGGAATGGGTGACGTTTCGGGTCGAGACCCTTCTTCAGACTGGTTAGGGATAATGGAAACGAGAGATATAGACGGTGATGTGGAGAGATAAAGAACAATGAATGGAAAATATGTAAAAAAGTAGCGATGATAAAGGAAACAGGCCATTGTTAGCTGTTTGTAGGGTGAAAACGAGTAGCTAGTGTGACTTGGGTGGGAGGGATAGAAAGAAAGTGAGTGAAATCAATATTCATACCACTGGGCTGTAAGCTGCCCAAGCGAAATATGAGATGCTGTTCCTCCAATTGGAGTTTAGCCTCACTCTGACTTAAGGGCCTGTCCCACTTTCCCGAGCTGCTCACAAATCCACCCGAGTTTTCCCCTTGATTCAAACTCGGAGAATGTTCGTAACGAGCCCGTAGGAGTCCGTAGATATATCGTAGCGGCTCGTTATGTCAGCCGTAGGTACTCGGGCATTAAATGTTGCAATTCTTCTCCTCCCAACTATCTTTTTACTCATGGACATTTTTTGTCATGCTGGAAAATACGTCCCGACTTACCTGAGGCCCCGAGTACCTACGGCTGACATAACGAGCCGCTACGATATATCTACGGACTCCTACCATATATCTACGGACTCCTACAGACCCGTTACGAACATTCACCGAGTTTGAATCAAGGGGAAAACTCGGGAGAATTCGTGAGCAGCTCGGGAAAGTGGGACAGGCCCTTCACTAACTCAACATTAAGACTATCTATTCATGCTGTGATGACAAAAGGCAAGATACTGGAGAGAGCTCCTCAAATTTAGTACCACATATCTAGTACAGTTGTACAGGGTCTTGGTGAGACCACACCTGGAGTATTGCGTACAGTTTTGGTCTCCAAATCTGAGGAAGGACATTATAGCCATAGAGGGAGTGCAGAGAAGGTTCACCAGACTGATTCCTGGGATGTCAGGACTTTCATATGAAGAAAGACTGGATAGACTTGGCTTATACTTGCTAGAATTTAGGAGATTGAGGGGGGATCTTATAGAAACGTACAAAATTCTTATGGGGTTGGACAGGCTAGATGCAGGAAGATTGTTCCCGATGTTGGGGAAGTCCAGGACATGGGGTCACAGTTTAAGGATAAGGGGGAAATCCTTTAAGACCGAGATGAGGAAAAACTTTTTCACACAGAGAGTGGTGAATCTCTGGAACTCTCTGCCACAGAGGGTAGTTGAGGCCAGTTCATTGGCTATATTTAAGAGGGAGTTAGATGTGGCCCTTGTGGCTAAGGGGATCAGGGGGTATGGAGAGAAGGCAGGTACGGGATACTGAGTTGGATGATCAGCCATGATCATATTGAATGGCCGAATGGCCTACTCCTGCGCCTATTTTCTATGTATCTATGTATCTATGTATCTATTTAACGTCTTAAAAGTTGATTTCCTATTTGCATTGTAGCATTAAATCAGTATGAAAGCATTCAAATATGAACCAATCTGAAATGGCAAGTGCTTAAATGTTCAAAGTTGCAAGGTGTTGATTAATATTGGTTGAGTTTCAAATTTAGTTTAGTTCAGTTTAGTTTAGTTTAGAGATACAGCATGGAAACAGGCCCTTGCCCTACTGAGTCCATGCTGGCCAGTTCTATCCTACACACAAGGGACAATTTACAGAAGCCAACTGACCTACAAACCTGCACGGCTTTGGAATGTGGGAGCACCCGGAGAAAACCCATGCAATCACAAGGTTAAGGTACAAACTCCGTACATACGGCACCTAAGGTCAGGATTGAACCTGGGTCTCTGGCGCTATAAGGCAGCAACTCTACAGCCTTGCCACTGTGCAGGAGGGTATAAGAGCTGTATGCAGGACCATATACATTGTCCCCTCATCAGATAGATCAGGAAGGTGTTGTGAGGTAAATACTGGCAAATGGACTGGCTAAAAACGATGCACACAAGTCATTAGATGTTTGCAATTGAACTGACAAGTAGTAATGAGACTTTGTTCATATGTCTCCGGTGTCAAATCATTCTGTAAATCAAAGAAAAGTCATATGCAAAAGACGAAGGGCCTGTATCTGCACTGTATCTCTGAGGTAAAGTTAACTAAAGTAAAGTAAAACGGGTGCCATGGATTTGTCCACAAAGACATTGTTTTTCAAAAGGTCATCAGTGATAGGAGCAGAATATGGCCATTCCATATAACAATATAACATATAACAATCACAGCACGGAAACAGGCCATCTCGACCCTTCTAGTCCGTGCCGAACACGTATTCTCCCCTAGTCCCATATACCTGCGCTCAGACCATAACCCTCCATTCCTTTCCCGTCCATATAACTATCCAATTTATTTTTAAATGATAAAAACGAACCTGCCTCCACCACCTTCACTGGAAGCTCATTCCACACAGCCACCACTCTCTGAGTAAAGAAGTTCCCCCTCATGTTACCCCTAAACTTCTGTCCCTTAATTCTCAAGTCATGTCCCCTTGTTTGAATCTTCCCTACTCTCAGTGGGAAAAGCTTATCCACGTCCACTCTGTCTATCCCTCTCATCATTTTAAAGACCTCTATCAAGTCCCCCCTTAACCTTCTGCGCTCCAAAGAATAAAGCCCTAACTTGTTCAACCTTTCTCTGTAACTTAGTTGCTGAAACCCAGGCAACATTCTAGTAAATCTCCTCTGTACTCTCTCTATTTTGTTGACATCCTTCCTATAATTAGGCGACCAAAATTGTACACCATACTCCCGATTTGGCCTCACCAATGCCTTGTACAATTTTAACATTACATCCCAACTTCCCCATTCGACCCATCAAGACTACTAGAGTCATAATCATAGAGTGATACAGTGTGGAAACAGGCCCTCGGGCCCAACTTGCCCACATCGGCCAACATGTCCCAGCTACACTAGTCCCACCTGCCTGCGTTTGGCCCATATCCCTCCAAACCTGTCCCATCCATGTACCTGTCTAACTGTTTCTTAAACGTTGGGCTTGTCCCAGCCTCAACAACCTCCATTGGCAACTTGTTCCATACACCCGCCACCCTTTGTGTGAAATAGTTACCCATCAAATTTCTATTCAATCTTTTCCCCTTCACCTTAAAACTACGTCCTCTGGTCCTTGATTCACCTACTCTGGGCAAGAGACTGTGTGTGTCGACCAGCCATACTCCACCATTCAATCATGTCTGATCTATCTCATCCTCCTAACCCCATGCTCCTGCCTTCTCCCCATAATCCCTGACTCCCCAGCATTGCTCTTCACCAGCACTAAGCAATCAGCCCATCGTTAGGTGAAATCTGTGGCCTCAAACCAAGGTGCCACGTAATTCTGGGTGTCCACAGTCTCTTTGCTCAATGTGCGGCTGGTAAGCGATGACATGCAGATATTTCTGCAGATTTGTGCCAGACTAGATGGCAGTGTTACCAAGTAATATTTACGTAAGCCCAAAATATCATTGGCAGTGTGTCAAACACCAATGCACATACCATGTACATCCAGTAATCGTTACTCAGTTTGCTTGGACAAGTAAAGGATCTTGTGAGTTCAGTAGAGGTAAAGAGAAGCTGGCGGAAGTCCTGCTCCAAGTGATGGGATGCTCGGCCTATTTGCTCTGGTTTTAGGCCCAGGGGTGTCCTTCATGAGCAAAACACAACGTGCTGCAGGAACTCAGTGTGTCAGGCAGCGTCTGTAGAAAGAATGGACAGACGCCCTTCATGAGATTGATCTAACCATGTTGAACAACGTATGAACCAGCATATGGAATACTCTTCATGAGGGTGGTGGGTGTAGGATATATGGAATAAGCAGCCAGAGTAGATAGTTGAGGTAAATTCAGTAACAACATTTAAAAGGCACCTGGACAGGACAGGTTTAGAGGGATGTGGACCAAATGCTGGCAGCATTCGGCAGCACGCCGGGAGTGTCCCAGCAAGGCTGGCCCGACTCACTGCCACCGGCTGGGTCTCATTCGCTGCAGACCAACGAGCAAGGACCAAGGACTGAGTAAAATCCCGGACAGAAAGAAATCACCTGCTTCCTTTGTGGACTATCTCCGGACCACTATGCGTGTGTATCACGTGGATTCGAGAGATTTGTGGGCTGTAATACAACAGATCATAACTCGTACAGAGCATACCAGGTTCCTGGCCACTTTAGGACCCCCAACTCATGAGGCACTGGCTAATGTAATTGCCAATAACAATGCAAGAGAAGATGCAGTTTTAATTGCCACTACCTTCCAAAATCCAATAGACATCTCTAGGATTCTGGATGTTAGACCAAAGAAAGGAGAGGGACCAGATGAGTTTCTAGAAAGGTTCTCAGAACTATATATGGATCAGTCGGGAGATTTGAATTTTCGAAATGGGGCGAACTCTCCCCAATACTGCGCAATTTTATTAAATTGTTTGCCAACTAATGTAGCAGAAGCAATCAAGACAAACAACATGGATTGGTCAGAGAATAGTGCAAGTCAAATGGCCCGTGCAGTTAGGTATCACTGGAAAGATATTAGAAAGCAAGAGAACCAGCCCCAAATTAAGGCAAAAACAGAATACGTAACGAAAAAGGAAGCGCAAAGATCTAATTTAGACTTATGGAATAGTCCTCAGACAAGAGCAAGGCATGATGCGCCTGAATGGGCAAGGGCGCCAGAACTGAATTATCCAGGTTACCATAATGAACCACCTCCCAAGACACTGGAAAGGGAATAGAGTATTGTGACCAGACCAATGTTATACCTATGGCGGACAAGGTCACTGGTGTAGGGAGTGCCCGACATGAAAACGACAGGAAGGAGGGGGCCAACAGAGAGAGCAGAGAGGAAACTGGCAAAGAAATCAGGGACAGAGAAGACGAACACCCTTCTTTCAAACTAATCCATTCTCATGTTCCTGATTAGCTAACTTGGTGGTGAACAGATGCAAATCTGATGAAAAACCTGTACTATCATTGCGAGTAGAAGGAAGGATATGCATCTTTTGGTAGATACAGGGGCATCCATGTCATCTCTACAATCAACCTATAACCTTCCCAAGTCTAGTGAAGTTCAGAGCCTGTCCGGATTTTAGGGACAAGTTTGCCAGTACCCCATCTCTAAGCCAGTCGAAGTAGTGTATAAAAGCAAGGCAATAAAATATAGTTTGTAATAAATGGATTGGATTGCAATTTAATTGCAAGAGATTTGTTCTGTGCATTTCAATTGAAAATTGAATGCAGCGACGGTGGAATTATATTAACCCCATGGGCTTCCGAAAGGCAGTGCTACTCGTCAGACACCCCAATGGTGGTCCTTAGACTGAGAAGGTTGAGCCTCTGCTTCATATCACATTGGCCTATGATAGAAGTGGCAAAAATAAAGAATTAGAAACATTTTTCAGACCTCAAGAAGGAACAAAATGGAATATGAATATTTTGGCACGGGTAACAGAACAAGAAGGAACTGCAGAGTACGTTAAGATACCCCTAGATTTATGGAGACGAGCTTCAGAGGTTGCTCCACACATAACAAGGGAGGTGAATTTTCCAGCAAGTGCGAAGGACTTGGGAGCAATAGTAAGGAAAGCAATTGATCTGGCAGATCTGAATATATATGAAGAACAGAGCTTGTCCAACCAATGTACTGTTGAGTTTTAGCAGAACCCGAGGACAGTTGTTGCCCAGCTACGCCAGCATCTGGGGAGTGAGGTATGTGAGTATTTGGACCCGCAAGTGTGGGCAGAAGACGAAACTCAGCTAGGATCTTTTTCTTCTTCTTGCGTATGGTTTGCACAGCCTAAAGTTGCAGGACAACTTGTTCTATTTGATCTTATTTGATTGTGCACGCCGGGTTGATTGCATTCGTCGAAACAGGGCAGACCACGTGAAGGTTGCAATCTTCCACCCCAACTCAGGTAGGATGTGTTCACATTGATCCCATCCAGGTAGATCTCCAGGCAATTCCGAGTATAGACAAGCTGATTCGGGGATTGCTGGAACAAGACATCTTAGTAAAGTGCCAGTCTATTTGCAACACACCAATCCTTGCAGTGCCCGAGGCAGGGAAAGAGAGCCAGTACAGACTGGTTCAGGATTTAAGATCTGTCAATGCAGTGGTAGAACCGCTCCATGCCTTGGTGCCAAACCCGGCTCATATTTTAGCTTTGATTCCAGCGGCAGCGAAAAGATTTTCAATTGTAGACCTGCAGCATGCCTTCTCATTACCTCTGCACCAAAACAGCCAGTATTTATTTGCCTTTACTTACAGGATTCAACAATATACGTGGGCAAGACTACCTCAGGGATTTATTAATTTGCCTACCTTGTTTTCTCGATGTCTTCAAGGACAGTTAAGCACCTTAAGTTTTAAAAGTAAATCCACTCTAATTCAATATGTGGGCGACTTGTTCGTGGCTAGTTTAGATGAGCAGAGCAATCGTGAGGATACCACTCAATTTTTGAACCACTTGGCAACCTTAGGATATGTGGTCTCTCAGTCCAAACTATTAATGGCTCAACAAAAAGTAAAATTTCTGGGAGTGATAATTTCGGCCACGGAAAGAAGTCTAGAGAGTAGTAGACTAGAGTAGTGAACCAATTTGTGAATTTCCTGTACCAAAAGAGGCGAAGCAGATGAGCCAGTGGCTTGGCATGGTGAACTACTGCTGACCATGAATCCCTAATATTGCATTAAACACCAAGGAATTGACTCCTTATATTAGCCTAGAGGGTGAATTTCAGTTGTCCGAAGAATCTCAGAAAGTTTTTGAAAATTTAAAGAGATCTTTAATGCAGGCTCCAGTACTAGGAAGGCCACTCTATGATAGACCCTTCCAACTTTACTGTACCATATTTTCTGAATGTTCAACTGCAGTCCTCACCCAAAAACATGGAGATAAGCACAGACCAGTGGCTTATTATTCTTCAAAGCTTGACCCAGTAGTGAGAGAACACCCAATGTGCACCCGGATCTTAACAGCAATCTATAATAGTTTATACAATACCGTTTATTGTCATTTGAACCTCAAAAGAAGTTCAAACTAAATTTGGTTTCTGCAGTCATCCAACAAGAAAAGAACCACGACACACAATTAACACAATTTACACAAACATCCATCACAGTGAATCTCCTCCTCAGTGTGATGGAAGGCAAAGTCTTGTCTCTCCCCTGCTCTCCATTCTTCTCCCGATGTCAAAGCCCCCGGCGGGCGATGGTAAGTCCCGCGGCCATTAAGGCTGCGCCGGGCTATGTAAGGCCCTGCCCGGGTCTTGATGTTGGAGCCCCCGGCGGTTGCTGGCAAGTCCCGTGCCGGGCCGGGCGATTTAAGGCCCCGCTCCGGGTCGCCTTCAACCCCGCAATTCGGGCGGGACAAGTTGCCGTTGCGGGAGCTCCGAAAAGCAGTCTCCCACCAGGGACCCGCGAGCTCCCGATGTTACCATCCACCGGGCCTGCGGCTGGAGCCTCCGAAGCTCCGGAGTCGGGCCACAGCAGCGTGCCACCACAGCTCTCCACGCTCCGAAGCCGGCCAGCACCATGATGGCGAATCCGCAGGCTCCGCGACTGGAGCCCCCAGATCATTCCGATTGGAGGCTGCTCCACGGTGCTAGGCCCCAACGACCACGGAGACCCGACAGGGAAAGGGTCGGGTCCCCCGCACAGGGAAGAGATTTAAAAGTTTCCCACCCCCACCCCCCACACATACACAGTTAAAAACAATTTAAAAAACACTACAAAACTATACACTCAACGGGACAAAAAAAAAGACAGACGGACCGCAGAGGCCGCTGCAACGTCGGTCGCACCACCTGGAACTGCTGCAAACCTGACCTTGCAGCAGGAGATAGTAGTGTACAGTTCCCATTCAGTAGCAGCCTTGTTGGGACAACTGCAAACTCAGCATCTGACAATGGCTTGTCAAAACAAATATGAAATCTATCTATTGAATAATCCAAAACTCCAGTTCAGACACTGTACAACTATTAATCCGGCATCTTTCCTCATTTCACCACCGGAGGAACAGTCAGAATCAGGACATGACTGTTTGTTTGTAATACAAGAAGAGACATCTGTAAGGGAAGATCTAAAGGACGCTCCTATAGCAGACCCTGATATGACACTATACGTAGATGGAAGTGCATCCATTGGGCCCCAGGGAGAGAGACTTTCTGGGTACGCTATTGTAGACCAGGATGGGAACACTGTAGAGGCAGCTGCCTTTGAGTCACCCTTTTCAGCCCAACAGGCTGAGCTGTTCGCTTTAATCAGAGCATGTATGCTCTACTGTTACCCAGGCAAATTTTGGTAATGAAGTGTAGCGCTCACACAAAGGGCCAGACCCTGACAGACATAGGGAATCGTGTGCTGACCAAGCAGCAAAAGAGGCATCCCGGGAACGCAAGGTGGTGGTGCCGAGAATGATGAGGCAGATAAAAAGTTCATGTAACAAGTCTCCCTCGGAAAAGCCAATGCCAACCATCCCGGAAATTATTCAGTTGCAGGAGGAAGCTCCTGAAGGGGATATAAGATTATGGAAACAGCTTGGATGTACAATAGATTGCATGTCAGGATTGTGGGTCACTCCGGCAGGGCAGACCTGCATGCCAGATCCTCTTGCAGTTTGGGTTGTGGAGTGTATGCATTTTGGTGCGAGAGCAATTGGTGATGCTCTTTCGGCTACTTGGTGGCATCCAAGATTACAAACTTTGGCCCAGAAAGTGAGTAGCTGCTGTATTATTTGTCAGAAATATAATCCTGGGAAAGGAGTGGGTTGTGAGGATGGAAGAACACCTTTATCATGGGTCCCTTCGAAACTCTTCAAATGGATTACATCGAGCTAGAGAAGTGCCAAGGATATAGATATGTACTTGTGATTGTTGATGTATTCAGCAAATGGATCGAGGCCTGTCCAACACTTGATAACAAAGCGGCTACTGTTGTCAAGGTGCTTATGCGAGAAATTATCCCCAGATTCAGTATTCCAATTCGGCTTAGCTCTGACAATGGTCCTCATTTCATTGGGCAAATTAACAAAGAATTCTGTGAACAGCTGGGCATCCAGCAACAACTGCACTGTGCTTATCGACCACAGGCTGCTGGACTTGTCGAAAGGACGAATCAGACCCTAAAAACTAAATTGGCTAAATTAAAGGCGGAGACAGGAATTAGTTGGATCAAATTACTCCCTATAGCTTTGTTTCAGATGCGTGTCATGCCTGCAGGGAAAGTGAGACTAAGCCCAGCTGAATATGGACGTCCCTTAAGAACTCCGTGGAACCAAAATGCCCCAAAGGTTGTCAATTTCCATCACATGACTACAGAGATGACCAATTATGTTCTGACCTTGACTCAGGCACTAAGAGATTTGCATTTTAGGGTGCGAGCAGCATTCAGTGAATTACCTCCCTTGGTTTCTTCCATTAAGGTCAGCCTGGTGATTTTGTGATGGTGAAGAATTGGGTAAGGAAAGGTTTGGAGGTTCGATGGGAGGGACCTTACCAGGTTCTCCTGACGACCCCAACTGCTGTTAAGGTAGAAGGAAGGAATGCATGGGTCCATTGCAAAAGTATTGGTGGGAGAATTTGAGCTGCTAACTTGTTTTCTTCAAGCATATTTCTTAAGTATAGGAACATCGTACCCATCGAGAGTCAAGAGTGGACTTTTTTGTCTCCACTCTTGAAGTGAGACTGAGTGGAGACAAGAGAGTCTCTTGCTGACGTGATGGATAAAGAGGATTCATTCCCATGTAAACTCGGGAGGTGGCGACTCGTCAGTCAGGAATCTTTGAAACTATGCCCTTGAAAACTCGGGAAGTTACTTAGAATTCTGACACAACTACATCACTATCATTGTCGAATTGTATAACGAGAACAGTTGTCATCTTACTTTGTTTGTTATCATATATGATAAAAGAGGGGAATGTTAATATCAGACATTTTGGGGTACTTGACAAGATGGAGGATGTCGGTTTAAAAGATCTGTAAAACCTGCTTGGCATCTTTTGCAAAAAGCTGCAGGACCATGAGGTATAGATGGCTCCAGAAATTCTGTGGCCTGGGAAGGGGTTGAATAGAGGTTGATGTCCAGATGGCCTGTAATTGTTAATATGTATGAGATTTTGCAGAAGGAGCTAGGTACTGTTGCAAATGCATGCTTGGGATTGGTTGGGGGAAATGATGGGATACAATTATGTTGCAGACTATGTTGCAGTACTTTACTGCTGTTACTTGTGATTGGTCCGGGAGAGGGGCCTCACCAAAGATGTTTACTTTATCTGGAGATAATGTTTCTTTACTTAACAGAAGTGTTTCCCCCTAAGTGCTTTGTGTTGAAACTATGTTATGTGCTATTGTATGATTAGGTTAGGGAACTGTCATTCAATGTATTTTGCAGCCCGTATCGATAATTGGCATGTAGGGGTTGCCCCCGCCTCCATGTATTTTCGCGCCAAGGGTCTGTAAGGGTATAAAAGAGTGGGGAGCACATTGGAGCAAAGATACTGGCTCCTCTAGTATCTTTGCATTGGAGTGTGCCGATCTTCTGGAGTGTGTGTTCTATTTGCACGAGGCTGTTGGGCTCGAGTGAGTAGAGACAAGGATCGGTCCCGCGGTATTGGAATAGGTATTGTATTGGTATTGGTATTGTGCACAATAAAGAGGGTTGGATTTCCAGTGCTTGTATACGGTGTTTGACTGAACCAGACTGGGGGGTAAGTTTAGGACCGGAATTACAATTCCAGCTGTTATCAGGCAACAGAACGGTCGTCTCATCGGTTAGAGTGCAGTCCTGACCTCCCATCTACCTCATTGGAGACCTTTGAACTTTTTAAACCAAAGATAGACACAAAAAGCTGGAGTAACTCAGCTAGCATCTCTGGAGAGAAGGAATGGGTGACAGTTTGTGTCGAGATCCTTCTTCAGAATGAAAGTCACGGGAAAGGGAAACGAGAGATTTAAGCGATGATGTAGAGAGATATAGAACAAATGAATGAAATATATGCAAAAATGAAACAATGATAATGGAAACAGGTCATTTTTAGCTGTAGCTTGGTGAGAATGAAAAGCTGGTGTGACTTAGGTGGGGGAGCGTTGGAGAGAGAGGGTTACTTGAAGTTGGAGAAATCAATATTCATATCCCTGAGTTGTAAGCTGCCCAAGCAAAATATGAGATGCTGTTTGGATCTAGGCGTTTATGGTTATCTACAGCAACATTTTGGTCCAACCCACTTTGACAAAATCAATTCCAAGGAATATCATTGAAAATGCGCTTTTACAAACCTTTCAGAATTAGTAGGCCAGTGATGGTTTAGATAAATTAAAATATTCTATTGATAGAAGTTACATTTAAAAATAAATCAATCAATGTCCCAAGAATTCATTTAATATTTTAACTACAGCTCTATATTATGTACATAACATAAAGACAAAAAGACTCTTCTTGTGAAAATTGCTTCTTAATTACTTAATAGTTATTTTATGAATTTTAATCGTCAAATAAGAAATATAATTATTGATTTATTTCCTAATTACTTTCCTCTTTTCTTAAATTATATTTTAACAATAAAATAAATTAAAAAGGAAAGACATTTTACTTTTGAAGATACAGTTTGGATACAGGCCCTTCGGCCCATCGAGCCCACGCCAACCATTGATCACCCATTTTACATTTGTTGTATATTATCAACTGTGTACCTATTTAATTGTATACCTAATTCTCCGTGGATTGTCACCTTGTCGAGGTGGAGAAGCTTGTGTGGACCTGAGATCCTGAGAGCGATGCCGTCTGGAGCTATGCTCCTCGTAGGGCCACCCATGGCGGTAAGGTCGAGGGGGAGGTCTCTGACAAAGAGCAATCCAACGAAGAC
Organism: Malacoraja senta; assembly: GCA_038087875.1. Lineage (NCBI taxonomy): Eukaryota > Metazoa > Chordata > Chondrichthyes > Rajiformes > Rajidae > Malacoraja > Malacoraja senta. The sequence goes on from CM075977.1 coordinate 13,292,388, forward strand.
CTCAACGGTGGAACAGGCGGAGGACGATGGCTGACCTTACTGGAGCGTCACAACAGCTGGGAAGGCGGATGAAGGCTGCAGCAGAAAAGGGTCTCTGGTCGTCTTGGACTCCATGCCACTGAATCCTGACCCAGATCTGTCAAGGACCGTGGGGTGGCTGTCTGTGCGCCAGTCTCCCCACGTTAAACAAAGTCACGCACAGGCGTCTTCCATATAGGGAATAGCACCCTGGAGACACCCATGGTCAGCCACGACCGAAGGGGCCTAAGATAATGTTTTTAAAAGTTCTTAATCTACGAAATATGTCAGGAATCAATGAGGTGTATTTTTTTAAAGTATTGCAGCGGATCTTCTCAATATTGCTAAATGTTTAGTTTGGTTTCGTTTTTAGTTTAGAGATACTAGAAATAGTTTAGAGTTTAATTTAGGGTGGTCAGGGTGGCGCAGCGGTAGAGTTGCTGCCTTACAGTGAATCCCAACTACGAATGCTGTCTGTACAGAGTTTGTACATTCTCCCCTTGATCTTCGCGGGTTTTCTCCAAGATCTTCGGTTTCCTCCCACACTCCAAGGACGTACAGGTTTGTAGGTTAATTGGCTTGGTGAATGTAAAAATCATCCCTAGTGGGTGTAGGTTCGTGTTAATACGCGGGGATCGCTGGTCGGTGTGGACCCGGTGGGCCGAAGGGCCTGTTTCTGCGCTGTATCTCTAAACTAAACTAAATGACAGCATGGAAACAGGCCCTTCAGCCCACCGCGTCCAGGCTGATCAGTGATCACCCTGTGCACTAACACTATCCTACACACACTGAGGACAAAATACAATTTACAAAACCAATTAACCTACAAACCTGTGCCTCTTTGGAGTGTGGGAGGAAACCGGAGCACCCGGGGAAAACCCACGCAGGACACGGGGAGAACATACAAACTCCATACTTGGAATGGGGGACGACGGTTTCAAGGATGGATTAGACAGGGGATGTTTTCTTTGGAAAACAGAAGGCCACGGGGAATTCTGATAAAAGGATATGAATCAATAAGGGGTCTGGACAGAGTGGATAGTGGGAGGTTGTTCCCTTTGATGGAGAAATTGAGGACTGAAGATCATTTGTGTAGAGATCACCAGTACACAGCATTTTTGTGTACCAGTACACAGATGCAGGTTTATACCAAAGATAGACACAACATGCTGGAGTAACTCAATGGGTCAGGCAGCATCTCTGGAGAAAAGGAATAGGTAACATTTCAGGTCAAAACCCTCTTCAGACGAGAGATCATATATATAAATCAGAGGGGAAGATAATTAAAAGTGACATGAAGAAAGCCACGAGTGGTTGTAACCTGGAATAAACTGTCTGCAGATGAGATGGAGGTGGTTTTCCTTGTGGCCTTCAAATGGGAATTAGACTAAATACGACAGTGAGCAAATATTTGCAAGGCCTCGGAGGTGGGTGCTGGCAGGAGGGGAGGAAATAGTGAATTGCTTTATAGCAAGCCAGCAAGAGTAGAATGTGCTGAATGGCATTTTGTGCTGTAACCACTCTGTGAGTCTATGATCCTATATGATCACAATGTTCCTAAGTTCATAAGTGATAGGAGCAGAATTAGGCCATTCAGCCCCTCAAGTCCACTCCGCCATTCAGTCACGGCTGATTTATCTCTCCCTCCTAACCCCATTCTCCTGCCTTCTCCCCATCTCTGACATCAGTACTAATCAAGAATCTATCTCTGCCTTAAAAATATCCATTGATTTGGCCTCCACAGCCTTCTGTGGCAATGTGCTTCTTTCAGTAGTACACTGCCACCATGTACTACATTTGTGAAGCACTTAATTTTCCAAGGAACATTTCTGCAGAGACACTTGGATAAGAATCCTAGTCCAATTGGCGGGGCGGCACTGTGGCGCAGCGGTAAAGTTGCTGCCTTACAGCCCCAGAGACCCGGGTTCGATCCTGGCCACGTTCACCCTGTGATCGCGTGGGTTTTCTCCTGGTGCAGCGGTTTCCTTCCACACTCCATAGACGTACAGGTTTGTAGGTTAATGGCTTTGGTAAAAATAATTGTAAATTGTCCCCGGTGTGTAGGAAAGTGTTAGTGTACAGGGTGATCGCTGGGCGACGTGGACTTGGTGGGCCGAAGGGCCTGTTTTTGCGCTGTATCTCGATACTAAACTAAACTCCAAACTAAACATAAAAACTAGGTGCAGGAGGAGGCCATTCGGCCCTTCGAGCCAGCAGCACCATTCATTGTGATCATGGCTGATTGTCCCCTATCAATAACCCATGCCTGCCTTCTCCCCATATCCCTTGACTTCACTAGCCCCTAGAGCTCGATCTAACTCTCTCTTAAGCTAAGAATCACACCCACAACATTGTTGTAACGCCCATATGTATTTCAGGGAATGCAGTTTACCCCGAAGCTCTACAATACTGGGAGGTTGTGGAGGCATGCTCCTGGAAAGGTGAAGGACTAGGAGCAAATAATGCAATGAACTTGGAGGCACAAGGAACTGCAGATGCTGGTTGATATAAATAGACACAAAGTGCTGGAGTAACTCAGCGAGTCAGGCAGCATCTCCAGAGAACGTGGATAGGCGATGTTTTGGATCAGGACCTTTCTTCAGACTGAAACGTTGTCTATCTACATTCTCCAGAGATGCTGCCCGACCCGCCGAGTTATTCCAGCACTTTACGGCTTTTGTTCTAGGTCAGGATCAAACCCGGGTCCCTGGTGCTGTGAGGCAGCAACTCTGCCTGCTGCGCCATCACACCACAATATACAGTATTTAGTCTCGTTTAGTTTAGTTTAGTTCAGTTCAGTTCAGTTTACTTTACCAGATGAATTTCAAAAATCTAAATTAAAACATCTATGCTTATGAAATTCACACAGTATCGACCAGAAAATACGAATCTCGAAAGAAAATATAACTAGTTTGCTGGAACTTTAATATATTACTGGATTAACGTATGGACAGCTTGTGATGAGCATTTGCAATGAAGTTTAATTCGACACGGCTATACAAATTGGCATTTTCTCTTCTTTTCATTTTCCCCTTCTGAGCCCTTTTCCCCCATCACTCCCAAACTGTGCACAGCTTCTCAGAGCTGCAGTGCTTTCAAGATGTTGGAAAAATAGATCCCTTCAGCAACGCCAACTCAAGAGAACCATAATGTTATTCTTGGCGGAGAAGGAAATGGAGAGTTTGACGCAGAATCTCATCCGGTGTTTATTTGATCATCGCTGATGCCGAGTCTGGCTTCGAAATTAAGAAACCATTGTTTTCACCAGCGCTTAGAGAAGGTTCGCAGGAATAAATAATGAATTAGAAATTCTGCAGGATTTGCAAAAACTGTACGTGTCCCTGTCCTTGGCTGCACTTCCTGAGATATGTCTTGCTTCCTGTCCAACCAAGTGCATTCCTGTGCCCACTCCCTGTGAACTGTCATTTTGTAAAGGTCGTACAAAGCGAAGAATAACACGAACGGACGGTGAACAATACATTGGCAGAGGAAAGCACAAAAGGATCGCTAAATTAGGAGTAAGAGCGGCGATTAATTAAAAAAACAAATACAAGTGTCTTTGGCGTAATGTGTACAGATTTGAAACAATACTGGATATAGGGGGGTTGCACGTAAGGTCATCGGGTCAAAGGGCGTGACGCACGGAGTAGCCCCATCCATGTGGAGTACATGGCAGCTTCCGGCATATACTGTTAATACACGAAACGCGTACTTTCTTACCCGTTAAAAAACGCAGAAATGGTCATTTTTTGCGCTGTAAATAATTATGGAAATCGGGGTAAGCATGAGAGACAGTTATCCTACTTCAGAATTCCAAAAGTGAGGAGAAATGACGGTAGAGAGAAGCGGCAGCTGAAGGGACAACAACAGCTAAAGTGGTTGGCGAACATTGGCCGGGCATATATCAAGATTGAAAATATTTGGAATTATCGCGTTTACTCACTGCATTTCATCAACAGTAAGGCATTATTTGTGTTTTTTCTTGATTCCTTTGGTATCTAAAAAGTTTTAGAAGTGATAAATCTGGCTAAAATTTTTAAATCGCCCATGGTTCTGAAGTGGGTTTTTACATACAAAAAGAAAACGCTTCTGAAGCAAAATGTATCATTAAAAAAAATCGCAAACCATACGTGGGTTTTAAATTATACTTTACTCAGATGCAAGCCAAGGAATGGCATCATTGTTAGCTGTTAATTGGGCATAATCAACCTCAGCAAATTGACAATATCTTTGAAAGGGAGTGGGTGTTTAAGCTGTCAGGACATTTTATTATTTACCAAAATATACATCTCAATAGCACAATGATAGAAAACGTACTTTTCCACACACCACTCGTAAGTCTGGAGATTTTTTTAATGATGAATTTAACTTCAAAAGCGTTTTCTTTTTGTATGTAAAAGCCCACTTCAGAACCATGGGCGATTTTAAAATTTTAGCCAGATTTATCACTTCTGAAACTTTGCACGGCCATTGTTCGCCAACCACTTTAGCTGTTGTTGTCCCTTCAGCTGCTGCTTCTCTCTACCGTCATTTCTCCTCACTTTTGGAATTCTGAAGTAGGATAAATGTCTCTCACGCTTACCCCGATTTCCATAATTATTTACAATGCAAAAACTGACCATTTCGGCGTTTTTTAACGGGCCCGTTATGCTGGAAACAATGTTAAGTGCGTACCTGCAGTTCATCGCGTGTACTCCAGTTGGCGTTGCATGGCAACAGTACGGGTCATGGGTCGTGACCCGACTGCCGTGCAACCTCCCTATAATACAATAATGAGTCATTGTGAGAAAGCAAACATGCTGGGGATAGTGGAAGCACGGCTCAATGAGGATCTAGGCTGATGGTTGAATAATGTGGGATAGAAGAGGGGCTAAATTCAATAAATCATTACAATATTGCAGTCTGCATGGGCGGCACGGTGACACAGCAGTAGAGTTGCTGCCTTACAGCACCAGACAGTGACCTTGGTTAGATCCCGACTACGGGGGCTGTCTGTACAGTGTTTATACGTTCTCCCCGTGACCGCATGGGTTTTCCCCAGGTGCTCCGGTTTCCTCCCAAAGCCGTACAGGTTTGTAGGGTAATTGGCTTTGGCAAAAATTGTAAAATTGTCCCCAGTGTGTAGGATAATGTTAGTGTACGCGGTGATCACAGGACAGCGCAGACTCGGTGGGCCAAAGGGCCTGTTTCCGCGCTGTATCTCTAAAGTCTAAAGTCTGGAACTAAGTTTGGAGTCAAGTCGAGAGCATTTAATTGTCCTATGGACATTGGCATATGCACCAACAATGGAACAATGAAACTTTGAACTTTTTAATCTCTTCCTTGAACGGAGACGCGACCTTTTCCTTGTCGTGGCTTTGTTTTGCTGGGGCCTAACATCGTGGAGCTGGCGGCCTCCAACCGGAATCCACCTGTGGGCTCCAGTCGCAGAGTCGGCGGACTCACCTACCATCACGGAGCTGGCTGACTCTGAGGCTGTGGTGGCGCGGCGGCAGTGACCCGACTGTGGAGCTTCGGAGGCCTCGGCCACAGGCCCTGTGGACGGTAAAATCGGGAGCTCGCAGGTCCCTGGTGGGAGACCGACTTCCGAGAGCTCCCGCAATGGCAACTTCGCCCGCCCCGAATCGCAGGGTTTGAATCGGCCCGTCGCAGGGCCTTACATCGCCCGGTGCGGCTTAATCGGCCGCGGGACTTACCAACGCCCGCCGGGGGCTTTAACATCAGGAGCCTCGATCGCCTCGACGCGGGAGAAGAACAAAGAACAGGGACGAGATAAGACTTTTGCCTTCCATCACAGTGAGGAGGTGTTTGGAGATTCACTATGATGGATGTTTGTGTGAAACTGTGCTAATTGTGTGTTATGTTTATTTTATTGTTATGACTGCAGGGAACGAAATTTCGTTCAAACCTCTTTCTGTTTGAATGACAATAAAGGCAATTTGTATTTGTATTGTTTCAGGTCGGGACCCTTGTTCAGACTTTTCTAAAAGCCTTCTTCATCACTGTGTCTACTTGTGATGCCAATTTCTAAAAAAGACCGAAGGGAAAATGTTTGGCGATCTAATGAACCAAAGATGTTTGGTGCAGCAAAATACTGCAGACTCACAGATTCTCCCCTGCTATAGTTGAGTAATCTTCTGAGGGACAAAACAAATATGTCCAAACGACCCTACATAATAAAGGCAAGGAGAATGATATTTTGAAAATTCCTGCCCAAAGCCCAGCCAAACTGTGTCCCAGTTTCACAAAGATTAGTTGACAATAGACAATAATAGACAATAGGTGCAGGAGTAGGCCATTTGGCCCTGTGAGCCAGCACCGCCATTCAATGTGATTATGGCTGATCTACCCCAATCAGTACCCCGTTCCTGCCTTCTCCCGATATCCTCTGACTCCGCTATTTTTAAGAGCCCTATCTAGCTCTCTCTTGAAAGTATCCAGAGAACCGGCCTCCACCACCCTCTGAGGCAGAGAATTCCACATACTCACAACTCTCTCTGTGACAAAGTGTTTTCTCATCTCCGTTCTAAATGGCTTACCCCTGATTCTTAAACTGTGTCCCCTAGATCTGGACTCCCCCAACATTGGGAACTTGTTTCCTGCCTCTAGCGTGTCCAAACCCTTAATAATCTAATATGTTTCAATAAGATTCCCTCTCACCCTTCTAAATTCCAGAGTGTACAAGACCAGCCGCTCCATTATCTCAGCATATGACAGTCCCGCCATCCCAGGAATTAACCTTGTAAACCTGCGCTGCACTCCCTCAATAGCAAGAATGTCCTTCCTCAAATTAGGGGACCAAAATTGCACACAACACTCCAGGTGTGGTCTCACTAGGGCCCTGTACAACTGCAGAAAGACCTCTTTGCTCCTATACTCAACTCCTCTTGTTATGAAGGCCAACGTGCCATTTGCTTCCTTCACTGCCTGCTGTACCTACATGCTTATTTTCATTGACTGATGAACAAGGACCCCCAGAACCCATTGTACTTCCCCTTTTCCCAACTTGACACCATTTAGATAATAATCTGCCTTCCTGTTTTTGCTACCAAAGTGAATAACATCGCATTTATCCACATTAAACTGCATCTGCCATGCATCTGCCCACTCATCCAACCTGTCCAAGTCACCCTGCAATCTCATAGCATCCTCCTCACAGTTCACACTGCCACCCAGCTTTGTGACATCTGCAAATTTGCTAATGTTACTTTGAATGCCTTCATCTAAATCATTGATGTATATTGTAAATAGCTGCGGTCCCAGCACCGAGCCTTGCGGTACCCCAGTAGTCACTGCCTGCCATTCTGAAAAGGACCCGTTAATCCCTACTCTGTTTCCTGTCTGCCAACCAAATTTCTATCCATGTCAGCACTCTATCCCCAATACCATGTGCCCTAATTTTGCCCACTAATCTCCTATGTGGGACCTTATCAAATGCTTTCTGAAAGTCCAAGTACACCACATGGCTCTCCCTTGTCCATTTTCCCAGTTACATCTTCAAAAAATTCCAGAAGATTAGTCAAGCATGATTTCCCCTTCGTAAATCCATGCTGACGCGGACCGATCCTATTACTGCTATCCAAATGTGCTGCTATTTCATCTTTTATGATTGACTCCAGCATCTTCCCCACCACCGATTTCAGGCTAACTGGTCTATAATTCTCTGTTTTCTCTCTCCCGCCTTTCTTAAAAAGTGGGATAACATTAGCTACCCTCTAATCCACAGGAACTGATCCTGAATCTATAGAACATTGAAAAATGATCACCAATCAACCTGCTCTGTACCTTCCTATACCTCTAGTTTCCCCTCCCTGACTCTCAGATAAAGGGTCTCGACCCGAAACGTCTTCTGCTCCTGTTCTCCAGAGATGCTGCCACATCTGTTGAGTTACTCCAGCTTTTTACATCTATCAATGGTTGATACAAAGACTGGCTCCAAAAATTATTTATAAACCATCATGAAATATCTGGAAATTATTGTAGCCATAAGATTAAAAGGTTTTCTATTAATTCTTTGAGCCCTCACTTGGCTCTGAGTACCACTCAATACTTCCTGCTTCCGTAAATAGAAAGATTTGGAACAGAACTAAATCTGAGCCAGCGCTCTATGTAGGGTCACACGCTGTAGGAGAGAACACCCAGAGTAAACACCACGTGATCACTAGGAGAATGTGCTGATTCATCACAAATGTGACTGGAGGTCAGGACTGAGCTTTGGTCACCAGAGCTGTGAAGCACCAACCCTTTCAGCTGTGTCAATATCCCACCCTTTACGCCATGGCAAGTATGTCTTTAAAGGTCGACACCCTGGTTAGGGCAGCAGTGTGGCGCAGCGGTAGAGTTGCTGCCAGAGACCCAGGTTTGATCCTGACTACGGGTGCTGTAGTTTGTATTGTTCTCATAGAAACATGGAAAATAGGTGCAGGAGGAGGACATTAGGCCCATCGAGCCAACACCGCTATTCATTATGTTCATGGCTGATCATCCACAATCAGTAACCCGTGCCTGCCTTCTTCCCATATCCCTTGATTCAGCTAGCCCCAAGAGCTCTATCGAACTCACTTTAAAATTCATCCAGTGAATTGGCCTCCAGTGCCTTCTGTGGCAGAGAATTCCACAAATTCACAACTCTCTGATAGAAAAAGTATTTTCTCATCTCAGTTTTAAATGGCCTCCCCATTATTCTTAGACTGTGACCCCTGGTTCTGGACTCCCCCAACATTGGGAACATCTTTCCTGCATCTAGCTTGTCCAGTCCATTTATAATTTTATATGTTTCAATAAGATTCCGTCATCCTTCTAAATTCCAGTGAATACAAGCCCAGTCTTTCCAATCTTTCCTCATATGACAGTCCCTCCATCCCGGGGATTAACCTCGTGAACCTACATTGCACTGCCTTAATAGCAAGGATATCCTTCCTCAAATTAGGAGACCAAAACTGCACACAGTACTCCTGATGTGGTCTCACCAGGGCCCTGGACAACTGCAGAAGGACCTCTTTAATCTATACTCAAATCATCTTGTTAACCATAACTCAGCCAACATGCCATTAGCTTTCTTCACTGCCTGCTGTACCTGCATGTTTACTTTCATTGACTGGCGTACAAGGAAACCCAGGTCTCGTTGAACTTCCTTTTTCCAAATCTGACACCATTGAGATAATAATCTGCCTCCTTGTTCTTGCCACCAAAGTAGATAACCTCACATTTATCTACATTATACTGCATCTGCCATGCGTCTGCCCACTCACTCATCCTGTCCAAGTCACCCTGCAACCACCTAGCATCCTCTTCGCAGTTCATACTGCCACCCTGTTTTGTGTCATCTGCAAATTTGCTAGTGTTACTTTTAATTCCACCATCTGAATCATTAATATACATTGTAAATAGCTGCGGTCCCAGCACCGAGCCTTGCGGCACTCCACTCGCCACTGCCTGCCATTCTGACAGGGACCCGTTTATTCCTACTCTTTGTTTCCTGTCTGCCAACCAATTTTTTATCCATGTCAATACCCTACCCCCAATACCATGTGCTCTAATTTTGCCCACTAATCTCCCGTGTGGCTCCTTATCAAAGGCTTTCTGAAAGTCCAGATACACTACATCTACTGGCTCTCCTTCATCCATTTTACTTGTCACATCCTCAAAAAATTACAGAAGATTAGTCAAGCAGGATTTCCCCTACAAAAATCCATGCTGACTTGGACCAATCCTTTTAATGCTATCCAAATGCCCCATTATTACTTCTTTAATAATTGACTCCAGCATCTTTCCCACCACCAATGTCAGGCTAACTGGTCTATAATTCCCCGTTTTCTCTCTTGCTCCCTTCTTGAAAAGTGGGATAACATTAGCTACCCTCCAATCCACAGGAACTGATCCTGAATCTATAGAACATTGGAAAATGATCACCAATACATCCACGATTTCTAGAGCCAACTCCTTGAGTACCCTGGGATGCAGACCATCAGGCCCTGGGGATTTATCAGTCCCACTAATCTACACAATACTATTTCTCGCCTAATACAAATTTCTTTCAGTTCCTCTGTCTCCCTAGATTGTCCTCTAGTACATCTGGGAGATTGTTTGGTTCTGTCTTCACAAAGGAAGGCACAAAGTACCTGTTCAACTTCTGCCATTTCCTTGTTCCCCATAATAATTTCACCTGTTTCTGCCTTCAAGGGACCCTGTGTCCTGCGTGGGTTTTCTCCGGGTGCTCCGGGTGTGTATAAAATCATGAGAGGAATAGATTGGGCAGATGCACAGAGTCTATTGTCCAGAGTAGGGGAATAGAGGGGAATCGAGGACCAGAGGACATAATTTTATGATGATGGGGAAAAAAATTGAATAGGAATTTGAGGGGTAGCTTTTTTTACACAAAGGGTGGTGGGTGTATGGAACAAGCGGCGGTGGTTGAGGCAGGGACAATCCCAACATTTAAGAAACAGTTGGACAGGTACATGGATAGGACATGTTTGGAGGGATATGGACCAAACGTGGTCAGGTGGGACTAGTGTAGCTGGGACATTGTTGGCCGGTGTGGGCAAATTGGGCCAAAGGGCCTGTTTCCACACTGTATCACTCTATGACTCTGGTTTCCACCCACGCTCCAAAGACATGCAGGTTTGTAAGTTAATTGGCTTTGGTAAAGAAAAGTTATAAATTGTCCCCAGTGTGTATAGTGGTGCTGGTTTACGGGGTGATCACTGATGGGCATGGACTCGGTGAGCCAAAAGGCCTGTTTCTGTGCAGAAACTCTAAAGTCTAAAGTTTAAACTGTGCAGGTCCAGTGTTGGACAGATCATCATATCAATCGGCGTCCATTGGCAATGGTCTTAGTTTTGACTCCAGATCTTGTGCATCAATGTTGCAGGCAGATATCAAGTCAAGTCACGTCAAGTTTATTCGTCACATACACATACGAGATGTGCAGTGAAATGAAAAGTGGTAATGCTCGCCAATTGTGCAAAAAAACAAACAAACAAACTACAAATAGAATGGAACAGAATCACATATTACATATTTGTGCGAGGAAAGAAAAAGGAAAAAAACAGCAATTTAAAAAAGACACCACACAACAGTAAATTGGTCCAGTAAAGTTAGTCCCTGGTGAGATAGGAGTTTACAGTCCTAATGGCCTCTGGGAAGAAACTCCTTCTCAACCTCTCTGTTCTCACAGCATGGCAACGGAGGCGTTTGCCTGACCGTAGCAGCTGGAACAGTCCGTTGCTGGGGTGGAAGGGGTCTCCCATGATCTTGTTGGCTCTGGAGTTGCACCTTCTGATGTATAGTTCCTGCAGGGGGGCGACTGTAGTTCCCATAGTGCGTTCGGCCGAACGCACCACTCTCTGCAGAGCCTTCTTGTCCTGGGCAGAGCAGTTCCCAAACCTAATCGTGATATTTCCGGACAAGATGCTTTCCACAGCCGCTGAGTAGAAGCACTGGAGGATCCTCAGAGACACTCTGAATTTCCTCAATTGCCTGAGGTGGTAAAGGCGCTGCCTTGCCTTACTCACCAGTGCGGCAGTGTGTGTTGTCCATGTCAGATCCTCAGAGATGTGGACTCCCAGGTATTTAAAACAGCTCACCCTATCCACAGTATCCCCATTTATCCTCAATGGTGTGTACGTCCTCAGATGTTGTGCCCTCCTAAAGTCCACGATCAGCTCCTTAGTTTTTTTGATATTCCAGAGGAGGCTGTTGTCCTGACACCAGAGTGCCAGATCAGCCACCTCCTCCCGGTAGGCCTTCTCATCGTTATCTGAGATAACGATGAGATATAGGAGCTTTAGTGAGGATCCCCTTTGAAATAAATACAATTGCAAGCATTAATGAACAAGAGAAACAGAAGAACAAAGTGCTGGAGTAACTCGGCGAGTCAGGCAGCATCCCTGGAGAACATGGATAGGTGATGTTTCAGCTTGGGATCCTTCTACAATCTGAAGAAGGGTCCAAAAATGAAATGTCACCAATCCATGTTTTCCAGGGATGCTGCCTGGCCCGTTGAGTTACTCCAGCATTTCAGAATCAGATTCAGATTCAGAAAACTTTATTGTCTGACGTAACAGAAAATCTTCTTTGGCGTGGCTCAACACAGACAGGACAATGTACTGATAAGCAGTCATACAACACAGATTTCTGCGAGCACACACCGTGTGTATAGATCTTAAAAGCAAGTATAAGGATTAAAAACTGTAAAAATAGACAAGATGAAAGTTGTGGATACGTGTAAAGTGACAGTGCGTCAGGGTTAATTTGTCCATTGTTCATTTTTTATTTAAGCTGTTTATGGCAATGGGTATGAATGAGTTTTTGTGGATGTTTTTCTTAGATAGGGGGACTTTATATCGGCGGCCTGATGGCAGAAGTTGGAAGGACTTGTGCAGGGGGTGGGTGGGATCCTGTGTAATGAGGTTGGCTTTCCTTTTAACTGCCTGGGTGTGAAGTACTGATAATTGATTTTGAGTTTTGCCAGTTATTTTGCTTGCTTGATTGATGAACCGGGAAAGCTTTGATTTGTCTTTGACAGAGGTGAGGGTGAACCAGGATGTGATGTTAAAGGTGAGTACAGATTCTATAAGTGATTTATAGACAGCTGTTAAAATGTCCTGTCTGACTTCAAATCTCCTGAGTTTCCTCAGCAGGAACAGGCGTTGCTGTGCCTTCTTGTACACAGAGGCATTTTGTGTCTTTTAGTTTGTAAACCTGCGTTTGCAGTTCCTTCCTTCTATAGTGAACAGGGGAATGTTTGTTGGTGTTACGTACATGGGCAGGAAGCATTTGACTAACTTATTGATAATAGATTGCTAATGAAATTAGAGGAAGCATTATAGATAGTGGAAATGGAAGTATAACATTGCAAGGAGATAATAATGGATTAAATAATTGTAATTGTAATTGTAAATGTAATGAATTTATTAGCCAAGTTTGTAAAAACATGCAAAGAATTTGATTTGCCGTACAGTCATACCAAAAAAGCAGCAAAACACAACTACATAAAAATTAACATAAACATCCACCACAGCACACTGTGATGGAAGGCAATAACGTATTATCGTCTTCCCTCCTTTTCTCCCGCGGTCGAGGCAGTCGAACCATCCGCAGTCGGGGCAATCGAAGCTCCCACGATCGGAGCGGTCGAAGCTCCCACGGTTGGAACTCGCGAAGTCCATCCCTATACAAGGGGCTGTGAGCTCCACGATGTTAAGTCCGCAGGCTCCCGGGGTTGGAGCTCCCGAAGTCAGTCTCCAGCAAAGGGACCGCCAGATCCACGATGTTAGGTCGCAGTGCGGACGGAGATATGATACAGAAAAAGTCGCATCTCCGTCGAGGAAAGAGATTTTTTAAAGTTTTCCCCACCCCCCAAAACTAAAGATACACTAAAACATACGTTTAACAACAGGCTAAAAACAACAAAAGAAGAAAAGGACAGAGACAGACTGTTGGCGAGGCTGCCATCCTATGGCGCCACCTGGTGGTAATGCTCTAGAAGTGTACTTCTACCCATCAATATGTGAAAAGCTAGAAATGGAAGATGACCAATAAGTCTTCTGAGTCCACATAGGTAGATCATTAAAATGATAAATTCAGAAAATGATCACAAATGTTCATGAGGTCCTGAAATAAAACTCAATGATGCTGGAAACGATGAACTGTGAGGAAACATCTCGAGAAAGAGAAACAGAATTAACATATCAAGTCCGAGCTCCTTGGTCAGACCTTTATGGAGTTCTAGCCTGTAATATCCAGATGATTAAAATACAAGGCAGTGGAATGTATGTTATAAATCATACCAAGCCTTGGTTAGGTCACATCTGGACCACTAAATGAACCACATTTTATGAAGGTTATATTAGTTTTGGGAGAAGTGAAGCTAAGTGAAGAAAATTATAAAAAGTGATGAACATTGCCCAGTCCATGTGTAGGAAAGACCCGGTCACGGTGGCGCAGCGGTAGAGTTGCTGCCTTACAGCCAATGCAGAGCCAGAGACCCGGGTTCGATCCCGACTACGGGTGCTGTCTGTATGGAGTTTGTACGTTCTGCCCGTGATCTGCGTGGGTTTTCTCCGATATCTTCGGTTTCCTCCCACACTCAAAAGACCTACAGGTTTGTAGGTTAATTGGCTTGGTGAATGTAAAAATTGTCCCCAGTGGGTGTAGGATACTTCCAGTACAGTCCCTGGTGGACTCTTCAGGAGTGATGACCACAAGACATGACAAGAACTGCAGATGCTAGTTTAAATCGAAGGTAGACACAAAATGCTGGAGTAGCTCAGAGGGACAGGCAGCATCTCTGGAGAGAAGGAATGGGTGACCCTTCTTCAGTCCGAGTTACTCCAGCATTTTGTGTCTACCATTCCCCAGTCCATCACAGGTTCCCCATCTCCACACCATCGATGGGAGCTATAAGTTAGTCAACTGCTTCCTGTCCATGTACGTAACACTAACCAACATTCTCCTGTTCACTGTAGAAGCAAGGAGCTGCAGATGCTGGTTTACAAACAAAAAGACACAAAGTGCTGGAGTAACTCAACGGGTCAGGCAGCATGAAAACATGGACCAGCAAACAGCGCAGCACGTCATTTTCGACTTTAACATTAAACGTAAAAACATCCCCCCACAGCGGAATCAACGTTTCCTACTGAGAAAGTTCAGTCCTCTTCCTCTTGTTCACCTGTGGTTGTGGCCTATTGAGGCCTCCGCAGTCGCCGCAACGGCGGTCCGATGTTTCAGGCCCTCTCGCCGGGATGATCGGATGATGGAACTCTGACGTCGGAACGGAAGAACACTCTCAGCGGCTTGGAGTTTCCGAATCGGCCGCTTCCTACCAGAGACCGCGACTTCCAAAGTCCACAGGCCGAGCTGGTCAGAGCGCCAACACTAACGATCCTCGGCGAAAGATCCCATGTTAAAGTCAGTGCCGCCCGCGGCTGGAAGCATCGCAGACCACAGACCACAGCTCCACGGTGTGCACGTCGGCAGGCCCAACACTCCGGAGCTCCAACACGGCGATCCCGGTAAGGCATCGTCCCGCTCCGTGATGGAATTCAGCGCTGCGCTGCTGCTGAAGCTCTGGCCGGTCTCCGGCAGGAAAGGCCGCGCCAATCCAGATGGTAGGCCGCGAGGAGGGGGCGAAGATGCGGCTCGGAGAAATGACGCATCCTCGACCAGGTAGTGACTGAGAAAAACGGTTTCCCCCTTCCGCCCCCCCCACATAAAAAAGACTAAAAGACTAAAAGACCTCCAAAAACAAACTTTTTGATAGACTAAAAATTACAAAAAGGATGAAAGGACAGACAGCTGCTGGCAAGGCAGCCACACTCGATGGCGCCACCACTCGACTATTCCTTTTCCCCAGAGATGCCGCCTGACCCAAATTTTACTCCAGCATTTTGTGTCTTTCTTCGTTGTAAACTAGCATCTGCAGCTCCTTCCCACACAATAATACACTCACGACTCTCCCTCTCTCTCTCTCTCTCTCTCACTTGAGGTTCACCTGCCTAACACATGGATTCATGGGTTAAACAATGAGGAGAAATTGCATAAAATATGTTATTAAAAGTAACTGATAAAATGGTTAGAGAAAAACTATTCCAGTAGTTGGAGAGTTCAGGACCTGGAAATGCAGTCAAAAATATCGGTCAGCCCATTTTTAAGTGAAGTTACGATAACGCTCGACCTGTAATGGATTGTATGAGAAAATTCTTTCCTGTAAAAAGTAACTAGCAATTTTAAATCAGAAATTACTAAAGCTTTATTAACAAAAGATATTAAATGAGGGGGGGGGGGGGGGGGGGGGCCTCGTTGAAACTTACCGAATAGTGAAAGGCCTGGATAGAGTGGATGGGGAGAGGATGTTTCCACCAGTGAGAGAGTCTAGGACCAGAGGTCATAGCTTCAGAATAAAAGGATGTTCCTTTAAGAAGAAGATAAGGAGGAATTTCTTTAGTCGAAGGGTGATGAATCTGTGGAATTCTTTGCCACTGAAGGCTGTGACCAAGTCAATGGATATTTTTAAGGCAGGGATAGATAGATTCTTGATTACTACGAGTGTCAAGGGTTATGGGGAGAAATCAGGAGAATGGGGTTGAGAGGGAAAGATAGATCAGCTATGAATGGATGGCAGAGTAGACTTGATGGGCCGAATGACCTAATTCTACTCCTGCAACTAATGAATTTATGAAACGATATTAGATGACAAGACAATATATAAGAATAATCCAATTATCCACAATACAATAAGAATTTGGAAACAAATAAAATTAACTTTAAAATTAAGAAACCAATCATTGTTAACGCCAATAGTGAATAATCCTTCATTTAAACCATCTCTTACCGATAAAACATATAACCAATGGGAAAGAATGGGAATTAAAAGGATCGGCGATATGTATGAAATGGGAAATCTGTTATCATTCCAACAATTACAATTAAAATTTAAGCTGAAAAATAACCAATATTTTAAATACCTTCAGATCTGCGACTTCATGAAGAAATACATACAAAGACATCAAACTATAACTTTAGATCCACTGGAAGAAGCAATGGATATTAAGGTTGACTCACAGAAATTAATATCATATTTATATAATAGTATTTTAAACATAGAACTACCATCGACAGAGGCACTTAGAGAAGATTGGGAACGAGAATTAATGATAAAAATCACGAAAGAAACATGGGAAAAGCATTTGATATATGTACACAAATGTTCGATTAATGTAAGACATAACTTAATTCAATTTAAAATTCTACATAATTATATTATTCAAAAACTAGACTGAATAAATTTTATCCAAATACTTCTCCCATTTGTGATAAATGTTTATCTCAAAATGCCACTATAACACACTCTTGTTTCCTGCATAAAACTTCATAAATTCTGGAGCGATATCTTTGAAATATTTACAAAATTATCCAAGATAAAAATGGAGCCTGAAATGATTATACTTGGAGTAACGGAATACGGGAACAAATTGAACACATTTCAAAATTCATTTTTTCAATATGGGTTAATAACGGCAAAAAAAACCCTTAAATTTAGGAAAAATACACCCATACCAACGCTTAAAATGTGGATTTCAAACATGTTGGACACCGCACATCTTGAAGAAATGCGATTCCTCCTAACAGACAAACCAGACCAATTCTTAACGAGTTGGTCTCCATTTATCGACTTCTTGGAAGCATATGGGACGCCCAGGGACCGTTGCAGGAGGTGGAGCAGCGTCCGGGTAGTGAGTAGTTAAACAGCGCGGGACTTTGCTTTCCAGACGCCCAGGGACCGTTGCAGGAGGTGGAGCAGCGTCCGGGTAGTGAGTAGTTAAACAGCGCGGGACTTTGCTTTCCAGACGCCCAGGGACCGTTGCAGGAGGTGGAGCAGCGTCCGGGTAGTGAGTAGTTAAACAGCGCGGGACTTTGCTTTCCAGACGCCCAGGGACCGTTGCAGGAGGTGGAGCAGCGTCCGGGTAGTGAGTAGTTAAACAGCGCGGGACTTTGCTTTCCAGACGCCCAGGGACCGTTGCAGGAGGTGGAGCAGCGTCCGGGTAGTGAGTAGATAAACGGCGCGGGGCTTTGCTTTCCAGACGCCCAGGGACCGTTGCAGGAGGTGGAGCAGCGTCCGGGTAGTGAGTAGTTAAACAGCGCGGGGCTTTGCTTTCCAGACGCCCAGGGACCGTTGCAGAAGGACCAAAACTGCAACGTTCCATTCAAGTTTCCTATAAGTGAGGAAGCCGCTGATTGGTGGAAGAGGACCAAGAGAAAGCAGCTGATTGGTGGAAGAGGACAAAGAGAAAGCAGCTGATTGGGAGTCAGATCCCTGCTGATTTCCTCCACCAGTTTTGTATTGTATCCAGGGTAAGGGGGGAAGTATGAGTGCCAGGGCAGTTTACTGTTCTGGATGTCAGATGTGGGAGGTCATGGAGTCTGATACCCCTCCAGACGTTCACATCTGTGTCAGGTGCGTAGAGATGGGGTTCCTAAGGGACCGTGTTAGGAACCTGGAGCAGCAGCTCGATGACCTCTGTCTGATCAGGGAGAGTGAGGAGGTCATAGAAAAGAGTTATAGAGAGGTGGCCACTCCAAGACCACGGGAGGCAGACAAGTGGGTCACAGTTAGGAAGGGCAAGGGGCAGAGGCAGGGACTAGTGAGTACCCCAGTGGCTGTACACCTTGAAAATAAGTACTCCTGTTTGAGTACTGTTGAGGGGGACAGCCTTCCTGCGGGTAGCAACAGCGGCCGGGCCTCCGGCACAGAGACCAGCCCTATTGCTCAGAAGGGTAGGGAAAAGAAGAGGAGGGCAATAGTAATAGGGGACTCTATGGTTAGGGGGTCGGATAGGCGATTCTGTGGACGCAGTCAGGAGACCCGGATGGTAGTTTGCCTCCCTGGTGCCAGGGTCAGGGATGTGTCTGAACGCGTCCAAGATATCCTGAAATCGGAGGGAGAGGAGCCTGAGGTTGTGGTACATATAGGTACCAATGACATAGGTAGAAAAAGAGAAGAGGTCTTGAAAGGAGAATTTAGGGAGTTGGGAGGAGAGTTAAGGAGAAGGTCTACAAAGGTAACAATCTCAGGATTACTACCTGTGCCACGTGACGGTGAGAGTAGGAATGGAGTGAGGTGGAGGATAAATGCGTGGCTGAGGAACTGGTGCAGCGGGCAGGGATTCAAATTTCTGGATCATTGGGATTTCTTTTGGGGAAGGAGTGACCTGTACAGAAAGGACGGGTTGCACTTGAACCCGAGGGGCACCAATATCCTGGCGGGGAGATTTGCAAAGGCTACTGGGGAGACTTTAAACTAGAACGGTTGGGGGGAGGGACTCAAATAGAGAAAGCTAGTGGAAAATGTGGGAGGCAGGAGGCAGAGAAGGGAAGCACTCGGACCCAAAATGTAGGGGAGAAAGAAGAAAAAGATAATAAACAGAGAATAAATGGTGGTGGGTTTCTTAAATGTGTATATTTTAATGCTAGGAGCATTGTAAGAAAGGTGGATGAGCTTAGAGCCTGGATTGACACCTGGAAGTATGATGTTGTGGCGATCAGTGAAACATGGTTGCAGGAGGGCTGTGATTGGCAAATAAATATTCCAGGATTTCGTTGCTTCAGGGGTGATAGAATTGGAGGGGCAAGAGGTGGGGGTGTTGCATTGCTTGTCAAGGAAGATATTACAGCAGTGCTTTGGCAGGATAGATTAGAGGGCTCGTCTAGGGAGGCTATTTGGGTGGAACTGAGAAATGGGAAAGGTGTAGCAACACTTATAGGGGTGTATTATAGACCGCCAAATGGGAGCGAGAATTGGAAGAGCAAATATGTAAGGAGATAGCAGATATTAGTAGTAAGCACAAGGTAGTGATTGTGGGAGATTTTCCACACATAGACTGGGAAACACATTCTGTAAAAGGGCTGGATGGTTTGGAGTTTGTAAAATGTGTGCAAGATAGTTTTTTGCAGCAATACATAGAGGTACCTACTAGAGAAGGGGCAGTGCTGGACCTCCTGTTAGGAAATGAGACAGGGCAAGTGGCGGAGGTATGCGTCGGGGAGCACTTCGGGTCCAGTGATCACAATACCATTAGTTTCAATATAATTATGGAGAGGGTCAGAACTGGACCTAGGGTTGAGATTTTTGTTTGGAGAAAGGCTAACTTTGAGGATTTAAAAGGAGTGAATTGGGACATGTTGTTTTTATGGGAAGGATGTAGAAGAAAAATGGAGGACATTTAAGGGTGAAATTTTAAGAGTACAGAATCTTTATGTCCCTGTTCGGTTGAAAGGAAATAGTAAAAAATGGAAAGAGCCATGGTTTTCAAGGGAAATTGGACACTTGGTTCGGAAAAAGAGAGAGATCTACAATAATTATAGGCAGCATGGAGTAAATGAGGTGCTTGAGGAGTATAAAGAATGTAAAAAGAATATTAAGAAAGAAATTAGAAAAGCTAAAAGAAGATATGAGGTTGCTTTGGCAAGTAAGGTGAAAGTAAATCCAAAGGGTTTCTACAGCTATATTAATAGCAAAAGAATAACAAGGAATAAAATCGGTCCATTAGAGAGTCAGAGTGGACAGCTATCTGCAGAGCCAAAAGAGATGGGGGAGATATTGAACAATTTCTTTTCTTCGGTATTCACGAAGGAGAAGGATATGGAATTATGTGAGGTAAGGGAAACGAGCAGAGTAGCAATGGAAACTGTGAGATTCAAAGAAGAGGAGGTGCGGACACTTTTGAAAAATATGAAAACGGATAAGTCTCCAGGTCCTGACAGGATATTCCCTAGGACATTGAGGGAAGTTAGTGTAGAAATAGCAGGGGCTATGACAGAAATATTTCAAATGTCATTAGAAACGGGAATAGTGCCGGAGGATTGGCGTACTGCGCATGTTGTTCCGTTGTTTAAAAAGGGTTCGAAGAGTAAACCTAGCAATTATAGACCTGTTAGTTTGACGTCAGTGGTGGGCAAATTAATGGAAAGGATACTTAAAGATAATATATATAAGCATCTGGATAAGCAGGGTCTGATTAGGAACAGTCAACATGGATTTGTGCCTGGAAGGTCATGCTTGACTAATCTTCTTGAATTTTTCGAAGAGGTTACTAGGGAAATTGATGAGGGTAAAGCAGTGGATGTTGTCTATATGGACTTCAGTAAGGCCTTTGACAAGGTTCCTCATGGAAGGTTGGTTAAGAAGATTCAATTGTTGGGTATTAATGGTGGAGTAGCAAGATGGATTCAACAGTGGCTGAATGGGAGATGCCAGAGAGTAATGGTGGATGGCTGTTTGTCAGGTTGGAGGCCGGTGACTAGTGGGGTGCCTCAGGGGTCTGTGTTGGGTCCACTGTTGTTTGTCATGTACATCAATGATCTGGATGAAGGTGTGGAAAATTGGATTAGTAAGTATGCAGATGATACTAAGATAGGTGGTGTTGTGGATAATGAAGTAGATTTTCAAAGTCTACAGAGAGATTTAGGCCATTTGGAAGAGTGGGCTGAAAGATGGCAGATGGAGTTTAATGCTGACAAATGTGAGGTGCTACATCTCGGCAGGACAAATCAAAATAGGACGTACACGGTAAATGGTAGCGAATTGAGGAATGCAGTTGAACAGAGGGATCTAGGAATAACTGTGCATAGTTCCCTGAAGGTGGAATCTCATGTAGATAGGGTGGTAAGGAAAGCTTTTGGTGTGCTGGCCGTTATAAATCAGAGCATTGAATATAGAAGTTGGGATGTAATGTTAAAATTGTACAAGGCATTGGTGAGGCCAATTCTGGAGTATGGAGTGCAATTTTGGTCGCCTAATTATAGGAAGGATGTCAACAAAATAGAGAGAGTACAGAGGAGATTTACTAGAATGTTGCCTGGGTTTCAGCAACTAAGTTACAGAGAAAGGTTGAACAAGTTAGGTCTTTATTCTTTGGAGCGCAGAAGGTTAAGAGGGGACTTGATAGAGGTCTTTAAAATTATGAGCGGGTTAGACAGAGTGGACGTGGATAAGCTTTTCCCATTGAGAGTAGGGAAGATTCAAACAAGGGGACATGACTTGAGAATTAAGGGACAGAAGTTTAGGGGGAACATACATACATAGATACATAGAAAATAGGTGCAGGAGTAGGCCATTCGGCCCTTCGAGCCTGCACCGCCATTCAATACGATCATGGCTGATCATCCAACTCAGTATCCCGTACCTGCCTTCTCTCCATACCCCCTGATCCCTTTAGCCACAAGGGCCACATCTAATTCCCTCTTAAATATAGTCAATGAACTGGCCTCAACTACCCTCTGTGGCAGAGAGTTCCAGAGATTCACCACTCTCTGTGTGAAAAAGTTTTTCCTCATCTCGGTCTTAAAGGATTTCCCCCTTATCCTTAAGCTGTGACCCCTTGTCCTGGACTTCCCCAACATCGGGAACAATCTTCCTGCATCTAGCCTGTCCAACCCCATAAGAATTTTGTACGTTTCTATAAGATCCCCTCTCAATCTCCTAAATTCTAGCGAGTATAAGCCAAGTCTATCCAGTCTTTCTTCATATGAAAGTCCTGACATCCCAGGAATCAGTCTGGTGAACCTTCTCTGCACTCCCTCTATGGCTATAATGTCCTTCCTCAGATTTGGAGACCAAAACTGTACGCAATACTCCAGGTGTGGTCTCACCAAGACCCTGTACAACTGCAGTAGAACCTCCCTGCTCCTATACTCAAATCCTCTTGCTATGAAGGCCAACATACCATTTGCTTTCTTCACTGCCTGCTGCACCTGCATGCCTACTTTCAATGACTGGTGTACCATGACACCCAGGTCTCGCTGCATCTCCCCATTTCCTAATCGGCCACCATTTAGATAATAGTCTGCCTTCCCGTTTTTGCTACCAAAGTGGATAACCTCACATTTATCCACATTATACTGCATCTGCCAAACATTTGCCCACTCACCCAGCCTATCCAAGTCACCTTGCAGTCTCCTAGCATCCTCCTCACAGCTAACACTGCCCCCCAGCTTCGTGTCATCCGCAAACTTGGAGATGTTGCTTTCAATTCCCTCGTCCAGATCATTAATATAAATTGTAAATAGCTGGGGTCCCAGCACTGAGCCTTGCGGTACCCCACTAGTCACTGCCTGCCATTGTGAAAAGGACCCGTTTACTCCTACTCTTTGCTTCCTGTTTGCCAGCCAGTTCTCTATCCACATCAATACTGAACCCCCATACCGTGTGATTTAAGTTTGTATCCTAATCTCTTATGTGGTACCTTGTCGAAAGCCTTCTGAAAGTCCAGATACAACACATCCACTGGTTCTCCCCTATCCACTCTACTAGTTACATCCTCGAAAAATTCTATAAGATTCGTCAGACACGATTTACCTTTCGTAAATCCATGCTGACTTTGTCCAATGATTTCACCACTTTCCAAATGTGCTGCTATCCCATCTTTAATAACTGACTCTAGCAGTTTCCCCACTACCGATGTTAGACTAACTGGTCTGTAATTCCCCGTTTTCTCTCTCCCTCCCTTCTTAAAAAGTGGGGTTACGTTTGCTACCCTCCAATCCTCAGGAACTACTCCAGAATCTAAGAGTTTTGAAAAATTATCACTAATGCATCCACTATTTCTGGAGCTACTTCCTTAAGTACTTCGGGATGCAGCCTATCTGGCCCTGGTGATTTATCGGCCTTTAATCCATTCAATTTACCCAACACCACTTCCCGACTAACCTGGATTTCACTCAGTTCCTCCATCTCCTTTGACCCGCGGCCCCCTGCTATTTCCGGCAGATTATTTATGTCTTCCTTAGTGAAGACGGAACCAAAGTAGTTATTCAATTGGTCTGCCATATCCTTGTTCCCCATGATCAATTCACCTGTTTCTGACTGCAAGGGACCTACATTTGATTTAACTAATCTCTTTCTCTTCACATATCTATAAAAACTTTTGCAGTCAGTTTTTATGTTCCCTGCCAGTTTCCTTTCATAATCTATTTTCCCTTTCCTAATTAAGCCCTTTGTCCTCCTCTGCTGGTCTCTGAATTTCTCCCAGTCCTCTGGGTATGCTGCTTTTTCTGGCTAATTTGTACGCATCATCTTTTGCTTTGATACTATCCCTGATTTCCCTTGTTATCCACGGATGCACCACCTTCCTTGATTTATTCTTTTGCCAAACTGGGATGAACAATTTTTGTAGTTCATCCATGCAGTCTTTAAATGCCTTCCATTGCATATCCACCGTCAACCCTTTTAGAACTAATTGCCAGTCAATCTTGGCCAATTCACGTCTCATACCCTCAAAGTTACCTTTCTTAAGTTCAGAACCGTTGTTTCTGAATTAACAATGTCACTCTCCATCCTAATGAAGAACTCATCATATTATGATCACTCTTGCCCAAGGGGGCACGCACAACAAGTCTGCTAACTAACCCTTCCTCATTACTCAATACCCAGTCTAGAATAGCCTGCTCTCTCGTTGGTTCCTCTACATGTTGGTTTAGATAACTATCCCTCATACATTCCAAGAAATCCTCCTTCCTCAGCACCCCTGCCAATTTGATTCACCCAATCTATATGTAGATTGAAGTCACCCATTATAACTGTTTTGCCTTTGTTGCACGCATTTCTAATTTCCTGTTTGATGCCATCCCCAACTTCACTACTACTGCTAGGTGGCCTGTACACAACACCCACCAGCGTTTTCTGCCCCTTAGTGTTTCGCAGCTCTACCCATACCGATTCCGACATCCTCCAAGCTAATGTCCTTCCTTTCCACCTGCGTTAATCTCCTCTCTAACCAGCAACGCTACCCCACCTCCTTTTCCTTTCTCTCTATCCCTCCTGAATATTGAATATCCCTGGATGTTCAGCTCCCAGCCTTGGTCACCTTGGAGCCATGTCTCCGTGATCCCAACTATATCATAATCATTAATTGCTATCTGCACGTTCAACTCATCCACCTTATTACGAATGCTCCTTGCATTGAGACACAAAGCTTCAGGCTTGTTTTACAACGCTCTTACCCCTTATACAATTATGTTGAAAAGTGGCTCTTTTTGATTTTTGCCCTGGAATTGTCTGCCTGCCACTTTTACCTTTCACCTTGCTACCTATTGCTTCCCGCCCGCATTTTACACCCCTCTGTTTCTCTGCTCACCCATTTAAGAACCCCACCACCTCTTATTCTCTGTTTATTATTGTTTTCTTCTTTCCCCCCTACATGTTGGGTCTGAGTGCTTTCCTTCTCTGCCTCCTGCCTCACACACTGTCTAATAGCATTCTCTATTTGAGTCCTCCCCCCAACCATTCTAGTTTAAAGTCTCCCAGTAGCCTTTGCAGATCTCCCCGCCAGGATATCGGTCCCCCTCAGGTTCAAGTGCAAACCCATCCTTTTTGTACAGGTCGAACCTTCCACAAAAGAAGTCCAATGATCAGAAATTTGAATCCCTGCCTTCTGCACCAGTCCTTCAGCCACGCATTTATCCTCCACCTCGCTCCAGTCCTACTCTCACTGTCGCGTGGTACAGGCAGTAAATCCCGAGATTGTTACCTTTGCTGTCCTTCTCTTTAACTCCCCTCCTAACTCCCTAAATTCTCCTTCAGGACCTCTTCTCTTTTTTTACCTATGTCATTGGTACCTATATGTATCACGACCTCGGGCTCCTCTTCCTGCCCTTTCAGGATGTCTTGGACACGTTGAGACACATCACAGACCCTGGCACCAGGGAGGCAAACTACCATCCGGGTCTCCCGACTGCGTCCACAGAATCGCCTGTCTGACCCCCTAACTATAGAGTCCCCTATTAATATTGCCTCCTCTTCTTTTCCTTACCCTTCTGAGCAACAGGACCGGTCTCTATACCGGAGGCCGGCGCTGTCGCTACCCCCAGGTAGGCTGTCCACCCCAACAGTGCTCAAACAGGAGTACTTATGTCAAGGTGTACAGCCACCGGGGTACTCTCTAGTCCCTGCCTGTGCCCCTTGCCTCTCCCAACCGTGATCCACTTGCCTGCCTCCTGTGGTGTTGGAGTGACCACATCCCTGTAACTCCTCTCAATGACTTCCTCGCTTTCCCTGACCAGACGGAGGTCATCGAGCTGCTGCTCCAGGTTCCTAATACGGTCCATTAGGAGCCCATCTCGATACACCTGGCGCAGATGTGGACGTCTGGAGGGCTATCAGACTCCATGACTTCCCACATCTGACATCCAGAACAGTAAACTGCCCTGGGCCCTCATACTCCCTTACCCTGGATATAATACAAAACAACCTGCTACAATACAAAACAAGCTGCTACAATACAAAACAAACTGCTACAATACAAAACAAACTGATACAATACAAAACAAACTGCTACAATACAGTACAATCAGCAGGGATCTGACTCCCAATCAGCTGCTCCCTCTTGTCTGCGTCCACCAATCAGCGGCTTCCTCAAGCCCACTTGTTTTTGAAGTGGAACTTGGAACGTTACAGATTTGGGTTCCTCTTTAACTCCTACCGATCGTGTGTAGCTCCTCCCTCTGCGATCTCTCCAACGGCTCTTATTTACATTAGGGGGAACTTATTTACTCAGAGAGTGGTAGCTGTGTGGAATGAGCTTCCAGTGGAAGTGGTGGAGGCAGGTTCGATGTTATCCTTTAAAAATAGATTGGATGGGTATATGGACGGGAAAGGAATGGAGGGTTATGGTCTGAGTGCAGGTAGATGGGACTAGGGGAAGTATTTATTTTTAATTAAAAAAAAAAAAAAAAAAAAAAAAATTTAAATGTCGGCACGGACTTGAAGGGCCGAGATGGCCTGTTTCCGTGCTGTTATGGTTATATGGTTATATGGTTATATGGTTATATGGTGCAACCAAAATCGTAGAAAACCAACTGTTTCAGGACTGGGTGAAGGATGGTCAAGAATATAAATAATTATCTCCTATAATCTCTTACTCTCTACTCTTTCTCTTTCTCTATCCCTTTTTTTTTAACTTCCCCTCTTTCCCCCCTTTTCCTTTTCTACACACCAACACATCACACGTTTTTCTATTTTTTATTACCTATTCTTTCTTTCTCTCTTTTATTATTTAAAAATACGAAGCTGTACATAAAATGTAACATGCCAATATATATTAGGCACCTTGGTGCCACATTACTGTACTTACTTCTAATAAAATTAAAATATTTTTTAAAAAAAGTAACTGATAAAATGGTTAGTGAAAAACTATTCCAGTAGTTGGAGAGTTCAGGACCTGGAAATGCAGTCAAAAATATCGGTCAGCTCATTTTTAAGTGAAGTTACGATAAAGTTCGACCTGCAATGGATTGTATGAGAAAATTCTTTCCCGTAAAAAGTAACTAGCAATTTTAAATCAAAAATTACTAAAGCTTTATTAACAAAAGATATTAAATGAGGGGGGGGGGGGGGGCCCTCGTTGAAACTTACCGAATAGTGAAAGGCCTGGATAGAGTGGATGTGGAGAGGATGTTTCCACCAGTGGGAGAGTCTAGACCAGAGGTCATAGCTTCAGAATAAAAGGATGTTCCTTTAGGAAGGAGATAAGGAGGAATTTCTTTAGTCGGAGGGTGGTGAATCTGTGGAATTCTTTGCCACAGAAGGCTGTGACCAAGTCAATGGATATTTTTAAGGCAGGGATAGATAGATTCTTGATTACTACGAGTGTCAAGGGTTATGGGAGAAAGCAGGAGAATGGGGTTGAGAGGGAAAGATAGATCAGCTATGAATGGGTGGCAGAGTAGAATTGATGGGCCGAATGACCTAATTCTACTCCTGCAACTAATGAATTTATGAAAAGATATTAGATGACAAGACAGATTTATGGAACTAGATCATAAGCTAGTTACGATCTCAACTTATGGCTGAACAAGATGGAGGTGGTGAATGGTCATTCCAACTTTCTGTGGTCCTAGATTCCTATAAATTAATATCATCAATTTTCATCAGCTTTTTCCTGCAATCACTACCAAATCAAACAAAATTCATTTGGCACAAATAGGCTTTTAAAATTTGAGTTTACCAGTTGCTTTAATTCTACCTTTTAGCCAACTGATAAAGTTGGCCACCAGATGGCGACAGATCCCAACTTTAAGTCGACAAGTGCATAGTGATAAGAGTCATAGAGTCAAACAGCATGGAAACAGGCCCTTCATCCCAACTTCCCCACACCGGCCAACATGTCCTAATTGCACTAGTCCCATCTGCCTGCACTTGGCCCATATCTCTCTAAAGCTGTCCAATCCGTGTACCTGTCTAAATGTTTCTTAAACGTTGCTGCCTTACAGCGCCAAAGACCTGGGTTGGATCTAGCATAGAGTGCTGTACATGTCCCACTTGCCTGTGCTTGTCCCACATCCTTCTAAACCTATCCTATTCATGTACCTGACTAAATGTTTCGATAGTACTTGCTTTAACTTCCTCCTCCGGCAGCTTGTTCCACATACCCACCTTTCCGTCTAAAGGTTACCCCTCAGGTTCCTATTAAATCTTTCCCCCCTCACCTTAAACCTATGTCCTCTGGTTCTCGATTCCCCTTCTCTGGGCAAGAGACTGTGTGTTTACCTGATCTATATCTTTCATGAGTCATAGTCATAGAGTCATACAAAACAGAAACAGGGCCTGCAGCCCAACTTGCCCAAGCCGACCAAGATGCTCCATCTATGCTAATCCCATCTGCCTGCATTTGGCGCACATTCCTCTAAAACGTTCCTATCCATGCACCTGTCCACTTCAAGACTGGTCTTCACAAATATAATATTTGTTGGGAGTCACGTGAATCTGAAGAAGCTGGATTTTTGATCAAGACAAAGTGCTGGAGGAACTCAGCAGGTCAGGAAGCACCTGAGGAGGAAATGGACAGACAATGTTTCGAATTAGGACCTTTCTTAACTCAGAGGGTCAAGTAGCATCTGGGGAGGGAATGGACAAATGTACTTCTAAGTTAACTAGCTCTTTGTATTTCAATTAATATTTGTTAGGTTTTGAAAGGCACGGGGAAGATACGCATCCTTGACTTTAGGACCATATGTTATAAAGTGTATGGCCAAGATCAAATTCTCTGACAGCAACTTCACAGTTTATCAATCATCGTGCAGATATTGCCTATAAGGGTTTTTTCAAATATTAGGGAAACAGGAGGGATTGGCATAAGCCAATACATTAACATGGTGGGAAAAAATTAAAGAATGCAAGAGCCACATTGTGAAATAAAATTGATGAATAGTTCACCATGAGAGTTTGGTAAAATGTCTTTCTGTAAATTTACACATAGGGAAATGTTAACATAATGTCAGAAGTTCTAGGAACAGAATTAGACCATTCGGCCCATTAAGTCAACTTTGTCCATTCAATCCTGGCTGATCTATCATTCCCTCTCAATCCCATTCTCCTGCCTTCTCTCCATAACCCATGACACCCTTATTAGTCAAGAATCTGTCGATCTCTGCCTTAAAAGTACCCAATGAGGCCGCAGGCCATCTCTGTCTCTGAATTCCACAGATTCACCACCCTCTGACTGAAGAAATCTCTCCTCATTTTCTTTCCAAAGGTACGTCCTTTTATTCTGAGGCTAAGACCTCTGGTCCTAGACTCTTCCATTAGTGGAAACATCTTCTCAACATCCACTCTATCCAGGCCTTTTACTATTCAGTAAGTTTCAATGAGGTCCCCGATCAATTTTCCAAACTAACGAGTGCAGACGACCAACAAAAAGCTTCCATTTCAAAAGGTTAAAAAAGGGAAGATGGCCCAATGGGGGTTGACATTACAAAATATCAATGAAGATTCTTCATTTCATTGCAGTAAATAAAGCTGAAAAGAGTAGAACATGTGGGATGGTTAAGGAAGAATAAAGGGACAATCATAGTAGTAAACATTATAATATTACAGATGAAACAAAATTGAAGTGGTGGCCGATTAGGAAAAGGGGAGATGCAACGAGACCTGGGTGTCATGGTACAGTGGCTTGCAAAAGTTTTCATACCCCTTGAACTTTTCCACATTTTGTCACGTTACAACCACAAACGTAAATGTATTTTATTGGGATTTTATGTGATAGACCAACACAAAGTGGTGCATAATTGTGAAGTGAAAGGAAAATGATACATGGTTTTCAAATTTTTTTACAAATAAACAACTGAAAAGTGTCGCGTGCAAAAGTATTCAGCCCCCCTGAGTCAATACTTTGTAGAACCACCTTTCGCTGCAATTACAGCTGCAAGTCTTTTGGGGTATGTCTCTACCAGCTTTGCACATCTAGAGACTGAAATTTTTGCCCATTCTTCTTTGCAAAATAGCTCAAGCTCACTCAGATTGAATGGAGAGCATCTGTGAACAGCAATTTTCAAGTCTTGCCAGAGATTCTCAATTGGATTTAGGTCTGGACTTTGACTGGGCCATTCTAACACATGAATATGCTTTGATCTAAACCATTCCATTGTAGCTCTGGCTGTATGTTTAGGGTCGTTGTCCTGCTGGAAGGTGAACCTCCGCCCCAGTCTCAAGTCTTTTGCAGACTCTAACAGGTTTTCTTCCAAGATTGCCCTGTATTTGGCTCCATCCATCTTCCCATCAACTCTGACCAGCTTCCCTGTCCCTGCTGAAGAAAAGCATCTACACAGCATGATGCTGCCACCACCATGTTTCACAGTGGGGATGGTGTGTTCAGGGTGATGTGCAGTGTTAGGTTTCCGCCACACATAGCGTTTTGCATTTAGGCCAAAAACTTCAATTTTGGTCTCATCTGACCAGAGCACATTCCTCCACATGTTTGCTGTGTCCCCCACATAGCTTGTGGCAAACTGCAAACGGGACTTCTTATGGCTTTTTTTCCAACAATGGCTTTCTTCTTGCCACTCTTCCATAAAGGCCCGATTTGTGGAGTGCACGACTAATAGTTGTCCTGTGGACAGATTCTCCCACCTGAGCTGTGGATCTCCTTGCCCGACCTGTCAGTTTAGGTGGACGGCCATGTCTTGGTAGGTTTGCAGTTGTGCCATACCCTTTCCATTTTCGGATGATGGATTGAACAGTGCTCCGTGAGATGTTCAAAGCTTGGGATATTTGTTTATAACCTAACCCTGCTTTAAACTTCTCCACAACTTTATCCCTGACCTGTCTGGTGTGTTCCTTGGGCTTCATGATGCTGTTTGTTCACTAATGTTCTCTAACAAACCTCTGAGGCCTTCACAGAACAGCTGTATTTATACTGAGATTAGATTACACACAAGTGGACTCTATTTACTAATTAGGTGACTTCTGAAGGCAATTGGTTGCACTGGATTTTATTTAGGGGTATCAGAGTAAAGGGGGCTGAATACTTTTGCACGCCACACTTTTCAGTTTTTTATTTGTAAAAAAATTTGAAAACCATGTATCATTTTCCTTCCACTTCACAATTATGCGCCACTTTGTGTTGGTCTATCACATAAAATCCCAATAAAATACATTTACGTTTGTGGTTGTAACGTGACAAAATGTGGAAAAGTTCAAGGGGTATGAATACTTTTGCAAGCCACTGTACACCAGTCATTGAAAGTAGGCATGCAGGTGCAGCAGGCAGTGAAGAAAGCGAATGGTATGTTAGTATTCATAGCAAAAGGATTTGAGTATAGGAGCAGGGAGGTTCTACTGCAGTTGTACAGGGTCTTGGTGAGACCACACCTGGAGTATTGCGTGCAGTTTTGGTCTCCAAATCTGAGGAAAGACATTCTTGCCATAGAGGGAGTACAGAGAAGGTTCACCAGACTGATTCCTGGGATGTCAGGACTTTCATATGAAGAAAGACTGGATAGACTCGGCTTGTACTCGCTAGAATTTAGGAGATTGAGGGGGATCTTATAGAAACTTACAAAATTCTTAAGGAGTTGGATAGGCTAGATGCAGGAAGATTGTTCCCGATGTTGGGGAAGTCCAGGACAAGGGGTCACAGTTTAAGGATAAAGGGGGAAATCTTTTAGGACCGAGATGAGAAAACCATTTTTCACACAAAGAGTGGTGAATCTCTGGAATTCTCTGCCACAGAAGGTAGTTGAGGCAGTTCATTGGCTATATTTAAGAGGGAGTTAGATGTGGCCCTTGTGGCTAAAGGGATCAGGGGGTATGGAGAGAAGGCAGGTACAGGATACTGAGTTGGATGATCAGCCATGATCATATTGAATGGCGGTGCCGGCTCGAAGGGCCGAATGGCCTACTCCTGCACCTATTTTCTATGTTTCTATGATGGTTGCTAAAGAGGGTGGAAATGTACACAGAAAGTCTGTTTAGTTTAGTTTAGAGATACAGAGCGGAAACAGACCCTTCGGCCCACTGAGTCCGCGCCAACCAGCGATCCCCGCACACTAACGCTATCCTACACACACTAGGGACAATTTACAATTATACCAAGCCATTTAACCTACAAACGTGTAGGTCTTTGGAGTGTGGGAGGGAACCGGAGCACCCGGAGAAAACCCAGGCGATCACGGGGAGAATGTACAAACTCCGTACAGGCAGCACCCGTGGTCAGGATTGAACCAGAGTCTCTGGCGCTGCCATGTCATTGTCATAATCATAATCACAAGCATACTTTATTAGCCAAGTATGTTTTGCAACATATGAGGAATTTGAATTTCCTTACAGTCCATGCACAAAGTCATATACGTATCCACACAAAAAAGCAACTATCTTTATAAGAAGCAAATATTTACCAGGAATCTTAAATATGAGAAAATCACACTCTTTTTGAAATTTAAATTTTGAGATTACAAAAGAGCCACTGATAATTTGGGAATAATTCAAGAGCAACACTGTTGTTTAGCCTTGGATGGCAGCATCCGCACCGTTTCTGGTGTCTGTCTCCCCTGGCTGCTCTTAGCTTCCCTGGCCGTGTGAGGGCGGCGGTGGGACGATGTGGAGAGCGGTGGTGTCTCCAGCCCGGCGTTCACACGGGAGGGCGAGGGAGGAGATCTCTCTCCCTCTCTCTCTGTGTCTCTGTGTAGCGGGCAGGTCCAGGAGTGACAGAGGCTGGCTGGCTGGGTGGGTGGGTGAGTGAGTAGCACAATGCCCGAGTGATGGGCTGTGGGACGAGTAAAGTTGTGTCAGAGCCACCGAGGAGCTGCTACGTGGATTTTGTCAAGTCGGTGGTGAGCTGCAAGTCCAAGGTGTGTGATGGGGGCCCGCAGAAAGCGGAGTCCATGGGACCCGGCCGGTGGTGGGCAAAGCAACGCCAGCTGTCCCGATGGAGCAAGGAGAACCAAGGTGGCCAAGTACCGAGCCAAGTTTGATCCCAAAGTCACAGCCAGGTAGCCGAGGCGGCAGCCAAACGATTCTCAAAATGATGGGTGGTGGGGGAGGGGGGAGAGAACTAACCTTGTAACCAAACCTTGGATACACCAGCAAACTGCAGATGGTGCAATCCTGAGCAAAACGCAAGGAGCAGGAGTGTGAAAGATCTCTGAAAGTCTGAAGCTGTTAAGTCTGAAAGGAATATGAGCCCCGAGGGAAAAACTTTTTCACAAATATGGTGGTGGGTGTATGGAAGATAGACACAGAATGCTGGAGTAACTCAGGGGGACAGGCAGCATCTCTGGAGGGAAGGAACGGGTGATGTTTTGGGTCGAGACCCTTCTTCAGACTGTATGCATTCAGGGTGTATGGAACGAGCTGCCAGAGGAGGTAGTTGAGGCAGGTATATTCAATAACCACATTCAAAAGGACACAGAGTGCTGGAGTAACTCAGCGCGTCAGACAGCATTGGGTTGGGACTTTAGAATGACAGCGTGGAAATAGGTCCTTCATCCCACCGAGTTCGTGCCAACCCAGTACATTAGCACGAACCTACACACACAGGACAATTTTTACAATCTTATCAAAGCCGACTAACCCGAAACAAAACCTGTATATCTTTGGGATGTGGGAGGAATCTGGAGCACCCGGGGAAAACCCACGCGGTCACGGGGAGAACGTACAAATTCCGTACAGACAGCACCCATGGTCAGGATCGAACCGGGGTCTCTGGTGCAGGAAGGCCACTGTTCTTCAGATTGATTGTGGGAATGAGGGAGAAAGAAAGCTGGAAGAGAGAGGGGTCCCGACCCAAAACATCGCCTGCCCATTCCCTCTGCACAGATGCTAACTGACCTGCTGAGTTCCTCCAGCACTTAGTGTTTTTTCCCAAGATTCCAGCAACTGCAGTTCCTTGTGTCTCCTAGTAACCTTAACTTACCTTTTTAATGAGCATCAACCGTTACTGTTTCTGATCATTCAGGATTTTCTTTTAGCAATTGTTCGATGCTTTAGTCAGTGTGGCGAAACCAGAAGTCACTCTCTCAATTATTTGCAACATTGCAAAGATGAATCGAAACCCAAACAACAACAAAAATATACAGGAGAGACTAGAAATCTGGCACAAAAGCAGAAAATGCAAGAAATACTCAGAGGGGCTGGTTGGATCTGTGGAGAAGGAAACTGTGTTATAACCTCAAATAAAACTCAAAGTGCTGGAAGAACTCAGAGGGTCAGGCAGCATCAATGGAGAGACGGAATAGGTGACGTTTCGGGTCAAGATCCTCCTCAGACTGATGTAGGTGGGGGGGGCGGGAAAATGAAAGGAAGTCGGAGGAGACAGTAGGACTGTGGAAGAACTGGGAAGGGGGAGGGGAAGGAAGGAGAAAGCAAGGGCTATCTAAAATTAGAGAAGTCAATGTTCATACCGCTGGGGTGCAGAATACCCAAGCGAAAAATGAGGTGCTGTTCCTCGAATTTGCACTGGGCCTCACCCTGACAATGGAGGAGGCCCAAGACAGAAAGGTCAGATTGGGAATGGGAGAGGGAGTTGAAATGCTGGGCCATCGGGAGATCAGGTTGGTTAAGACGGACTGAGCGGAGGTGTTCAGCGAAACGATCGCCAAGCCTGCTCTTGGTCTCGCCGATATAGAGGAGTTGACACCTGGAACAGCGGATGCAGTAGATGAGGTTGGAGGAGGTGCAGGTGAACCTCTGCCTCACCTTGAAAGACTGATTAGGTCCTTGGATGGAGTCGAGGTGGGAGGTAAAGGGACAGGTGTTGCATCTCCTGCGGTTGCAGGGGAAAATACCTGGGGAGGGGGTGGTTTGGGTGGGAAGGGACGAATTGACCAGGGAGTTGCGGAGGGAACAGTCTCTGCGGAAAGCAGAAAGCGGAGGAGATGGGAAGATGTGGCCAGTGGTGGGATCCCGTTGGAGGTGGAAGCTCGAGAAGGGATAAGGGCCAATTGTGAGCAGTCTGAGAGGGGAGGTGAATACCGAAGTAAAAGTGTTGTATATGAATGCGCGAAGTATAAGAAATAACGTGGACGAGCTTGAGGCTCAGTTAGAAATTTATGATGTTGTGAGAATTACAGAGACATGGCTGCAAGAGGGCCAGGGCTGGGAACTGAATATTCAAGGGTATACCTCCTATCGAAAAGTCAGACAGGTGGGCAGAGGGGGTGGGGTAGCTCTGTTGGTGAGGAATGAAATTCAGTCCCTTGCAAGTGGTGACATTGAAACAGGAGATGTGGAGTCAGCATGGATAGAACTAAGGAATTGTAAGTGTAAAAAGAGAAGAAAATGGAATGAGAGGCAGCAACAACCAAAGCCCGAACTGCCATCTGGAATTACCTGTCCTGAATGCCGAAGAACTTTCAAAGCCAGGATGGGACTCATAAGCCAACTGAGAGTCCATAAAAACGGAACGTAGACCATCATCCTCGACCTCGAGGGATAGCCACGACACAACTGTTGCCATGCAACACCTTCCGGAGGACAAGCGGTGTACTGGAGGCAAGCATGGGTGTGTTGAGTGGAACCGTCTTCGGTCCCAGCAGCCATTGAATTGTTGCCGGAACTTGTTGGTAAGCATTTTACCAGTCTTCCCAAAACGTTGTCAGAGTATGTCATGGAGACCGATGACCAAGATGAACAAAAATGGTGCTACTGTCAGGAGGTGGACAGCTGGAACATGATCATGTGTGACAACACAAAATGTCCTATTCTGGTTTCATTTTGAATGTCTGAAATGGCCAGAAAATAATGAGATACCAAAAACTTGGTTTTGCCCAGAATGTAGGCTCCTCCCAAAATCACAAAGAAAAGTTCCAAAAAGAAATGAACTGCTAGTGCTGTCCTGAACAGGTTTCTCATAAATACTAAATCTAGCAATTGTATACCAAGTTAGCCTTGCACTGTATAGGTATGTTACAATACTTACCTTCAGCGGCGCTGCAAATCTACCACTGGCCGTGTGCGCGATTTTGGCGCCTTTAAGGGGGGGGCAGGGTTAAAACGCGGGTTTCTCCTACCTTGTCCTGAATTATATTTCGTTGGAGTACAAGCGTTTGCTGAAAAATCGTTCCGACGGGCGTTTTGTGTATTTTTTATTTTTATTAAATCGACAATGTCAGCGCTGGAGTTATTTTTAAATCAGCTTCGAAAGCCGTCAACGCCGACAACGGGGACGGATTTCACACACGGGACAGGTAAACGAAAGTAGTTTATTTTAATATATAAAAGTGCTTCTTAAGAAGCCTTTAATTCATATTTTTTAATGCGAAACGGTGATTCTTTTCCCCGAACGGCAGAATTTTTCATGCCGATACGGGGTTAAATTCACCGCAAATCAACGTTCCAATTGATCGCGTTCCAGAAAACCTCACTAGCAAAATGATTTAAATGCCCATTAATTTACAGGTATTAAACATTCAATTCCTTCCATTTGGCCTGTAAATCCATGACAATGAGATTTAAAAATTATGTTATATTGTGAATTCTTGTGTGAATGTTATTTGGACACTTAGGTTATTTAAAAATGTTAATCTATTCTTAAGAAATTGATAGATGTTTAGATCTAGTAATTGAATTTTGTAATTAGCTACAATTAGGTAACTAACTAATTATATGCTTTAATTTCATGTAATCTAAGTAAGATTATTTCATATTTGTTTCAGAATGCTTCAATCTATAATAACTGAAAATTTCTTTCAGTTCTCTTAATTTTTAAGAAAGTTATGGGCTTTTGACTGTCCTCGATCACAGCTTTTGTGTTAAGTCAATGGAAAAGCAATAGGGAACAAG
The DNA here is from genome assembly GCA_038087875.1 of Malacoraja senta. NCBI lineage: Eukaryota > Metazoa > Chordata > Chondrichthyes > Rajiformes > Rajidae > Malacoraja > Malacoraja senta. Next base: position 13,328,959 of record CM075977.1, read on the forward strand.
ATGCTAATTTCCGAGTATGAAAATGGCCATAACTTTTTTAATACTGAAGATATGAAAGTGAATTAGGTGTCAAATTAAACTTCTTTTTATGCTTTATCTGATGGGATAAATTGCAAACTTTATTTTTAAAATCTCAAAATTTTGTAAGTGCTACACTGTATAAAACACTCCCCACTCCCCCTCTCCCTCCCCCTCATCTCTCTCCCCCTCCACTCCACTCCACCTCCCCCCACTCCACCTCCCCCCTCTCCCCTTCCCTCTCCCCCTTCCTCTCTCTCTCCCCTCCCCCCTCCCTCCCACCCCTCCTCCTCCCCTCTCCCACCCCCTTCTCCCCCCCCTATGTGTGTGGGGGTGGTGGTTAGTGCGTGTGACACGCAGCCCCTCCCGCAACCACGCGTGTGACACGCAGCCTCCCCCCCCGCAACGACTCACAGTGATTTTTTCGCCTCCCACTGTGCAGTGGACTAGCACTCTCCTGGCTGTCCACAGCCCCCACCGTCCACAGCAAAGATTCTAGAGGAGCAAGACAGACCACTCGACGAAAAAGCCGTCCACAGCGCAGCGCCCAGCCCCGCCCCGCCCCGCCAACAGCCCAAGTGTAAGTACGCTCGCACCTCGGTCCCCGCAGCTCCCAACCCTGCCCTCAGCCCAACGGTTAAAAAAGAAGTCCGCTCGCGCTTCGGCTCGGGTTCTAGAACATTGCGGCGGTGGGCGTTATCGTCGCGCGGGCGCGGTGCAGCGCGATGGGAAGGTGGCCCTGGTGGCCATTACCCCCTCCCTCTCTCTCCCCCACTCCCACTCTCACCCCCCCCTCTCTTCCTCACACTCCCCCCCTCCCCATTGAGAACCATGTCACGACCCACCTGCCCCAGATGCAGCACCATGTGATGGCAACAACCTGCATTTATATTGTTCTCTTAGTGGTAATAAAAACCAAAGATACTCTAGTATCTTTGATAAAAACCTCCATAAAAGTGAACTGCAGCCTAGAGGGGGAGCCGCCGAGCCAGCCCGTGCTCCTCCCCCGAGACCGGGAGGGTGGAGCCGGCAACCACGATGGACGCGCCGGGCAAGGAGCGAGGCCCGTAGGAAGGGAGAGGGCAGCGGGGTCTGGCTTACCGCGCCCTCAAGGTCGGCTGCAGAAGGTGCCCTCGGGGCACAAAAGTGGACGGGCGAGGAGAGGAATGTCAGTTCAGTGGTCGTTCCACATATCCAAGGAAGGCAACGGTTAACAAGCCAAATGAGATGATAGGTGGCATGAAGTTTGTGAATGACACCAGAGTTGGCGGTATGGTGGATGGTGACGAATGTTGTCGAAGGTTAGAACAGGTTCTATATTGACTTGGAAAATGGGTAAAGGAATGGCTGATGGAAGTTAACTCAGAAAAGTAGGAAGTGGTAAAATGTAAGGTTATTGTATAAAATCATCAGGGGAATCGATAGGGTGAATGCATATCATCTTTTTCCAAGGTTAATGAAATCAAAAACTAGAGGGAGTAGGTTTAAGGTGAGAGGGGAAAGATGTAATATCAACCTGAGGGATAACCTTTTCACAAAGTGTGCTGGGTATATGGAACAATCTGCCAGAGGAAGTAGAGACAAAGATCTGCAGATGCTGGTTTACATAAAAGGACACAATGTGCTGGAGTAACTCAGGGGGTCAGGCAGCATATCTGGAGAGCATGGATCAGTGACATTTCAGCTTGGGACACTTCTTCAGACTTATTGTAGTGGGAAAATAGATAGAAAGTTGGAAGAGAGGGTGGGTGGGTGGGGGGCAGGACAAAGGTTGGCAAGTGATAGGTGGATACGTGAGGGCAGGGGGTTGATAGGAAGATGTTTGGACAAGGGCAGAGATGAAAAGACAAAAAGTGTGAGATAGGATAGAAGCATGAAATGTGGTCAGAGGAATATAGGAGGAAGGGGATGGGTGGTAAGGGGAAAGGAATAAAGCAGTTTGATCCAAGTGGGCACAGCGCTGTCCAAGACTGCAAGAAAGTGCAGAGTTGTAGACTTAGCCCAGTCCATCACACAGACCAGACTTTCTACCATTGACCATCTGGTTCACACTGCCTTGGAAAAGCATCCAACATAATCTATGACTTGCCCACCCGTCATTCTTTCTTCTCCCCCTCTCCCATCGGGCAGCAGGTACAGAAGCTTGAAAACACATACCACTAGACTCAGGAACAGCTACTTCCCCCACTGTTATCTGACTACTGAACGGTCCTTCCATAAGGTCGCGTGTAGTCCTGATCTCCCAACCTGCCTCATTGTGGACCTTACACTTTAAAAAAAAGTGCAATTTTTTTGCCCAGCACGTGTTTGGAATGTGGGAGGAAACTAGACCATCTGGAGGAAATGCATGCAGCCACAGAGAGAAGGTGCAAACTCCACACAGAGACCACCCGAGGTCAGGATCGAACCCGTGTCCAGCTGTTTTGCACTAATGTCCAGTATTTTGTGTTTTTTTTCTTTTCACACTCCTGTAGAATGTAGGTATAATTTATGTATAGATTTGTTGTCTCTGAACCTGTGTGCCTGTGATGCTGCTGCAAGTACGATTTTTCATTGTAATTGAACCTCACCATACGTATGCACATAACAAAGAACTTGACCTGTCTGAAAATGGTATAGGTGACCCGAAATGTCACCTATCCATTTTCTCCAGAGATGCTGTCTGACCCGTGGAGTTACTCCAGCACGTCCAATTTCCTTCAGTCATCTATATACTGAAAGATATGTGGGAAGATTTACAAGCATGTTGCCAGGATTCGAGGGCCTGAACTGTAGGGAGAGGTTTGCAGGCTGGGATTTTATTCCTTGGAGGGCGGGAGGCTGAGGGCTATTCTAATAGTCAGGAGGGAAATAGATGGGGTGCATGCACAGAGTATTTTATCCAGGGTAGGGGAAATCAAAAGACAGGGGACATGGGTTTAAGGTGAGTGGGGCAAGATTTGATAGTAACCCGAGGGGCAACCTTTTCACTCAGAAGTTGGTGGGTGTGCGGAACAAGCAGTCGGAGGTAGTGAGGCAGGTACAATAAAAATATTTAAAAGGCGTTTGGACAGGTACATGGATGGGAATTATTTAGAAGGATATGGGCAAAGTTCAGGCAAATGGAACTAGCTTAGATGGGGCATCGGGAACAAGGTATAGGAGACTGAAAATTGTAACATCCAAGTTCAGGGGTAGTTTATTCCCAAAAACTACTAGACCATTGAATACTACGAATTCTAACTGACTTCGAACTACAAAATTTGGCAGGCATTGTTTTTGTCTTTGCACTATATTGTTTTTATATTTTACACTTCTTTTTGTTGTTTATTATGGTGTCTGCTGAGTACTGTGTTGTGCTGTTGCAAGTAAGAATTTCATTGTTCCATTTCGGAACATATGACACTAAAACACTCATGACTCTTGATCAGCATGGGCAAGTTGGGCCGAAGGGCCCGTTTCCCTGCTGTATGACTCTATGACCGAGTTGTCTGCCAGTGCAAATGTGTTCCCACATTGAGGTGAGTGACCGAGTACGGGAGTGCATCCATTTTAATTGCACTCTCGTGCAGGCAGGGAAACGCAATCAGAGCTCGCTTGATGTAAGTTCAATTTATGAAGAAAGTTAAACATAAAACAGGCCATATAAATCTACAACTCATCCTTGAATAATAATATTAACAGCTTCAGGTGGCTATTTCCCTCCCTCCCCCGAGCATCACACACACGTTTCCACTGCTACTGTATCCAAGTGTTATACACTGGCAGACCTGCACTTACCGGTGCTTATACAGTGGCACACTTTACCCAGTAGTTCCACAGCTCACCAGGTGCTGAGCAGGCAAAGGCCATGGAACTTAGTGTGCAGAGTTTCCATGTCAATGGATGACAGTGCGAGGGAACCCGGCACATCCGACGCACCCTGCTAGAATCTGTGTGGATATTGCGTTGTCAGACCGACCAGTGGGGGAGGGTGTGTCATTGGAGCATAGCTTCCTTACATCTCATCTCTGAATGAATCGTCCAGTGGGAATAAATGCCTGGAGTCCATAGCGCGGTCCTTGGTCTGCCTGCCTCTCCCTCATGCACCGGTTTCATCACAGGTCTGTCTGCGGATCAGTTCTGTGTAGAGCCCTCCTTTCCGCAACAGCTCAGCATGTGTCCCCACCTGTGGCAACAAGACACAACCAAGTAAAGTCCACGCATGCACTCCCATTCCATATTGCTGCAACGTCTGGTGCAGTGGTGCAGCTGCTCGAGCTGTTACCTCACAGCGCCAGATACCCGGGTTCGATCCTGACCTCATGTGCTGTCTGTGTGAAGTTTGCATGTTCTCTCTGTGACTGTGAGGGTTTCTTCCCACGTTCAAAGATGTGCGGGTTTGTAGGTTAATTGGTTTCAGTAAATTGCCCCTAGCATGTTGGGGGTGGACAAGAAAGTGTGACAACATAGAAATAGTGTGGGTAGACAAAGGTGCTGGAGAAACTCAGCTGGTGCAGCAGCATCTAAGGAGCGAAGGAAATAGGCAATGTTTTGCGCCAAAACCCTTCTTCAGACTGATGTAGGGTGAGGGGGGGGGGGAATGGGGAGAAGAAAGGAAAAAGGAAGAGGAGGAGCCCGAGGGCTGAGGGAGAGCTGAGAAGGGGAGGAGACAGCAAGGGCTACTGGAAATTGGTGAATTCAATGTTTATGCCACTAGGGTGCATAAGCGGAATATGAGGTGCTGTTCCTCCAATTTCTGGTGGTGCTCACTCTGGCCATGGAGGAGGCCCAGGACAGAGAGGTCGGATTCAGAATGGGAGGGGGAGTTGAAGTGCTGAGCCACCGGGAGATCAGGTTGGTTAATGCGGACCGAGCGGAGGTGTTGGGCGAAGCGATCGCCAAGCCTACGCTTGGTCCCACCGATGTAGATCAGCTGACATCTAGAGCAGCGGATGCAATAGATGAGGTTGGAGGAGATGCAAGTGAACCTCTCGCACCTGGAACGACTGCTTGGGTCCTTGAATGGAGTCGAGGGGGGAGGTGAAGCGACAGGTGTAGCACCTCTTCCGGTGTGAACTAGAACTAGTGTGAACGGGTGATCACTGTTCGGCGTGGACTCAGTTGGCGAACGACCTGTTTCCATGCCGTACCTTTCATTTATCAAATCTGCTGATTGCCAGCAGTCTCGAGCAACTCAAAGAAATATAAATAAAGTGCTGGAGTACCCTATGTAGGAAAGAACTGTAGATACTAGTAAAGCATGCACCCCTTAACATCAGTGGCGCCACAGTGGAGAGAGTGGAGAGCATAAAGTTCCTTGGGGTGCAAATTACAGACAGCCTCACCTGGTCCAGAAACACCACTGGGACCGTCAAAAGGGCCCATCAGCGACTGCACTTCCTGAGGAAACTAAAACAGGCCTCACTCCCCACCAACATCCTCAGGACTTTCTACAGGGGTACGGTGGAGTCTGTACTCACGTACTGTTTAAATACGTGGTACTCCACCTGCAACTGCTCGGACAGGAAGGCTCTGCAGAGGGTAGTGAAGGGAGCAGAGAAGATCATTGGCGTCTCCCTACCCTCGGTACAAGAACTGTTCCTGAGCCGCTGTCGGAAAAAAGCCCAAAAAATTGCTAAGGACAAACTGCACCCCCTCCACATACACCTGGATCTCCTGCCATCAGGCAAGAGATATTGCAGCATCAAAGCCCGGACTACAAGACTGCTAAACAGCTTCCTGCCATATGCTGTGAGGCTGCTAAACAGCCACTCTGTACTCACAGTCACCTGATTCTGCGGCTTGGCACGGACACTATAATAACTGGCACTGGCCACTTCAATAACTGGCACTGGCCACTCAAATCAGCCACCCTGGACATGTTTATGATTGGTCCCACTGTATTTTAACGTTGTTTGTAGCTATTTTAACTTATACTGTTCCATCAGGGACTGGATTGTTTTTAGTGTTGTTATTATTATGTGTGAAATGTTTTAAACGTCATGTGCGATGCTCCGGTATTCCCTGGGAAACGTCCTTTCGTTTTGCACTGCACAACTGTTGCTTGCAAGATGACAATAAAGGAATTGAATTGAATTGAAACCAAAGATAGACACAAAAATCTGGAGTATCTCAGCGGGTCAGACAGCATCCCTGGAGAAAAGGAATAGGTGACATTTCGGGTCAAGACCTTTCTTCAGACTGAGAGTCATGGGAAAGGGAAACAAGAGATATAGATAGTGCTATAGAGAGATGCAGAACAAATGAATGAAAGATATGCACAAAACGAACAATGATAAAGGAAACAGGCCACTGTAGACTGGGCTAGGTGAAAATTAGTTACAGGCAATGAAACAGGAGGACAACATTGACTATGGTGGGGGTAAGACGGAGAGAAAGAGGGGATGCAAGGGTTAATTGAAGTTACAAATCCTCCAATTTGTGTTTTGGCCTCATTCTGACAACAGAGGAGGCCCAGGACAGAAGGTCACTGTGGCAATGGGAAGGGGAATTAAAGTGTTTGGCAACTGGGAGATCAGTTAGGCCCAGGCGGAGTGAGCGAAGGTGTTCAGCGAAACGATCGCCCAGTCTACGTTTGGTATCTCCGACATATAAGAGTCCACACCTTGAACAACGGACACAGTAGATGAGGTTGAAGGTGCAAGTGAATCTCTGCCTAACCTGAAATTACTGTTGGGGTCCCTGGACAGAATTGAGGGAGGAGGATTAGGGTAACATGGAGTAACCCAGCAGGTTGGCTGGTATTTAAGAAGGAACTGCAGATGCTGGAAAATCAAAGGTACACAAAAACAGGTTGGCTGGTATCTCTGGAGAACATGGATTGGAGACGCTTCGGGTTGGGAACCTTCTGAAGAAAAATTGCCTACCCATGTTCTTCAGAGATGCCGTTTTCCCACAGATTTACTCTGAAACTTTGTGTCCATTTGTGTATTAATCAGCATCTGTAGTTCCTTGTTTTTACACTATGTATGGCAGGCAAAATTGTTGTCCTCGTGTTTCATTGCCTGTAACGTTTTACTCAGCATGTTGAGCACATGATGTGGAGGCACTCCTTTTGCAATGGATGATTCATTTTGTTTGGGTACATGGAACTGACCCTTCAACCCCGTGCCTGTGCTAATCATGGTGTGAATCTAAACTAATTCTAGCTGCCTGCACAGAGTTCATTTCTCATCATTCCCTTCCTGATTGTGTGGCTATCTAAATGACTCTTAAATATTACCATCATATCTACGTTTTTCAACTTCCCCTGGAGCGCATTGCATACAGCCATCACTGTTTCTTTTTTTGTAAACCAGTATCCGTAGTTCCTTGTTTCTCCAACTCACAGAATTAACTGGGGTTGCGTTTTGGGAAGTCAGATCAGGGCAGGGCTTTCAGAGTGAATGGCAGGGCAATGGGGGAATGTTGTGGAGCAGAGGGATCGAGGAGTGCAGGTACATAGTTCCCAGAGAGTGGCATTGCAGACAGATAGGGTCATCAAGAAGGCTTTTGGTACATTAACCTTCATCAGTCAGGGTATTGTGTATAAAAGTGGGAATGTTATGGTATAGTTGCACAAGATGTTAGTGAAGCCACATTCGGAGCATTGTGTTCGGTTTTGGTCACTGCAATGAGAAAAATGCCATTAAGCTGGAAAGAGCGCAGAGAAGATTTACGCGGATGTTGCCAGGATGAGGGTCTGAGCTACAGGGAGAGGTTGGACAAGTTACGACTTTATTCCTTGGAGTGCAGCAGGACGAGAGGTGATAAGATCATGAAGGGAATAGATAGAGTAAATGCATGGTGTCTTTTACTCAGGATATGGTAATTAAGAGCTAGAGAACATAGGTATAAGGTGAGGGGAAAGATTTAATAGGAACCCAACAGGTATTTTTGTCACACAAAGGGTTATGGATCGAGCTGCTATAGTTGAGGCAGCAACAATAACAACATGTAAACCACATTTGGGCAAGAATATGATTAAGGGATATGGGTCAAATATGGGGAGGTAGGACTAGTCTGAATGGGGCATCTTGGTCAACATGGGCATGTTGGGCTGAAGGGCCTGTTTCCGTGCTGTACTATTCTATTACAGTATAACTCAGCAGGTTAGGCACCTCTGGATGACATGGATAAGTGACGGTTCAGGTCGAGACCCTTCTTCAACCTGTCCACAGCTGTGTCTATAATACTCCAAGTGCAGCCACACCAACATCTTGTACAACTTGTAACATAATGTCCTAACTTCTAAAATCAATCCCCTGACAGGTGAATGCCAATAGGCCAAAAGCCTACTTCTTCACCATATCTGCCTGTGATACCACTTTCAGGGGACTAGCAGACTTGATCCTGGTGAGTTCCCCTGGTGATTGCTGACCCCTTTAATGGTGCCCCAAGATAACAGCAGGGTGTGACATTGCCTTTGCTGTGCTAGTCGGTGGCTTAGGGTGGGGAGGAACTGACCTCCTTGATGTGGCCATTGGCCAGGACATAGATGATGTCAGCCCCTTTGATGGTGCTCAGCCTGTGGGCAATGACCAGCACCGTGCGACCCTTCTGTATGTTGTCCAGTGCCTCCTGTACCAATCGCTCCGACTCTGCATCCAGCGCACTCGTGGCTTCGTCCAGGACCAGAATGGTGGGGTTTTTAATCAGGGCTCGGGCAATGGCGATCCTTTGCTTCTGGCCCCCGGAGAGAGTCACTCCTCGCTCTCCTAACAGTAAACACAGGCTGTTAACGACACAGTGACCAACATGGCAGCACATGAAGACTCTGTCCCTCCTCAAAGATGCTCCTTCTTTCCGATTACCCATGCTGTATTCCCATGTTTAATTTCATTTGATGTGTTCCCATGTCTGTCTGATTATCTGTGGTGTTTTCCCGTGTCTGATTGCCCATGCTCTATTCCATTGTCTGATTACCCATGCTTTATTTCGTTTGATGTGTTCTCGTGTGTACCTGATTATCTGTGCTGTGTTCCCACGACTGAATATTTGTGGTGTGTTCCCGTGTGTGATTATGTGTCTGATTATCCGTGCTGCATTCCAGTGTTTGATTTCCTTTGATATGTTCCTGTGTGGTGGTGGGGGGGGGGGGGGGGGGGTGGTGTGTGTGTGTGTGTGTTTGTGTGTGTGCCCCATGTAATCTGCATGTACGTCTCCTGCATGCAGTGTAAATGTGCGGTCACACATACCCACAAGGGTCATGTATCCGTCAGGGAAGCTGTGGATGAAGCTGTCTGCATTTGCCTGTTGAGCTGCAGTGTACACTTCCTCATCAGAGGCATCAAGCTTTGCCAATCGAATGTTGTCCTTGATGGTGCCGCTGAAGAGCACTGGCTCCTGAAATTCATACAAGTGGCTGTTATAGTACTTGCCTCAACCACTCAGTCAGGACTCCGGCAATTCATACAGGTGGCAGATAGAACATTAGCCCAAGGGAAAACCGGACAAATGCGAAATGATGCTTTGCTGAAGATCCAGCAAGGGTTGGATATATACAGAAAATGGCAGTACCCGGACGTTGGGTACGAAGGATGTGATGTTAATTCCTGGAGCGGCAGCAGATAGCATTAAGGATAATCCCAAGAGATTTTATAAATACATAAAGAGAAAAAGGGTAACTAGGGAGTGGGACCCCCAGGAAGCAAAGTGGTCAATTGTGTGTGGAGCCACACGAGATGGACAAGGTCCTCAATTAGTATTTCTCCTCTGTTTTTACCGTGGATTGAGGAACTTGGGGCAGTCAATGGAAGTGTTTTGAGAGTATTACAGTCGAAGAAGTGCTGAAGGTCCTGTGCATATGAAGGTAGATAAATCTCCAGATCCCGATCTGTTATGTCCAAGGTACGCTAGAGGAAATTGCAGAAACACTGGCTGAAATTTATGTCATCAATAAATACAGGCATGCCGGAAGACTGGCCGGTGGCAAATTGTGTGCCTCTTAAGAAGGGTTGCGGGAAAAAGGCCAGTGAGCTTAACATCTGTAGTTGAAATGTTATTAGAGTATTCCGAGGGATAGGATATTTGTGCATTTAGATAGACGAGGGCTGATTAGGTAGAGTCATCGTGGCTTTGTACGTGGGAGGTCTTGTCTCACGAATTTGATTTAGTTTTTTTGAATATGTGACCAAAAAGGTTGATGAAGGCAGAGCTGTAAATGTTGTAAATATGGACTTCGGCAAAGTATTTGACAAGGTTCCACATGGTAGGCTGCTCTGGAAGATTAGATCACATGGGATCCAAGGAGAGATAGCTGAATGGATGGATAATTGGCTTCCTGGATGGAAGCAGAGGGTATTGGAATGTTGCTTCTCGGACTGGAGGCCTGTGACTAGAGGTGTGCCTCAGGGTTCGGTGTGGGCCAATTGCTATTTGTCATCTATATCAATGATTTGGATGAGAATGTAAGATTAGCAAGATTACAGAAACAAAAGTGGGTGGTTTTACAGATAGTAAAGATGGATGTCATAAATTGCAGCAGTATCTTGATCAGTTGGGTAGGTTGGCTGAGGAATGATTGATGGAATTTAATACAGAGAAATGTGAGGTGTTACATTTTGGAAAGTCTAACATGGACAGAACCTACACAGTAAATGGTAGGGCTAAAGAGAGTGTTGTAGAGCAGAGGGATCTAGGAGTGCAGGTACATAGTTCCTTGAAGGTGGCATCACAGGTACATTCAGAAAGTATTCAGACCTCTTCACTTTTTCATATTTTGTTAAGTTACAGCCTTATTCAAAAATGGATTAAATCCATTTTTTTAAATCATCAATCCACACACAATACCCCATAATAAAAAAGTGAAAACGGGTGTTTAGAAATGTTTGCAAAGTAATTAAAAAGAAATAACTGAAATATCACATTTACATACCGTATTTCCCGGCAATGAAGACGTTATTTTTTACCCAAAAAATTACCTGCGTCTTGGAGGCCGAAGCAGGTGTGTCAAACTCATTTTAGGTCACGGGCAAAATGCGACTTCATGCCCGCTCTGGCATCGGGGAAATCATCCCGCGGGCCGGATCGGACTCCTTTGCGGATCAGATGCGGCCCGCGGCTCGTGGTCCGCGAGTTTGACACCCCTGGCCTATAGGAAGCGTTTCAGTACAAAACGGCAATCCAATCAGAAGCGACTTGCATTCGCGTGGGGATTTTTGCCGTTTCAAACACTTCAACACCTGGTCTAGGTAGGAGCCGTGTAAATTCTGCTTACAGTAAGTTGTTTAACTCTGTAAATTGTCTAACACAGTACATTGTTTAACACTGTAAATTGTTTAGCACTGCCCATATTATGGCGTTTGCCAAAAAAATGCTTTTTTACACCATTGGCTACAAGTTGCAAGTTATTTGATATGCCAAAGAACATGCATGGCAACAGGGCTGCTGAGAGACATTTTGGACCACCGCCAACTGAGAAAATGATACGTTATTGGAGGAAGCACCGTGGATCAGGGGGCCATTCAAGAGGGGGGAGTTAGAAGAAATGCCGTTGTGATAGGGGATAGTATTATTCGGGGGGTAGATAAGGTTCTCTGCGGCCAGCAGAACATGTCCCGAAGGCTGTGTTGCCTACCCGGTGCTAGGGTTAAGGATATCTCAACGATGCTGGAGAGAAATTTGCAGAGTGAGGGGGAGGATCCAGTGGTCGTGGTCCATGTGGGGACCAATGACATAGGAAGGACGAGGAAGGAGGATCTGCTGAACGAGTTTGAGCAGTTAGGGAATAAATTAAAAAGCAGAACCTCGAGGGTACTGATCTCCGGATTGCTACCTGAGCCACGGGCCAAATCGGCGAGGGTACGAAAAATTAAAAAGCTGAATGCGTGGCTCAAAGACTGGTGTGGGAAAAATGGGTTTGGTTTCTTGGGCCACTGGCACCAGTACTGGGACAGGGGGGATCTGTTCTGTAAGGACGGACTTCACCTGAACGGTGCTGGGACTGGGGTCCTGGCAAATCATATAACTAGGGCAGTAGAGAGGTCTTTAAACTAAGTAGCGGGGGGGAGGTATCAAGGGGGGTAATAACGGCAGGGGTAGAGGAAATAGAGCAGGGTATCAGTGGGGAAACGGAAAATCAAAATGTGACAGGAGGATCCAGAATGTGTGAAGATAAAGCTCTAGATGTAAAAGGGGCAAAAACAGAAAGGAAGGGTAGTAAAAATCATCTGAAAGTGCTGTATCTAAATGCACGGAGTATTCGAAATAAGATAAATGAATTAACGGTGCAATTAAGTATATATAGTTATGATATCGTGGCCATTACGGAGACATGGCTGCAAGGGGATCAGGATTGGGAGTTAAATATAGAGGGGTACTCGACAATTAGAAAAGATAGACAGGAAAGAAAGGGAGGAGGGGTGGCCCTTTTAATAAGGGAGGGAATAACGGCAATAGAGAGGAAGGATATTGCGTTGAAGGATCAGGATAGTGAAACAGCTTGGGTACAGATAGAGAATAACAAGGGGAAAAAAACACTAGTGGGTGTAATTTATAGACCTCCAAATAGCTGTGACGCTGTTAGTCAGAACATAAATCTGCAAATAGTTGACGCATGTAAAAAGGGAACTGCTGTAATCATGGGGGACTTCAATTTTCATATTAATTGGGCAAACCAAACTGGGCAGGGTAGACTAGAGGAAGAGTTTATAGAATGTATTAGAGACGGGTTCCTAGAACAGTATGTCACAGAACCGACAAGGGGGGAGGCAATCTTGGATCTGGTCCTGTGTAATGAAGCAGGATTAATTAAAAATGTCATAGTTAGGGACTCGTTGGGAACAAGTGACCACAATATGGTCGAATTCCATATTCAAATAGAAGGGGAGCAGGTTGAAACTCAGGCTAGGGTACTTAGTCTAAATAAGGGGGATTATGAAGGTATGAGGACTGAGCTGATCAAAGTTGACTGGGATAGCAGACTCAAGAATAAGACGGTACATGAGCAGTGGTGTACGTTTAAGAATCTACTGTATAACCTTCAAGAAAAATTTATTCCTATGAAGAAAAAAAGGGGTAAGGGAAAGAACAGTCAGCCATGGCTCAGTAAAACTATAAAGGATAGTATTCGGCTGAAGGCAAGGGCATATAAGGTAGCCAGAGATAGTGGGAGGGTAGAGGATTGGGAAGCATTTAAAGGTCAGCAAAAAATAACTAAGAGATTAATTAAGACGGGGAAAATAGACTATGAAAGGAATTTAGCGAACAACATAAAAACTAATAGTAAGAGTTTTTATAGCTATATAAAAAGAAAAAGGGTGGCTAAGGTGAACGTTGGTCCATTGGAGGGTGAGACTGGAGAGTTGTTGGTGGGGAACATGGAAATGGCAAAGGCATTAAACGAGTATTTTGTATCAGTCTTCACCATAGAAGACACAAAAAATATTCCAACGCTGGATAAACAGGGGGCGGTAGGAATGGAGGAGCTAAATACTATTAAGATCACCAAGGAGGTGGTATTAGGGAAATTAATGAGACTGAAGGAGGATAAATCCCCTGGGCCTGATGGATTACATCCAAGGGTCTTGAGGGAGATAGCGGTGGGGATTGTGGATGCATTGGTGATAATTTTCCAAAACTCCCTGGAGGCAGGAACGGTCCCAGTGGATTGGAAAATGGCCAATGTAACACCTATAGTTAAAAAAGGAAGTAAACAGAAGGCGGGTAACTATAGACCGGTTAGTCTAACATCGGTGGTGGGTAAAATGTTAGAGACAATTATTAAAGAAACACTAACGGGGCACTTGGATAAACATGACTTCATCGGACAGAACCAGCATGGTTTTGTGAAGGGGAAGTCCTGTTTATCGAATCTGCTCGAATTCTTTGAGGAAGTAACAACCCGGGTGGATAAAGGGGAACCGGTGGATGTGGTATACTTGGACTTCCAAAAGGCTTTTGACAAGGTGCCACATAAGAGACTATTGCTAAAAATAAAAAATTATGGGATTGGGGGTAATATATTAGCATGGGTAGAGGATTGGCTAACAAATAGGAAGCAGAGAGTGGGGATAAATGGTTCATACTCGGGATGGCAACCGGTAACTAGCGGGGTTCCGCAAGGGTCGGTGCTGGGACCCCAGTTGTTCACAATTTATATAAATGATTTGGAGGAGGGAACCAAGTGTAATATATCAAAATTTGCGGACGATACAAAAATGGGAGGAAAAGTAGGGGATGAGGAGGATAGGAAGAGTCTGCAAAAGGATATAGATAAGCTAGGTGAGTGGGCAACAACTTGGCAGATGAAATTTAATACTAATAAATGTGAAGTCATTCACTTTGGGAAAAAAAATGATAGGGCAAGTTATTTTCTAAATGAGGTGGAGCTGCGTTGTAATGCAACGCAAAGGGATCTAGGGGTAGTAGTACATGAATCACTAAAAGTTAGTATGCAGGTGCAGCAAGCAATCAGGAAGGCCAATGGAGTTTTGGCCTTTATTGCTAGGGGGATTGAGTATAAAAACACGGAGGTCTTGCTGCAGCTGTACACAGTATTAGTGAGACCACATTTGGAATACTGTGTACAGTTCTGGGGTCCATACTTAAGAAAGGATGTACTGGCCCTGGAGGCAGTGCAGCGAAGGTTTACAAGATTAATTCCTGCAATGAGGGGATTGACATATGAGGAAAGGTTAAGTAGGCTGGAACTCTACTCTTTGGAGTTTAGAAGAATGAGAGGCGATCTCATTGAAACATATAAGATCGTGAGGGGCCTTGATCGGGTGGATGCACCGAGGATGTTCCCAATGATCGGGGAAACTAGAACTAGGGGACATAGTTGTAGAATAAGAGGGGGCTCTTTTAAAACTGAGATGAGGAAGAACTTCTTCACCCAGAGGGTGGTTAATTTATGGAATTCACTGCCCCAGGGAGCAGTGGAAGCAGAAACATTAAATATATTTAAGTCTAAAATAGATGGTTTTTTAGCTGCCAAGGGGATAAGGGGCTACGGGGAGAGGGCAGGGATATGGACCTAGGTATGGTTAGTATAGTAAGACCTGAGTGATCTCCTGGACAAGTGTCGATCGCCTGGATTGGGGTCGGAGAGGAATTTCCCAGATTTTTTTCCCGAATTGGACCTGGGTTTTTATCCGGTTTTTTGCCTCCCCCAGGAGATCACGCGGTTCTTGGGGTGGAGAGGGGTGATAGCGATATAAAGGGGAGGGTAGTGTCTTGTGTTCTGTGTCTTGTGTCTACTGTTTGTGGGTAAGGGTGTCTGTTTAGTGTTCAGCCATGAGCGAATGGCGGTGCGGGCTCGATGGGCCTGGTGGTCTACTCTCGCACCTACTTTCTATGTTTCTATGTTTCTATGAAGCAAGAGGACCCGTTGAAGCCGGTGATGAGATTTAAATGTAGCCTGCGTTGTTCTGCAGCGAAGTGGCCAGAACTCGAGGAAGGAATCAAGAATTGGGTAGTTGAGGAGAGAAATGCGGGCAGGTCAGTGTCAGTCTAAGGAAGGGTCTCGATCCGAAACGTCACCTATTCCTTCGCTCCATAGATGCTGCCTCACCCGCTGAGTTTCTCCAGCATTTTTGTCTACCATTAAGATCTGATTGGTGGTGCTGCAGATATAGTTGTTCTTCTGGAAGGTTCTCCCATCTCCATAGAGGAACTTTGGAGCTCTGTCAGAGTGACCATTGGGTTCTTGGTCACCTCCCTGACCAAGGCCCTTCTCCCACGATTGGTCAGTTTGGCCGGGTGGCCAGATCTATGAAGAGTCCTAGTGGTTCCAAAGTTCTTCCATTTAAGAATGACGGAGGCCACTGTGCTCTTCGGGACCTGCAATGCTGCAGAAATTGTTTTATACCATT
This sequence comes from Malacoraja senta, assembly GCA_038087875.1. Classification (NCBI taxonomy): domain Eukaryota; kingdom Metazoa; phylum Chordata; class Chondrichthyes; order Rajiformes; family Rajidae; genus Malacoraja; species Malacoraja senta. The sequence goes on from CM075977.1 coordinate 13,344,753, forward strand.
CCCCAGATTTGCGACTCGACACAATCCTGTCTCAGAGGTCTACGGACAATTCCTTCGTCTTCATTGCTTGGTTTTTGCTCTGACATGCACTGTCAACCGTGGGACCTTATATAGACAGGTGTGTACCTTTCCAAAGCATGTCCAATCAATTTAATTTACCACTGGTGGACTCCAATCAAGTTGTAGAAACATCTCAAGGATAATCTATGGAAACAGGATGAACCTAAGCTCAACTTTGAGTGTCATAGCAAAAGGTCTGAATACTTATGTAAATTCAAAATAAGAACCCTAATCAGTCCTGAAATTGTGAGCACTTGCTGGAGTGGAAGAGTGTGATATAGGTGCATAAATTCATAAGGTGGGTAGATAGTATGAATCTTCTCCCACATGCTAGGATGTATGGAACAAGATGGCACAGGTGTAAGGCGACGGCTTGGAGGTTTAGAGGCCGACATTTTCCAATAGTGCTTGTAATCTGGTGTGTGCTACCTGGATAGGTGGTGGAGGCAAAGACTATCACAACAATGAATGAGTATCTGGATAGTACTGAATCGCCAAGGCATAAAAGGTTGTGCAGCATTGTGGTAAATGTGTTTAAGACGGGCAAGTACACTAGTCATCATGGACATGGTGGGCCAAAGGGCTTGCATCGCAGGTAGATACAAAATGCTGGAGTAACTCAGAGGGACAGGCAGCATCTCTGGAGAGAAGGAATGGGTGACGTTTCGGGTCGAGACCCTGCTTTCATCAGTTCTGTATGACTAGGAGAACTCGAGCAATAGGCCTTCCCTGGACAGGGAAGGTTAGACAAGAGGGGATGTCAGACAAGAGGGCAAGGAGACTGGAGAAGGAAGAACAGGACCAGGAAAGAGAAACAGAATAGGGAAGGGCCGAGGGAAAAGAAGGAAGGAAAGGGGAGGGGAGGAGAAAGAGTACTGACCTGGCTAATGTATCCAATGACTTGACTACGCAGCCAATGTGGATCCAGGCTCCTGAGATCATGGCCATCCAAGGTGATAACGCCACTGGACGGCTCGTAGAATCTCTCCAGCAGAGATGTCACTGTTGACTTCCCTTCAAATCATTTTAATCATACATTAGAAATCAATTCAGCAGCAGATCTTATAACTTTCTTCCGGAAAAAAACGTGTATTAACATTCCAAAGACAGCTGCAATTCTTCCTAACTCCAGCAGAGATCAGGAAAGGATATCTGCTGGGTAAACAGCAATACAGGGTCACAACAACAGCCTGCTAGCATGGTGAGCTTTACCATGTTCGTCATTGAGTGGCGAACATTGCCTGGTTCATCATGGGTACTGCCCTCCCCTCAGAGACTCACACCACTCTGGCCACACTTTCATTTCACTCCAGCACTCCAGAAGAAGGTGTAGGTGCCTGAAAACTGTAATGTCCAGGTTCAGGAGCTGCTTTTTCCCTGCAACAATCAGGTCATTAAACACTACAACCTCTAAATAAGCTCTGAACTAGATAGACTTGGGGGCATTATATTAGTCTTTGCACTATTTGATAATTTATTTGTTATATATAATATATTATATAAATATATTATATAAACTATTTTCTAAATGAGGAGAGAAATCAGAAATCGGAGGTGGGAGTGCTGGTACAGGATTCCCAAAAAGTTAATCTGCAAGTCAAATGTGTAGCAAGGAACGCAGATAGAATGCTAGCATTTATTTTGAGAGACTAGAAGATAAAATCAGGGATGTAATACTGAAGCTCTCTCTATAAGGCGCTGGTCAGGTCGCATTGCGAGTATTGTGAGCAGTTTTGGGCCCCATTATCAGGGGAAGGATGCGCTGGCTTTGGAGAGGATCCAGAAGAGGTTTACGAGAATAATCCCAGGAATGTTTGGGTTAACATGTGATGAGCGTTCGGCAGCACTGGTCCTGGAGTTTAGAAGGATGAGGGGATATCTCATTGAAACCTACCGAATAGTGAATGATCTGGACAGAGTGGATGTGGAGAGGATGTTTCCACTAATGAGTGTCTAGGCCCAGAGGCCATAGCCTCAGAATAAAAGGACATACCTTTAGAAAGGAGATGAGGAGGAATTTCTTTAGTCAGAGGGTGGGGAACCTGTGGAATTAATCACCACAGATGGCTTTGGAGGCAGACATTGGTGGTGGTGGGGGGGGGGGGGGTGTGCGTGTGTGTGTGTGCATGTGTGTGTGTGTGTACATATAAAATCAGAAATTTTGAAAATTATAAGGTTATAATGTGTTTAACACTAGGGCTCACAGACTGGGAGAGCATAATGGGAAAAATGTTAGGAAGGTAATAAATAGATGTGTCAATGTATTTAACTTTCACAGCCCAGCTTAATTAAAGTAGCTAAAACTAATACACTACTGAAAAGCAGGCTTCCTTGTCTATTGGATGGGGGGGTGGGGGGTAGCAGTTCTGTCTTCCTTCTTGTCCGTTGCAATCATGAGACTACAGCTGCTCTTTGTCACTGTGTTTAGCAATCTCCCTGAAGTTACCAGACAGCTTTTTAAAGAAACTGACCCCATGAATTCTCCATACTGTTATTTATAGTACAAATGGGGAGAGTGGTATACTAACTAACAGGAAACATAAGGTTAAAGATAACTCTGGAGAAAGACAAAGATGAAAGGTTACAGAGACATTGATCAATGATGACTTATTTCAAATCCACGTCACCATTGTGTCATGAGAATAAAAAATGCTCTAGGTACTGTGAACCTTTGAAACACTTTGAGGTTTCGCAAAGTGTTTCTCAATGCGCACTGTTAAGGCCTCAATAAACCGACCTGTTCGAATGACTCATCACAGATCTACGAGCTGTTTCATTTTGGGTCTGTGCCTATTTGAGAGAAGCCAGATACAGGGTACAAGTGTAGCACAAAATTCCCTCCTACAGAATGTATAAACTGAACTTTTGTTGTTGTTGTTTATTACGGGTTTTACAGAGTACTATTTTTACATATCTGTTGTGCTGCTGCAAGTAAAAATTTTATTGTTCTTTTTCAGGACATATGACAATTAAACATTCTTAACTTTAGATGTTTTTACATGACTCTTCACCTTTCCTGATCTGCCCACACGGTAGGGGATGTCACACGACCAGACACGCAAACTGAAGCCGTTGTCTGCCGTTGTCTAACATTCTCAGATTACCCCACATGGAACCACCCTGCACTGGCCTCAACATCATCTCAGAGTCATAAACTAGCCTGCACTGTCCCGCATTATCAGTGTCAATTAACAGCTCCAGAAGTGTCAGTCTGATGAAGGGTCCGACTCAAAGCATCATCTATCCATTTCCTTCCACAGATGGCTGCCTGATCTGAGTTCTGCCAGCACCTGGAGTCCATTGTATCTCCACAGATGTCACGTTTGAGGCATTTGCAAGAATTCTTTGTGGATGAAACAGTGATAAAGAAATGGGAGAAGATCCAAAGCTTGAAAGCATGTACCACCGGATTCAGGAACAGCTTCTTGCCCGCTGTTATCAGACTATTGAGCGGCCTCCCATAAGTTAGGGTGTAGTCCCGATCTTCCAACCTTCCTCATTGCAGATCTTGCATTCTTTTTGTTAACTGTACTTTCTCTGTAACTGTAACGCTGTAACACTATATTCTGCGCAGTGATATTTTTCTCTGTGCACTACCCGATGTACTTCTGTATGGCTTGATTGTGCTCTAGTATGGTATGATGTGACTGGATAGCATACAGCTTCTCAATGTATCTCAGCACATATGTCTACAATAAATCAATACAATAAGGTTCACTGGGTTAAAACCAGGCATGAAGGGGTTGATGAATAAAGAAAGTTGCATCGGCTGGCCAATACTGGCTGGAGTTTAGAAGAGTGCAGAGTGATCTCATTGAAACACAAGACATCAAACAGGATATAGAACACTACGGCACAGGAACAGGCCCAAATGTCTGTGCTGAATATGATGTCAAGATCAATTCTTTATGCCAGCGCAAAATCCATATACCCGATTCCCTACATATCCATGTGCCTTTCCAAAAGTCTAATAAAGGCCACTATTGTAACTGCCTCCACCACCATCCTACCCTACTGCCAGGCATCCACCACCCTCTGTGTAAAAAAACTTGTTCCACACATCTCCTTTAAACTTTGTCCCTCTCACCTTAAACCTATGCCCACTCGTATGTGATGTTTCCATCCTTGGAAAACAACTCTGACTGTCTACCCTATCTATACCTCTCATATTTGTAGATACTTCTATTAGGTCACCCCTCAACCTCTGGATTTCCAGAGAAAACAACCTCTCCCTGTAGATAATACCCCTAATCCAGGCATCATTTGTGATAAACCTCCTCCTGTATTGAAGTGACCAGAACTGCATGCAATGCTTCACATTTAGACAGGTACATGGATAGGAACGCTTTTGGAGAATATGGGTCAAATGCAGGCAAATGAGATGTTGAGATGGGGCACTTTAGTTGGCATGGACGGGTTGGGCTGAAGTGCTTGTTTCCGCTGTAGGACTCACCTGTCCCCGATTGTCCAACGATGGCAATCACCTTGGAAGCCGGCAGGGTGAGATTGAGTGAGCGCAGAACCATGTGGCCAGGTCTGGTGGGATAGCTGAGGGGTGAAAGATTAACTTTTACTTGATTTACAATAGAGCCTCGTCAATGTTCTACCATCATTAGACTTCAATAAATGCAACACCTCCTACTTATCTACATTAACCTCCATTTTCCTCCAAAGCGACTTTGAGTCCTGAAAAGCGCTATATAAATAAATCTATTAATGTTACATACGGCTCAGGGGTGCTGCTGGCAAGCTTTGCAGCAGAACTTCAGAGACAATGGTTTGAGTGCCCGCCATTTCAGGAATCCGAGTCCAAAATCAAGCATGAAGCTACACTGAAGTCTTATCCAACTTCACAGGGAAACAGGGACTGTTCCCCACAACAGCACAGTATTCTCACTGGTGAATTATCCAAAGTTTATCTGATCATCGCACTCTGCATCAGTGAGATTAAGCATAGACTAAGGGACCACTTCCCTGAATGATATTTATGTGAATGTACAATGCATAATTAGTAGTTGGCAGATAACACCAAGTTAGTTGGTATTACAGACAGTGAAGATCGGTATCAAAAATTACAGCAGGATCTTGATCGGTGGGACAAGTGGGGCTGAGGAAAGACAAATGGAGTTTAATGTAGATAAGTAGAAGGTTGCATTTATTGAAGTCTAATGATGATAGGACATTCACAGTGAATGGAGTCTTGTAGAACAGAGGGACCTCGGAGTACTGAAGGTACTGAGTATAAAAGTTGATACATTATGTTACAGTCGACAAGATGTTGGTGAGGCCGCATTTGGACTTTTGTGTTCAGCCTTCGTCACCCTGCTGCAGTTGCCATTAAGCTGGAAAGCGTACAGAGAAGATTTGATTTTTTCACCAGGATTCAGGGCTATAGAGAAAGGTTGGGCAGGCTGGGATTTTATTCATTATAGTGGAGGAGGCTGAGGGGTGATCTTATGGAGTATAAAATTATGAGGGGGATAGTGTGAATGCATAGAGCTTTTTTTCCCAGGGAAGGGGAATCAAGAATTGCAGAACATAGGTTCAAGGTGAGATGGGAAAGATTGAATAGGAATGAGTGGATTATTTTTCATTCAGAGGGTGGTGGGTACATGGAACACGGTGAAAGGAACCTGAGCGGCAATTCACACAGTAGTTGGTAGATATAGAGAATGAGCTATCAGAGGAAGTAGTTGAGGCAGGTATTATAACAACTTTTAAAAGACATTTGGACAGGTACATGGACAGGAAAGGTTTATAGACGATAGGTGCAAGAGTAGGCCATTCGGGCCCTTCAAGCCAGCACCGCCCATTCAATGTGATCATGGCTGATCATCCCAATCAGTACCCCGTTCCTGCCTTCTCCCCATATCCCCTAACAACGCTATCTTTAAGAGCCCTATCTAGCTCTCTCTTGAAAGTATCTAGTATCAAAGCAAAAGATGATGCGTACAAATTAGCCAGAAAAAGCAGCATACCAGAGGACTGGGAGAAATTCAGAGACCAGCAGAGGAGGACAAAGGGCTTAATTAGGAAAGGGAAAATAGATTATGAAAGGAAACTGGCAGGGACATAAAAACTGACTGCAAAAGTTTTTATAGATATGTGAAGAGAAAGAGATTAGTTAAATCAAATGTAGGTCCCTTGCAGTCAGAAACAGGTGAATTGATCATGGGGAACAAGGATATGGCAGACCAATTGAATAACTACTTTGGTTCCGTCTTCACTAAGGAAGACATAAATAATCTGCCGGAAATAGCAGGGGGCCGCGGGTCAAAGGAGATGGAGGAACTGAGTGAAATCCAGGTTAGTCGGGAAGTGGTGTTGGGTAAATTGAATGGATTAAAGGCCGATAAATCACCAGGGCCAGATAGGCTGCATCCCAGAGTACTTAAGGAAGTAGCTCCAGAAATAGTGGATGCATTAGTGATAATTTTTCAAAACTCTTTAGATTCTGGAGTAGTTCCTGAGGATTGGAGGGTAGCAAACGTAACCCCACTTTTTAAGAAGGGAGGGAGAGAGAAAACGGGGAATTACAGACCAGTTAGTCTAACATCGGTAGTGGGGAAACTGCTAGAGTCAGTTATTAAAGATGGATAGCAGCACATTTGGAAAGTGGTGAAATCATTGGACAAAGTCAGCATGGATTTACGAAAGGTAAATCGTGTCTGACGAATCTTATAGAATTTTTCGAGGATGTAACTAGTAGAGTGGATAGGGGAGAACCAGTGGATGTGTTGTATCTGGACTTTCAGAAGGCTTTCGACAAGGTACCACATAAGAGATTAGGATACAAACTTAAATCACACGGTATTGGGGGTTCAGTATTGATGTGGATAGAGAACTGGCTGGCAAACAGGAAGCAAGAGTAGGAGTAAACGGGTCCTTTTCACAATGGCAGGCAGTGACTAGTGGGGTACCGCAAGGCTCAGTGCTGGGACCCCAGCTATTTACAATTTATATTAATGATCTGGACGAGGGAATTGAAAGCAACATCTCCAAGTTTGCGGATGACACGAAGCTGGGGGGCAGTGTTAGCTGTGAGGAGGATGCTAGGAGACTGCAAGGTGACTTGGATAGGCTGGGTGAGTGGGCAAATGTTTGGCAGATGCAGTATAATGTGGATAAATGTGAGGTTATCCACTTTGGTAGCAAAAACGGAAGGCAGACTATTATCTAAATGGTGGCCGATTAGGAAATGGGAGATGCAGCGAGACCTGGGTGTCATGGTACACCAGTCATTGAAAGTAGGCATGCAGGTGCAGCAGGCAGTGAAGAAAGCGAATGGTATGTTGGCCTTCATAGCAAGAGGATTTGAGTATAGGAGCAGTGAGGTTCTACTGCAGTTGTACAGGGTCTTGGTGAGACCACACCTGGAGTATTGCGTACAGTTTTGGTCTCCAAATCTGAGGAAGGACATTATAGCCATAGAGGGAGTGCAGAGAAGGTTCACCAGACTGATTCCTGGGATGTCAGGACTTTCATATGAAGAAAGACTGGATAGACTTGGCTTATACTCACTAGAATTTAGGAGATTGAGAGGGGATCTTATAGAAACGTACAAGATTCTTATGGGGTTGGACAGGCTAGATGCAGGAAGATTGTTCCCGATGTTGGGGAAGTCCAGGACAAGGGGTCACAGCTTAAGGATAAGGGGAAAATCCTTTAAGACCGAGATGAGGAAAAACTTTTTCACACAGAGAGTGGTGAATCTCTGGAACTCTCTGCCACAGAGGGTAGTTGAGGCCAGTTCATTGGCTATATTTAAGAGGGAATTAGATGTGGCCCTTGTGGCTAAGGGATCAGGGGGTATGGAGAGAAGGCAGGTACGGGATACTGAGTTGGATGATCAGCCATGATCGTATTGAATGGCGGTGCAGGCTCGAAGGGCCGAATGGCCTACTCCTGCACCTAATTTCTATGTATCTATGTATCTATGAACTGGCCTCCACCACCCTCTGAGGAAGAGAATTCCACGGACTCACAACTCTCTGTTTGTATATTTAGAGGGATATGACCCAAAGATGGACAAGTGGTGGTGGAAGTTAGTGGCTATTACAAGGGAGAAAGTGCTTGGGAAGCTGAAAGGGCTGAAGGTGGATAAGTCACCTGGGACGGATGGACTGCATCCTAGGGTTCTGAAAGAGGTGGCTTTAGAGATTGTGGAGGCATTGATAGTGATATTTCAGGAATCACTAGTCAGGAGTGGTCCGAGATGATTGGAAAGTTGCCAATAGTACCCCGTTGCACAAAAAGGGAGCAAGACAGAATATGGGAACTGTAGGCCGGTTAGCCTGATTTCAGTGGTTGGTGAGAGTTTAGAGTCCATTATAAAGGATGAGGTTACCGAGTACTTGGAAGTTCACGATAAAATAGGCTGGTCAGCATGGCTTTGTGAAGGGGTCTTGCTTAGGAAGATGAGACCCCACGGCATCAAAGGGCAGATACTAGCATGGGACAGCAGGTTGGCTGGATGGCAGAAGACCAAGAGTGACAATAAAGGGGGCTTTTTCTGGTTGGCTGCCAGTGATAAGTTGCGCAAGGGTCAGTGCTGGGGCCGCTACTCTTCACGTTGCATATTAATGATTTGGACAAGGGGATTGAAGGCTTTGTGGCAAAGTTTGCGAATGTTACAAAAATAGGTGGAGGGGCAGGTAGTGTAAAGAAAGCAGACTTGGACCAAAGGACTTGGTCAGGTTAGGAGAGTGGGTAGAGAAGTGGCAGATGGAATATAGTGTGGCAAGGTGTGGAGTCATGCATCTTGGTAGCAGGAATAAATGTGCAGACTTTTTTCTAAATGGGGTGAAAATCCAGAAATCGGAGGTGTAAAAGGACTTGGGAGTGCTGGTGCAGGATTCCCAAAAAGTTAATCTGCAAGTTGAATCAGTAGTAAAGAAAGCAAATTCAATGCTAGCATTTATTTGAAGACGGCTTGTATAGAAAAACAGAGATGTAATGTTGAGGCTCTAAAAGCGCTGGTAAGACCACATTTGGAATAATGTGAGCAATTTTGGGCTCCATATCTGAGGAAGGATGTGCTGGCTCTGGAGAGGGTCCAGAGGAGATTTACAAGAATTAATCAAGGAATGAGTAGGTTAACCTATGATGAGCGTTTGTTGGCGCTGGGCCTATACTCGCTGGAGTTTAGAAGAATGAGAGGGGACCTAATTGAAATACAGAATAATGAAAGGCTTGGATAGAGTGAATGTGGAGAGTATGTTTCCATTAGTGGGTCTAGAACTAGAGGTCATAGCCTCAGAATTAATGGATGTTCTTTTAGGAAGGAGATGAGGAGAAATATATTTAGTCAGAGGTTGGTGAATCTGTGGAAATCTTTGCCACAGAAGGCTGTAGAGGCCAAGTCAGTGGATATTTTAAAGGCAGAGATAGATTCTTGATTAGGACAGGTGTCAGAGGCAATGGAGAGAAGGCAGGAGAATGGGGTTAGGAGGAAGAGATAGATCAGCCATGATTGAATGGCGGTGGACTTGATGGGCCAAACGGCCTAATTCTACTCCTATTCCTTATGACTATAGATGGACATCTTGATCGGCATGGACAAGGGGCTGCAGCACCTGTTTCTGTGCTGTATGACCATATGACGGTGTAGTTCTTAACTTTGAATATTTGAGGGCTCCCTGTTGAGTAAAATTCCTCTGCATCTAGACTGTGTTGTACGTAGATTAACAATATATGAAGGCACCGTGTGAACGTTTAAATCTAACCTTTACATGGTCAAGGACAATCAACAGGTGATAATCACTGCCACTGAAGTCCAATGTCCAAACATATTATGAGTTGACAGATTTGACTGATGAACCCCTTCAGCTCTTACGGACCTGAATGTAACATCGTGGAATTGCACGTGTCCGCCCAGGGCATCCAATGGGATCTGGTATCCGCCTTTTATCGGAATCGTCGGCTCCAACATCATGAACTCAAACACTCGGCTTCCAGAGCTCATTCCACGGATCATCTGCACATACAAGAAGTGGGATCACTTGGATATTAATAGTTGCAAAAAGGCGGGGGGGGGGGGGGGGAGGTTGGAAATGGCAGGTGGGATATGGAGGGGGGGGTTTGTGGGAAAGAGGTGGTGTTAGTGATGGGAATGGCAGTGCAATCGCTAGAGATTTGGGGACTTGGGAGGTGGTGATTGGGCATGGGTGTGGTACTAGGGTTGTAGTGTTGAGGCAATGTATTTGGTATGAAGTGTAGGTAAGTAAGTGATGTCGGACATAGATGGGGGATGAGAAGAAGCCTTTAGGCACACGGCCTTCATCGGTCAGGGCATTGAGTATAGAAGTTGGGACATACGTTATAATTGTATAAGACTCCACTTGGAGTACTGTGTTCAGTTTTGATCATCCTGCTGCAGAAAATATATCATTACGCTGGAAAGAGTGCAGAGAAGATTTACAAGGATGCTGCCAGGACTCGAGGCCCTGAGCTATAGGGAAGGGTTGAGCAGACTAGGACCTTATTCCTTGGAGTGCAGAAGGATGAGGGGTGATTTTGTAGAGGTGTATAAAATCAAGAGGGAAAGGCGTAGGGTGAATGCAGGGACTGAAGAACTAGAAGGAATAGGTTTAAGATGAGGGGAAGGATTTCATGGGAACTTGAGGCACAATCTTTTGACACAGATGGTGGTGGGTATGTGGAACGAGCAGCAGAGAAGGTAGTCGAGGCAGGTACTATACTGTAACAACATTTAAAATACATTTGTACAGGATTGGAAAGGTGCAGGGTGATTTGAGCCAAATCTGGCAAGTTGGCGTCGTGTAGATGGGGGCATATTGGTCGGCACGTTCAAGTTGGGCCGAAGGGCCTGTTTCCACGCTGTATATCTGAAACTAAATATGGGCAAATAGGATTCCTGTAGATGGGGCATCGTGGTGAGCATGGACAAGTTGGGCCAAAGAGTCTGTGTCCACGCTGTATTTCTTAAACTAAATCTGGGCAAGTAGGGCATGTGTAGATGGAACATCGTGGTGGGCATGGACAAGTTGGGCCGAAGGGCCTGTTTCCGTACACTTTAAGTAGGAGAGGCTCACTGTCATTAGTTGTGCTTTGATAGTATGGAGTTAAGGTCACAGTTGGAGGCACTCACCTGTCCAAAGGCGATAGATATTTGTGACAAAGACCTGCACCAACAGAGAAAGGAATGGTTAACTAAGAATGAGTGATTTTTTTTATGTGGACTGCACCAACATGTATCTCCTATCCTTCACAGCCCCTAAACCCAACCTATTGGCCTCTAGAAAATGTTACAACTCAAAAGGAAATTTCACCAGCACTGCAACAGGGTAAGGGATAGCATTGGCTAGATACAGTGTAATCTCCTTCTACTGTCCGATCACACAATCCCAGGGCAGGGACAGCATGGGTTCAATACAGGCTGAAGTTCCCTCTACACTGTCGGTCACACACTCCCAGGGAAGAAACAGCATGAGTTAGGAGCCTGTCCCACTTCGGCGATTTTTCAGCGGACTGTCGGCAGTCGCCTGAAAAACCGGGAACTGGAACAGCGACTGTCAGAGTGGAACACACACACACACACACACACACACATCGCAAAGGCGGGGGCCAGGGCAAGCGGGGAAGCGCTGTCTGAAATTCACATGGTACAAAGCCAAGGTGATATAGACACACACCGCGATGAACAGGAAGGTTGGTGCTGTAATTAAGACGGCTAGCAGTGTACGGTAAGTCCTTTAAAAGGGGGCAGAAGGTGGGAGAGGAGGGGAGAGAGGAGGGGAGAAGGGGGGAGAATGGGGAAGAAGGGGGGGAGACAATTTTTAAGAAGCCAGACAACTTTTAATAAGCCAGATACACAGCTGTGAAGTTCGGCGGACATTTAACATTACCGGTCGGTTATCCTTGGTTCTGAAAACTCCTGCTTACGTTTTTTTCCCCCAATGAGCCAATGAAAATTATCGTTCAGCAAAAGGCGATTAACTAAAACTACCTTCGACTTCCTTGACTACCCATAACTACATGACGATCCCACTACAACTGCAGTTACGACTACCTGATTATCGATTTTCTCCATTTTCTCCATAACGCGGGAACTCCTCACAACCATGAAGGAGACTCACCAGAGCCCATCATTGGCGACCATGTGACGAGCGCAGAGTCTCCTGCACTCGCCTAAAAAGTCACCTAAGTGGGACAGGCCCATTAGACACAAAGTAAAGGTCCCTCTACGGTGTTTGGTCACACTTCCAGGGCAAAGATAGCAGGGTGAGGTGCAGCGTATGCTTCCTCTACATTGACCCATGATATATTCTCAAGACGGTACAAGAGATTCACCAGGATGAAAAATGGATTTCGAGCTTGAGTTATAGGGAGAGGTTGGATAGGCTGCGACCTTTTTCCTTGAAGCATGGGAGGCTGAGGGTGACCTTATTGAGGTGTACAAAATCATGAAGGGCATGGATAAAGTGAACACTCACAGTCTTTTTCCCCAGGGTAGAGGATTCTAAAACTAGAAGCTAAAGACTTAAGGTGAGAGGGGAGAGATTTAAGAGGGACCTTAGGGGCAACTTTTTCCCCTCAGAGGGTAATCCATATCTGGAATGAGCTGCCAGAGGAAGCAAGAGAAGCAAATACAAATACGAATCTTAAAGGACATTTGGACAGATATATGGTTAGGAGGGCTATGGGACAAACGCAGGCAAATGAGACTTGCCCATGTTCATAAGTTCTAGGAGCAGAATTAGGCCATTCGGCCCATCATCTACTCTGCCATTCAATCATGGCTGATCTATATTTTCCTCGCAATTCCATTCTCCTGCCTTCGCCCCATAACCCCTGACACCCTTAGAAATCAAGAATCTGTTAATCTCCGCCTTAAAAAATATCCATCGACTTGGCCCCCACAACTGTCTGTAGCAATGAATTCCATAGATTCACTACCCTTTGAAGAGTCTTAGTCCATACCTGGAGATTTGAACGAAGCCCCAAAGAGGGAGAATAACTTACTGTCAACGCTAGATCTGGTAAATCTGACCCATGCCGAAGTGGATTTGGATCGTAGTCTGAAGTAGGATTGTGACCTGAATGTCATGTGTCCATACTCTCCACAATTGCTGCCTGACCCACTGAATTTCTCCAACACTTTGTTGTTTGCTCAAGATTCCTGCATCTGCAGTCTCTTGTGTCTAGATTTGGACAGTGCGGGGATTCAGGTGCCAGGATATAAAGCGGCAACTCCCAACGCAAGTCACCATCTACAGGTGGTGGCTCTCAGTCCATCTGCTCTGCCTAGAAGTGGGAGCACTCAATGCCCGGCGCCTACCCTCTCCCACCATCTGACCTCTGCACAGTCTGTGTGGCCACCAAGAAGGACATCATGTCGCCAGCGCTCAGCTCGTCTGTTGCCATCAATGATCCACTGAGACATATCGTCCCCAGAGCTACACCTGCAACAGACGACAGCAAGTCAGGAGTGTTTTATTGTCACACTAGGCCAAGTGCAGACCAGTTGGGTCTGCTCCCCCAACGCAATATTCCACCACTCACCCGTTCCCCCAACGCAACGCGGGGAGGTGTGGGGGGCAGGGGATGTGTGGGGGGGAGGGGCGGTGTGGGCGGGGGGGGGGGGGATAACTTTATGGCTTTGCAATTTTGGTCCTTCTCTTGCTCAGAGTAAATTTCAGAACTATGTGCATTGAAGTCTCTGTGGTTTCTGAGCTGTTGTCAGGAATGTGAAGTTGGAGAATGACCTTGAATAACTTTAGAAGCTGGTCTGTAAGTTGGATTGAATTCCTTTACCACGGTGTTGATAGTTGGCCATATTTCTTTCAAATCATATTTGGTCCGCGATGGGAAGTGTGTGGGAGGGAGGGAGGGAGGGGCGGTGAGGAGGGAGCACCGTGTTGTGGGAGGGAGGGAGGGGCGGTGAGGAAGGACCACCGCGCTGGAAGGACCCGAGCGAGGCTGCGGGCGGGTGTGGACCCGAGCGAGGCCGCAGGCGGGCGTGGACCCGAGCGAGGCTGCGGGCGGGCGTGTGTGAAATGGGTGCCGACCCGATCCATGGTGCCCGCCCACCTCATTGTGACGTCATCAGTCTAAGTGTGTGTGAAAGGCGGTTAAAAAGGCAGTTTTGTCTTTTATTTAAATTTTATTCACCAATAATGTAAAATATAGGATCAACTCTTAAGCCTAATCCCGCCAAACCCTTCCTATCTATGTGTCCAAATGTCTTTTAAAAGTTGTAACTGTATCCATTTTTACAGCTTCCTATGGCAGCTCATTCTCAATACGGACTATGCTCTGAATGAGAAAGTTGCCCCTGAGATCCCTTAAATCTCTTCCCTATCACCTTGAGCCTATTGTACTAGAACGCTCTACCTGGGAAACGACTGTGTGTTCTCTTTATCCATGTTTCTCATGATCTTGTCCACCTCAATAAGGTCTCCCCTCAGGCTCCTGCTTAAAGGAAGAAAGTCCCAGCCTGTCCAACTTCATCCAATAACTCAAGCCCGCAAGCCCTGGTAACATCCTGGCAAATCTCTTATGTATCCTTTACACCTCTAATGACATGCTTCCTATAGCTGGGCGACCAAAACGGCACACAGTACTCCAAGTGTGGTCTCACTAACGACTTTTACAGCTGCATCATATCCCAACTTTTACACTCAATACCCTTCCCAATGAAGACAAGCATGCCAAACACTCTTTTCAATGCATTGAAAGTACACACTTTGAAACTGCTCTTCCAATTCCAGATACCAAGTCTTTAAAATGCAACAGATGCCTGTGGGTACCATTTCCCACAAATGGCTGATCGGTTAAATTACCCTTACCCCTACTGTCTCACACTTTATCCACAGCTTGCTTGCTCTTTATTCTGATACCCATTGATTAAGTGTACGTAATATATTGTGAATCTAAAATCAATAATGTCATCTATTGCTCTGTTACTCCTTCCAAAATTAATATTTTAGTGAACAGTACCATTGTCTTTTAGAATCCATGCTCACTGTCTTTTTCTGTTTTTGTATCTAGATATTCTATTATATCCTTCAGGGAAGATTCCATTAAGATTCCAACACCAATTATTAGAGTCATGGAGCAAACAGGCCCTTCAGCCCACCTTGTCCATACCGACCAAGTTGACATACTGCGTCAGTCCCATTTGGCTGCATTTGGCTCATACCCCTCTAAACCTTTCCTAACCATATATTTATCCAATGTCTTTAAAAGTCGTAATTCTATCTGCTTCTAAAATGTCCTCTGGAAGCTCATTCCAGATGCAGATGACCCTCTGAGTGGAAAAAGTTACTCCTGGGAACCCTCATAGATCTCTCACCCCTCAGCCTCCTATGCTCCAAAGAAAAAAAGCCCTAACTGATCCAGCCTCTCGCTATAACTCAAGCCCGCAAACCCAGGTAAATCTTCTGTACCCTTTCTAACTCAATGACATCCTTCCTGTAGTTGTTGAAGTCCCAGTAGTTCATCAATTATTTTCATTACACTGTTTATCTTCTTTAACACCGAGAACCTTTTAACATGCTTGGGGTAATACTGTGATTAATCATCATTGATTAATCATCATTTCAGCCATTTTACCGTTGTTCACCTTCTGGAAGCTCTAACCTTTCAGGACTTTTGTTATTCATCTGTCCAATAAGAGATATTTCTCTCTTCTCATTGATTATTCTTTCTCTCTGCAATACAGTGTGATATCTATGGACACACTCGTTCTGACAGCTCCTTACCTTGTTCACTTACAATAACACACCCATCGCCTCCCTCTCTCTGTTACCCTTTGACTGTGCTCTCTGTGGGATGGGGTTTACCGATAAATAAAATAGCAGTACTTACAATTCAGTGCAAAGTTTGATAATCCCTGGAAGATGCCAATTCCCAAACCCAAATACTGGTTGATGTCCTTGGCTTTATCCACTTCCTTTGAGAAAAGCCTTAAAAAAAACCAGAATATTACCAGCAGTTCGTCAAACCATTCCCAACAGCAATGTATATAGTTCAACGTTACGAGTAGTTCTGCTATAATGCATGATTCCACTATGTGAATTGGATACAACATGAGCGATGAATTAGGAACATAGTTTGAACTGCACGGGCTAAATTGGTGACAACGTGATTCTGATTGGGAGGAGAGAATTACTTGAAACTATGGAAATTGACAATTGGAAAAATAAGCTGTCTTGGATATAAATAGTATGGGGAACGGAAAAAAACATTGTCATCAGACAGCACTGTCTCTTAGTTGCTACTTTTTCTGCGAGTAGCCATGGAAATTGACAAATATTTTTGGAAGAAGGAACCTAAAAGGTTGATGAAAGCAAAGCCGTAGATGTTGTCTCTATGGATTTCAGCAAGGCACGATAAGGCACATGGTAGGCTGCTCTGGAAGTTTAGATCACATGGGATCCAGGAAGAACTACCCGGCTGGATGGGTGGCTTCGTGGAAGGAAGCAGGGAAGGGTCTAGACTGGAAACATCTCCCATTCCTTCTATCCAGAGATGCTGCCTGTCCCGTTGAATTAATCCAGCATTTTCTGCCTATCTTTGGTGATAATAGAAGGTTGTTTCTCAGATTGGGGGCCTGTGACTAGTGCTGTGCATTAGGATTCAGTATTGGGTCCATTGCTATTTGCAGTTTATATCAACAATTTTGATAAGAATGTATGACACGATTAGTAAATGTGCAGATGATACAAAAGTTCAGTTTTGCTCACCCAAGGAAGGATATTGTTAAGCTAGAAAGACTGCAGAAAGAATTTATGAGGATGTTACCAGGACACAAGAGCCTGAGCTATAAGGAAAGATTGGGCAGGCTAAGTCTTTATTTCTTAGAGCGTAGGAGGCTGAGGGATGATCATATAGACATATATAAAATCATGAGGGAAATAGATACGGTGAATGTACAGAATCTTCTATCAAGCGTAGGGGAATCAAGAACCAGAGGACATAGGTTTAAGGACAGTACATAGGAGGTCATAGGTGAGAGGGGAAAGATTTAATAGTAACCTTAGGGGCAATTTTTCACACAGAGGGTGGTGGGTATATAGAACGAGCTGCCAGAGGAGGTTGTTGAGGCAAGTATTATAACAACATTTAAAAAACAATTGGACAACATTTAAAAGACACATTTCCCTCTAAACTGGAAAGGTTTATATGGAACTAGCATAGATAGGGTATCTTGGTCAGCATGGGCAAGTTGGGCTGAAGGGCCTATTTCTGTGCTGTGTGATTCTATAAACACGTTAGAAGGATGTCTGCAAGAGAGATATGAGGGCGCTCGACATCGATGTGGAGTCCTGGGAGAGCCTTGCAGCTGACCGCACGAGGTGGAGAGGTACCCTGAACCAACATCTCAAAACGGGGGAAGAGAAACTGATGAACGCAGCGGAAGACAAGCGGGCACACAGAAAGCACACGGTATTGGGGGTTCAGTATTGATGTGGATAGAGAACTGGCTGGCAAACAGGAAGCAAAGAGTAGGAGTAAACGGGTCCTTTTCACAATGGCAGGCAGTGACTAGTGGGGTACCGGAAGGCTCAGTGCTGGGACCCCAGCTATGTACAATTTATATTAATGATCTGGATGAGGGAATTGAAGGCAACATCTCCAAGTTTGCGGATGACACTAAGCTGGGGGGGCAGTGTTAGCTGTGAGGAGGATGCTAGGAGACTGCAAGGTGACTTGGATAGGCTGGGTGAGTGGGCAAATGTTTGGCAGATGCAGTATAATGTGGATAAATGTGAGGTTATCCACTTTGGTGGCAAAAACAGGAAAGCAGACTATTATCTAAATGGTGGCCGATTAGGAAAAGGGGAGATGCAGCGAGACCTGGGTGTCATGGTACACCAGTCATTGAAAGTAGGCATGCAGGTGCAGCAGGCAGTGAAGAAAGCGAATGGTATGTTAGCTTTCATAGCAAAAGGATTTGAGTATAGGAGCAGGGAGGTTCTACTGCAGTTGTACAGGGTCTTGGTGAGACCACACCTGGAGTATTGCGTACAGTTTTGGTCTCCAAATCTGAGGAAGGACATTATAGCCATAGAGGGAGTGCAGAGAAGGTTCACCAGACTGATTCCTGGGATGTCAGGACTTTCATATGAGGAAAGACTGGATAGACTTGGCTTATACTCGCTAGAATTTAGGAGATTGAGAGGGGATCTTATAGAAACGTACAAACTTCGTATAGGGTTGGACAGGCTAGATGCAGGAAGATTGTTCCCGATGTTGGGGAAGTCCAGGACAAGGGGTCACAGCTTAAGGATAAGGGGGAAATCCTTTAAGACCGAGATGAGAAAAAACGTTTTCACACAGAGAGTGTTGAATCTCTGGAACTCTCTGCCACAGAGGGTAGTTGAGGCCAGTTCATTGGCTATATTTAAGAGGGAGTTAGATGTGGCCCTTGTGGCTAAAGGGATCAGGGGGTATGGAGAGAAGGCAGGTAGGGGATACTGAGTTGGATGATCAGCCATGATCATATTGAATGGCGGTGCAGGCTCGAAGGGCCGAATGGCCTACTCCTGCACCTATTTTCTATGTATCTATGTAAAGGAGCGCAGCAACTTCAACAAACCAGAGACCACACACAAATGAGACTGTCACTCCCGCATTGGTCTCTTCAGCCACAAGCGACGCTGCTCCAGACGAGGTTTGGAGCAAGCAGCCAACAACTAGGATGCATTCCCATGATCAGTCATGACCGAGGGGGGGGGGGGGGGGGTACTGAGTACTGACTGAGATTCTATGATCCCTTCCATTGACTCTTGTGCCACAAAATTAAACAATGCAATATTTTTGAAAGACCTTCAGGGAAAAATAAAAATGTAAGCCTGAAACTTTCCATCCACTAACGTCCTTCTCTTTATTGACACAATTGTTTTGATAATGTGATTTTAATTTGTACCTGTACACACTCTGTATTCTATTAATTTGCATTTAAAGTGCAGATTAATAGGTTCTTGATTTGTAAGGATGTCAAAGGTTACAGAGAGAAGACAGGAGAATGGAGTGGAGAGGAAAAAAAAAAGATCATCCATGACAACATGCATTTCCTCTCCGATACTCCAAGCCATGTGACTGAATCGATGGCATAGTTTGGTTCTTTTTTTTTTTTTTTTTTTTTTTTTTTTTTTTTTTTTTTTTTTCATTTTTTTTTTTTTTTATTTTTTAGAAGTACGGTAGATTACAGTAATGTACAACACGTATATATTAATACATTTTTGTACCGCTTCATTTTTTTTAAACTTTAAGAAAGAAAAAGAAAGAAGTAAGAAAAGTGAAGAAAAAGTGAAAAAGTGAAATGCATGTTGAAAAAAAAAAAAAAAAAAAAAAAAAAAAAAAAAAAAAAAAAAAAAAAAAAAAAAAGAAAAGTGAAGAAAGTGCGCAAAGGTTGTGAAGTGCAAAAGAGTGTTGGGAAAAGAAAGCCCCTTAGAGAAGAGGTTAGAGAAGGAAGTAAAGTTAGAAAATAGACCCTAGAAAAAAAAAGAGAAAGAAAGAAGGAACAATCGCTCTATTATAACTCTTATACTATACTTCATAGAGAAGGAACTACCAACCAAGTCTGTTTTTATTTTACCTCCCATTACCAGGTCCAGATACCTTTTATTTATTTATTTGTTTTTCTAAATTACTATTGCACCTCATGCTTGTAATAGGTCCAAAAACGTAGACCACGTCTTTTGAAATTGATCTACTTTACCTACTAGGAGGAATCTCATCTCTTCCAGATGTAATGTTTCCAACATATTTGATGTCCACATTTTTATTGTTGGTGTGGGCGCATTTTTCCAGAATTTAAGTATAAGCTTTTTTCCCATTATTAGCCCATAATTGAGTAAATTCTTCTGATACACGTTTAATTCAGGAATACCTTCCGATATTCCAAAAATAATCCATTCTGGTTTTGGTACCAGTTTTATTTTGATTAATTTTGAAAAAATATCAAATATTTCAAACCAGAATTTTTGGATTTTTGTACAAAAAACAAAAGAATGTGCTATGGTAGCTTCTTGACATATACATTTATCACAGATTGATGAGACGTTAGGAAAGATTTTATTTAGTTTGGTTTTTGAATAATATAATCTATGTAATGTTTTAAATTGGATAAGCGTATGTCGTACGTTGATCGAGCATTTATGCACCTGTAATAAATGATTATCCCAACTTTCTTTTGAAATTTTTATACCTAGATCTTGTTCCCAATCTCTTCTAATTCCATCTGTTGTGGGTATTTCTATATTTAAGATGATATTATATAAGTATGATATTAATTTAACTGATTCCGCCTTTGTCTTCATTGCTTCATCTAGTAAGTCGGAAGGCATATTATAATAATCTTTTGTGTGTGTTTTCAAATAGTCACAGATTTGTATATATTTAAAATATAGTTTGGTTCTGAATGACATTAGGTCGGTGCCGGTACATCGACCCCGGTATTGGCACCTGTGGCTCCCATTTTCCTTACTCATTTTCCAGATCTTCCATTGCAAATGCCTTCACTGTCCGTACATTTCCCAGTGCCTCATCTGCCACGCACGTCGCTTTGGAAAACTGCAAATGATTTGTTAGAAGAGATTTCAGACTCAGTGGTTATAAACCTAACTCCTGCACTTTTGCTATTAAACTAAGGTAAACATTTTCAAAAGACATTCAGCCAGCAAGAGGATGAATTTGCATGAATCATTTCAGCCATGTGTGCTAGTGGAAAAACAATGGCTTTGCATATTTTGTTTTAATTTTTCCGTACAAACATAGAACAGTATAGCACAGGAATGGGCCCTTTGGCCCACAACGTTTGTGCCAAACCTGATGCCTAGTTAAAGTGATCTCATCTGCTGTACAGATCCATATCCCTCTATTCCCTACATATTCATATGCCTATCTAAAAGTCTCATAAATGCCACCATTGTATCAACACCACCCCAGCTGCGCATTCCAGGCACCCACCACTCTTTATGTAAAAAGTGTGTCCCATACATCTGCTTTAAACTTACAGAGTCACAAGGAATTGCAGATTCTAGAATCTTGAGCAAAACACAAATTGCTGGAGTAACACAGTGGGTCAGGCAACATCTGTGGATGTTGCAGAAACATCTTCTGTCCATTCCCTCCACAGATGCTGCAAGACCCACTGAGTTCCTCTCGCACTGCGTTTTCCTTTAAACGTTCCTCCTTTCAACTTATAACAATTCCCAACAGTCTTTGAAATTTCCATCCTGGGAAAAGGATTCTGACTGTCTCAGGACGTCTTGGCTTGTCAGGACTCGGCTTGTACACGCTAGAATTTAGAAGATTGAGGGAGATCTTATAGAAACTTACAAAATTCTTAAGGGGTTGGACAGGCTAGATGCAGGAAGATTGTTCCCGATGTTGGGGAAGTCCAGAACTAGGGGTCACAGTTTAAGGATAAGAGGGAGGTCTTTTAGGACCGAGATGAGAATATCATTTTTTACACAGAGAATCTGTGGAATTCTCTGCCACAGAAGGTAGTTGAGGCCAGTTCATTGGCTATATTTAAGAGGGAGTTGGATGTGGCCCTTGTGGCTAAAGGGATCAGGGGGTATGGAGAGAAGGCAGGAATGGGATACTGAGTTGGATGATCAGCCATGATCATATTGAATGGCGGTGCAGGCTCGAAGGGCCGAATGGCCTACTCCTGCACCTATTTTCTATGTTTCTATGTTTCTATGTTTATGTTTCTATGTGAACATCCACAGCAATTATGGTCTATTCATGGCAAAACGCTAAGCGCTGGAGGAACTCCGCGGGTTGGGCAGCTTCTGTGGAAGGAATGATCAGACAACATTTTGGGTGGGGACCGTACTTCAGATAAGAAAAGAGTTGACCCAAAACGTCCTCTGTCCATTTCCTCCACAGATGCTGCCTGACCCGCTGAGTTCCTCCTGCATTTAGTGTTTTGTTCAAGATTCCAGCACAATGGTCAATTCATAATTGTCCTTGAGAAGGTGCCAATAGATTTTTTGTTTGAGCCGGCATGGTGAAGGTACTCTCACAGTATCACGAGATTAACTGGATTTAACTCAGTAACGACAGAAAAACAATATTTTCGGGTGAGTGACAAGGCGAGGATATTAATGGTGTGTCCAATATGCTTCTTCATAGGCTTTTAGACAGGCACATGGATATGCAGGGAATGGATGGTATGGACACTTGCAGGCAGAGATTGGCATTATGTTTGGCACATTGTGGGCTGAAGGGCCTGTTCCTATTCTCTACTGTTCTACGTTCTCCTCTTGGGGGCAGAGATTCTGCACGTCAATGCTGTAATTGTCCTGGGAGTGTTTGACAGCACAGCCGTGGAGGATGGTCAATGGGACCCACCTACCTTTGACAGGGCAGGCCTCTCCCTGGTACTGCTCCGCCTGTGCACCCCTCCCCCGGTACTGCCCTGACCCCGCACTCCTATCTCAGTGCTGCTCTACACAGGGGAAACCTCCACCGGTACTTTCTTTTTTATTTTTATTTTTATTTATTTTTATTTATTAGAAGTATTTTACATTACAGTAATCTGCAATAACATAAATTTATACAGTTTTTGTACCACTTCTATTTTTCAACTTTAATAGAAAAAAAGGATAGAAAGAGCTAGCAAGGACAGTCAGTGAGTGAATGAAAAAGTGGCCCAGGAACACACATGTGAACCTAAACCACAAGAAGTAGTTAAAGAAGATAGGACAATATGAAAGGGATGTACCTACTTGTTATCTTTACTCACCCCTCGCCAGGTCCTAAAACCATTTATTATCAACATTTTGTTGCACCCTATGTTTGTAATGTCGATATATGGAGACCAAATCTTTTGGAATTGGTCTTGTTTACCTGCTAGGAGGAATTCCACCGGTACTTTCCCGTGACTGTTCTAATGATGTTATTATATGCACTTTGCAGAAAATCTAATAGTCCTGTAACCAATTTGTCATGCGTTTTGAAAATGGGCAAATATTTGCAAAAGAGTGCATGACCTCCTCAGATAGCAAATACCATCAATTCTGCACAATGGGACCCACCTACCTTTGACAGGGCAAGTCCCTCCCTGGTACTGCTACGCCTGTGCACCCCTCCCCCGGTACTGCCCTGACCCTGCACTCCTATCTCAGTGCTGCTCTACACAGGGGAAATCTCCACCAGTACTGGCCCGTGAAGGGCAGATCCCCCAGTACTGCACCCTGATAGGGCATATCTCCCTCAGCACTGCCTCCTGACAGCACACCCCACCCCCAGTGCTGATCCTCTAATTAGCTTTGCTGAGCCAATTATGAGCTTAGGTCTTGAAATCTAAAGCCTGCTGGCTCAGAATGCCAACAAGCCGACTCTCTGATAGTACCAAGCTCAATTCCCTTCTGGCTGATATTTCAATATTTGATTACTGTAGGTATTTCATCCTCTGTCAAGAGAGAGCTAGATAGGGCTCTTAAAAATAGCAGAGTCAGGGGATATGGGGAGAAGGCAGGAACGGGGTACTGATTGGGGATGATCATATTGAATGGCGGTGCTTGCTCGAAGGGCCGAATGGCCTACTCCTGCACCTATTGCCTAGTGTCTATATTGTCTGTCCCTTTTTAACTACTTTCCACACATTTCAGTAAACATATCAATCCCCTTCCTTAATCTCCCAGCATAGTACATTGATATTCTGTCAACTAACTGGGCACCAGCCCTTTCTAAACACCATGTTCCACCTGTGCTAACACTTTGCACAAGCAAATCAGCCCTTTAAATCTAGATACTAATCCTGATTAAATACATTATCTCACCTCACCTGCCACCAAACTCATTCTCCTTTCCCAGACATGTCTCACCCGAGATAGACACAAAATGCTGGAGTAACTCAGCAGGTCGGGCAGCTTCTCTGGAGAAAAGGAATACTTGACCCTTCTCCTCACTCAAGTTGAGTGTCACAAAGATTGGTTTTGATCAGCATTTTACCAGCAACCGCACAAGCATTTCCATTCATACCTGCTCCTGAGCTTTTCGGGAGAGTTTCCGAAGAGAAGTGCCCATATATGCTCCAGTTCCCACCAGGAGCGGCATCACCACGCAGATGACTCCCGTCAGCTTTGGTGAAACAAAGTACAGAGACACCAGGCAGCCAATTGTTTGTGCAATACTCTTCAGACCCTGGAGATCAAAGCAGGCAAACAACAGAGCAGTCATGAACTGGCCATACAAAGAATATAGATCCCTCTACAGGGTAGAGTCTACACTGTCCCAACTCACACTCTACGAGTCGGAGTCAAGAGTGTTAAATTGTCAAATGTGCTGTAACCAAACAATGAAATTCTTCCGTACACCAGCATAACATGTCTGTAACCACAGTACTTATAGATAACACAAAAAAACAAAAGAAAGTTCAATGAATTGAAAGAAAAACAATATTAGTGCAAAACAAAAGCCCAAAGTCCCTTGTGCAACCAAGAAAGTTTGTAGTTCAGTTGGTGTTCGTAGTGTTCTGAAGCCTGAAAGTTGCTGGGGAAAAGCTGTTTCTGAACCTGGAGGTCACAGTTTTCAGACTTATATACGTTCTTCCCGATGGCAGGAGTGATATGAGAGCATGGTCAGAGTTGTGCGGGTCCTTAATGATGCTGGTTGCGTTTTTAAGGCAGCGACTCCTACAGGCGCCTTTGATGGTGGGTGAGCAGGTCAGTACCAGTGATGGATCGGGCAGTGTCCACCACTTTTTGCAAACTTCTTTGTTCCTGGGCGGGTCAGGGACAGCACAAGTAAATCTATTCACTTTATATTTTGGGTAGCTTAGAGCACAATGGCATGAACATTGAATTCTCCAATTTCAAGTCATACCCCCCTAGCCCCCCCTTTCTTTCTGCCTTGAGGTACAGAGAAGATGATGAGGTGGAACGACAACAGGAATGTTGTGAGAGGGTGGAGACAAGGGAGGTGGAGTGATAAGGATAGTCTTGGTGCTGGCTGGAGTTTTGGAAATCGCTGATGATCTGTCTGGGGGAGATATAAAGAGGAGGCATGAGGTGGGAGCAAAAAAATGCTGGAAATGCAAAACACTGTAGGAGCTGGATATCAAAGTGAATGCCAGAAGAGTCCACTCAAACAGTCCAGAGAGAGACAGAGAGAGAGCGCAAAGCTGAATTATGGTTACAGTCATGTCAGAGTCAAAGCTATACAGCATGGAAACTGGCCCTTTGGTCCAACCTGTCCATGCTGACTAAGTTGGCATGCTGGGCGCCTTTCCTTGCATATGGCCCATATGGTGGATACCGCCCCGTTCATCACAGGTACTGACCTGTCCACTATCAAAGAGATCTACAAGAGGCGCAGCCTGAAAAAGGTAGTCAATGTCATCAAAGACCCACACCACCCTGGCCATGCACTCATTTCACTCCTGCCATCAGAAAGAAGATATAGGACTCTGAAAACATGACGTCAAGGTTCAGGAACAGCTTTTTCCCAGCAACCATCAGGCTCTTGAACACTGCACAACACTAACTAAACTATAAACTGTCTTGGGTAGACACAAATTCTGGGGTATCTCAGCGGGACAGGCAGCATCTCTGGAGAGAAGGAATGTATGACGTTTCGAGTCGAGACCCTTCTTCAGACCGTTGTCAGGGGAGTGGGTGGTATAGAGATAGAATGTAGTCAGGGACATTAAGACTGGTGCAAGAACTGGGAAGGTGGAGGGGATGGAGAGAGAGAGAAAACAAGGGCTACTTGAAATTAGAGAAGTCAATGTTCATACTGCTGGCGTGTAAGCTACCCAACCGAAATATGAGGTGCTATTCCTCCAATTTGCACTGGGCCTCACTCTGACAATGGAGGAGGCCCAGGACGGAAAGGTTGGGAATGGGAGGGGGAGTTAAAGTGCTGAGCAACCGGGGGATCAGGTAGATTAAGGCGGACTGAGCGGAGGTGTTCAGCGAAATGATCACCGAGCCTGCGCTTGGTCTCGCCGATATACAGGAGTTGACACCTGGATACAGCAGATGAGATTGGAGGTGCAAGTGAACCTCTGCCTCACCTGAAAAGATGGTCGGGGTCCTTGGACGGAGTCGAGGGGGGAAGTAAAGGGACAGGTGTTGCATCTCCTGCGGTTGCAGGGGAAAGTACCTGGGGAGGGGGTGGTTTGGGTGGGAAGGGACGAGTTGACCACGGAGTTGCAGAGGGAACGGTCTCTGAGGAAAGCAGAAAGGGGTGGAGATGGGAAGATGTGGTCAGTATTGGGCGTTGGAGGTGGTGAAAATGTTGGAGGATTATATGCTGATATATGAACTTTCTTGATTGCGCTAAGGGGTTTGGGGTTTCTAATTTAGTGATTTTTTGTGTTACGTTATCTGTGGGTACTGTGTCTGAAGGCCTGTTGTGCTGCTCCAAGTAAGAATTTAATTGTTCTGTTGACGGTGCAGACGATAATTAAACACTCTTGGCTTGATTCTTGAATCCTTCCTGTCCATTTATCTGTACAATTACCTCTAGTTTCCATCTCCCCCGACTCTTAGTCTGAAGAAAGGTCTTCACCCGAAACATCACCTATTCCTTTCTCTATAGATGCTGTCTGACCTGCTGAGTTACTTCAGCATTTTGTGACTATCTTAAAAGTCCTAGTTGTATCCGGTTCTATAACTTCCTCTGGCAGCTCATTCCAGATACGGACATCGAGTGGAAAATTTACCTCTGAGATCTCTCTTAAATCTCTCCCCTCTCACCTTAAGCCTATGGCCTCTAGTTTTAGAATCCTCTCCTGTGAAAAAAACTGTGAAGGTTCACTTTATCCATGCCTCTCATAATCGTGTACATCTCAATAAGGTCCCACCTCAGCCTCCTATCACTGTATGGATGATGTAAGGAAGTTAATTCAGCCATGATCATATTGAATGGCAGTGCTGGCTCGAAGGGCCGAATGGCCTACTCCTGCACCTTGTTTCTATGCTTGTGTTTCATGGCCTTGTTAAATCCCAACCCAGATCCAAGTAACCTCACCTGAGAAATCACCAACTTGAAGGAGGATTTAAACTCCTGGATGTCACTGGTTAGGCGGCTCACCAGGTGACCTGTCCGCGTGGCATCGTAAAACGCCACGTCCTGCCTGCCACATGTTAGAGAAAGAAACAAAGCACAAACTGATGCAAGGCAGAGACACACACAAGGAACTGCAGATGCTGCTTTACAAAAAAAGACACAAAGTGCTGGACTAACTCAGCAGGTCAGGCAGCATCGTTGGAGAACATGATGGGTGATGTTTCAGGTCGGGACCCTTCTATCAGTCTGGAGAAGGGTCCCAACCCAACATGTCACCTATCCATGTTCTCCAGCTATGCTGCCTGACCCACTGAGTTACTCCAGACTTTGTGTCAAACCGATGTAATCTTTAAATGCATCTATTCAGTAAAGCTTATTCAGTAATGCCTAGACACCCCGATCAGCTTTAAACCCGAGTGCGTGAAGTGGCAGTCTACACGGAATCCTCACAAACTCCTCTCCAGACTAATCTACGACAATCAACCACATACGAAGAAAATCTTGCAAATACTCAGCTGGTCAAATAGCATCTGTGGAGATTGAAACAATGTTGACATTTTCAGCCATTGAGCTTTTAATCTTTTGTGAAATTTGTTCAAATTCTGGGGCAGGAAGGAGCTGCACAACAGGACAGACACCAATTGAATTGGGATGAGACCTGGTGTAAAGGTAAATGGAGATGGTGGGTGTGTAGGGGGGAGGGGAAAGGCTTTAAACTCTTCTTCAGACTGATTGCAGTAAGGGGGCGAAAGCTAGAAGAGTGGTGGGGGGCGGGAAAAAGCCTGGCAAGTGATAGGTGGATATAGGTGAGGTGGGCTTTGAGTGGCAGATGGTTGGACACATCCACAAATGGATGCGCGTCCAAATGGGCACATAGAAGAGAGTAGGGGAGAAAAGGGGGGGGGGGTGTGGGGGAAGTGTTCTTCATAGGTTAGTTGTGCAAATTTGGAGAATTCAAATGTTCATAACTGTCGTGTTATAAGCTATCCAAGCGGAATATGAGGTGCTGTTAGTCCAGCTTGCGTGTGGCTTTATCGCACTACTTTTTGTGTTTTCATCTTTGGCCTTTGTCCATCTATTTTCAAATCAAAGCCCCCTTCACCTGTAGCCACCCAGCACTTGCTAAGCTTTGTCACACCCTTTACCTCTTCCAGCTTTCTCCCCCACCCACCACACAATCAATCTGAAGAAGAGTCCAGACCCGAAACGCCGCCTATCTATGTACTCCAGAAACGCTGCCCAACCCACTGAGTTACTCCAGCACTTTGTCTTTTTTTAAAATCTATACATGTTATTCATATTGGCACAATGAGGTATCAGGAGCAGGAAAGGTGGCTTAACATTTCACATCCCTTAATTGACACTTTTTTGATTCTTTCCACCTCTTGCCTTTGTCACTTACTCTACTCATCAGCCAATCACTCCCCTTCCCATATGTATCCACCTATCACTTGCCTCTTAGCCCCAACCCCACCTCACTTTTGCAGCTTTCTCCCCCTCACTCCATCAGTCTGAAGAAAGATCCTGATCTAAAACGTGATCTTCCATTCTCTCGACAGATAGTGCCTGATTTGCTACCAGCATTTTGTTTTCAGCTCAGCATTCCAGCATCTGCATTCTCCATGTTTCTTACATTGATATTGTTAGGGTGACACACATGCTCCTTGGATGGAGCATGGAGCAATTCTCAGCCCAGAATGTCTACCAGCTCCTTAGTGAGCTTTCCATAAACAAATCCGGAGTTCAGACATCCAGCTTCAGCACTGACCAATTTCTGAATTAAATAACCCAGTGAATAGAATCACAGATTATTTACAACACAAAACCCCACAGTGTCCCTCCAGTTAAAACAAATGCTAACCAACTTTATTTCATCTTCCAGCACTTGTCCGCAGCTCTGCTGATCACAGCCCTTCAAATTCACATCCCAATATTATCTAAATATGATGAAGGATTCTGTCTCGTTACCCTTGTGGGTGCAAAGGCTTCCCTTTATCTCTCTGCTGGGTCTTACGCCAATCCATGCCCCCTGTCTTTGACATGTTTATGGATAGGAAAGATTTAGTGGGATATGGGTCAACCGCTGGCAAATGGGGCTTGCTTGAATTGGGCATCTTGGTCAGAGGTTGGTCAGAAGGGCACGTTTCTGTGCTGTTTGACCGTAGGACTCTTCCGCTTACTGAAACAAATTTTCCCTATTTACCAACCCACTTCTCACCCCTCTGCATCCACAGCCCAGTCCTTCACGGGTACAGACTTCACCACCATCGAACGGATCTACAAGAGACACTGCCTCAAATGATGATATATCCATACTATAAAGAGCTATGATTCTAATATCTTGATAAATTATGATGTATCAGCATCATCCAAGACCCACACTACACACTACTGGTATCAGCAGCATCCAAGACCCACTGGCAACACTCTCATTTTATTCAAAGAGAAAATCTTAAAAAATGAAATTAAACACTCCAACCTCCAAATAGGCTCCGAACTGGATAGACTTGGGGGCATTATTTTTTTTTAACTTGCACTATTATTCTTTGTTTATTTGTCAGTTTGTTTATTTACCAGGATGTTGCCAGGACTCGAGCGCCTGAGCTATAGAGACAGTTTGAGCAGGCTCGGACTCTATTCTTAGGAGCGCAGGAGGATGAGGGCTGATCTTGTTAAAGCTCGCCCACGCTCTGGAATAATAAACGCGGTCAAACACCGATGCTCATAGTAAAGACACAATTTTTGTTACGCTATCGGGAGTGGGAGAATCACTGAAAGTATGGTCACATATTTGCCAGCTCCTCGCGGTCCCACTCAATTATATTGTGCACAGGCAGTATATTTATACATGAGTTGTCACGGATCCAGTTAATCACACAGTCAGCACATTCCTGCACCGGTTCTTATTATGTCCAGAACAGACTTGTTCTAGACTCTGCGGTTCTACTTGGTATCGGGCCTCTTCCTTTTACAGTCACAACACCCTTTGCAGTTCTGCAAGTAAAGCAGCCTCACCGCTCGCAACATGCAATAGAAACATAGAAAATAGGTGCAGGATTGGGCCATTCAATATGATCATGGCTGATCATCCAACTCAGTATCCTGTACCTGCCTTCTCTCCATACCCCCTGATCCCTTTAGCCACAAGGGCCACATCTAACTCCCTCTTAAATATAGCCAATGAACTGGCCTCAACTACCTTCTGTGGCAGAGAATTCCACAGATTCACCACCCTCTGTGTAAAAAATGATTTTCTCATCTCGGTCCTAAAAGAATTCCCCCTTATCCTTAAACTGTGACCCCTTGTTCTGGACTTCCCCAACATCGGGAATAATCTTCCTGCATCTAGCCTGCCCAACCCCTTAAGAATTTTGTAAGTTTCTATAAGATCCCCCCTCAATCTTCTAAATTCTAGCGAGTACAAGCCGAGTCTATCCAGTCTTTCTTCATATGAAAGTCCTGCCATCCCAGGAATCAGTCTGGTGAACCTTCTCTGTACTCCCTCTATGGCAAGAATGTCTTTCCTCAGATTAGGAGACCAAATCTGTACGCAATACTCCAGGTGTGGTCTCACCAAGACCCTGTACAACTGCAGTAGAACCTCCCTGCTCCTATACTCAAATCCTTTTGCTATGAAAGCTAACATACCATTCGCTTTCTTCACTGCCTGCTACACCTGCATGCCTACTTTCAATGACTGGTGTACCATGACACCCAGGTCTCGTTGCATCTCCCCTTTTCCTAATCGGCCACCATTCAGATAATAGTCTACTTTCCTGTTTTTACCACAAAGTGGATAACCTCACATTTATCCACATTATACTGCATCTGCCATGCATTTGCCCACTCACCCAACCTATCCAAGTCACCTTGCAGCCTCCTAGCATCCTCCTCACAGCTAACACTGCCCCCCAGCTTCGTGTCATCCGCAAACTTGGAGATGTTGCATCAATTCCCTCATCCAAATCATTAATATATATTGTAAATAGCTGGGGTCCCAGCACTGAGCCTTGCGGTACCCCACTAGTCACTGCCTGCCATTCTGAAAAGGACCCGTTTACTCCTACTCTTTGCTTCCTATCTGCCAGCCAGTTCTCTATCCACATCAATACTGAACCCCCAAGACCGTGTGCTTTAAGTTTGCATACTAATCTCTTATGTGTGATCTTGTCGAAAGCCTTCTGAAAGTCCAGATATAACACATCCACTGGTTCTCCCTTATCCACTCTACTAGTTACATCCTCGAAAAATTCTATAAGATTCGTCAGACATGATTTACCTTTCATAAATCCATGCTGACTTTGTCCAATGAATTCACCACTTTCCAAATGTGCTGCTATCCCATCTTTAATAACTGACTCTAGCATTTTCCCCATAACCGATGTTAGACTAACTGGTCTGTTATTCCCCGTTTTCTCTCTCCCTCCCTTTTTAAAAAGTGGGGTTACATTAGCTACCCTCCAATCCTCAGGAACTACTCCAGAATCTAAAGAGTTTTGAAAAATTATCACTAATGCATCCACTATTTCTGGGGCTACTTCCTTAAGTACTCTGGGTTGCAACTTATCTGGGCCTGGGGATTTATCGACCTTTAATCCATTCAATTTACCTAACACCACTTCCCGGCTAACCTGGATTTCACTCAGTTCCTCCATCTCATTTGACCCCCGGTCCCCTGCTATTTCCGGCAGATTATTTATGTCTTCCTTAGTGAAGACAGAACCAAAGTAGTTATTCAATTGGTCTGCCATGTCCTTGTTCCCCATGATCAATTCGCCTGTTTCTGACTGCAAGGGACCTACATTTGTTTTAATTAATTAATCTTTTTCTCTTCATTTGTTTTAATTAATCTTTTTCTCTTCAATCTGTTGCAACACATTTTGCCATCCACCCCCCAGTCACGTACACATTAACACTTAAACCCCCATCCCCCTCTACATTCTAATAGAGGTGTACAAAATCATGAGAGGAAATGATCGGGTAGATGCATAGAGTCTCTTGACCAGAAAAGGGGAATCAAGAACCTGAGAACAGAGGTTTAACGTAAGAGGGGCTAGTTGAGGCTGGTACTATAACAACGTTTAAAAGATATTTGGACAGCTACATGGATAATATAGGATTAGAGGGATATGGGCCAGGCTTGAACAAATGAGACTAACTTACAGACGGGACATTTTGGTCAGCATGGAACAGTTTGGCTGAGGGCCAGTTTTCATGCTCAATGATACGAAATTATGTTGGTAGCAAAAAGAAAACAAAACTTATCAGTTAAAAACAATAGGAATTTGAAATGTCTGTTGTGAGGGGATAGGCTTACACACAGTTCAATTCACCTTTATATGGGTGATTAGACATTGAATATGGATTAGTATGCCATTAAAAACCAATTTAGGCAAAATATTTGGATTGTCTTCACAGCGTGAATTCTTCTTTAACAGTTACAGTTTGTGCTCCCTCTGGATGACTTGAAGAGGGTGCAAAACATGCTGGTAGAGCAACTGCCTCACAACACCAGAGAACCGGGTTCGATCCTGACCTCAGGTGTTGGCTGTGTGGAGTTTGCATGTTCTCCCTGTGACTGGATGGGGTTTCCTCCTGGGTCTCCGGTTTACTCCCACGTCCCAAAGATGTGCGGGTTTGTAGGTTGACTGGCCTCTAGAAGAGTTGCCCTCAATATGTAGGGAGAGGATGCGAAAGTGAGATAAGATGATGTGAATGGGTGTTTGATGGTTGGATTGGACGTGATGGGCTGAAGGGTCTGTTTCCTTGTTGTATCTCCAAACAAAAACAAGGAATCGCTGACTGCCGAGTGAGCAGTCAGACTTCCTCCATCACAACAGCAAGTGTGAGTGGCCTCTTCATACCTTCACAGTGCAAATCTAGCGCCAATTTCAAACAAAACAGAGACATGATTTATAAAGCTAAACACTTCTGACCTGATGAGGGACGCAAATAACTCTTTCCTCATGGCGGCAGCGATTCTCTCCCCAATTCTGGACAAGAGGGTGATGTAAAGGCAGCTCAGGATTCCCTAATAACGGGAGAAGAAAAAAACAGGTCAAAAACTGATCTCCTGCAAGTGCAGGAAACTGCTTTTTGAGAAAGATTAGAGAAGTATATCTCTCTCCACACCATCCCACCACACCATCACAGGGGAAGGACAGCATGGTTTAGAATAGAATAAAACTGCGCCCGGTGAAATAAAAACCATAAGGGAACAAAGAACAGGGCCACTGCTTGGTTGGATGCATCATTCTGTAATCTGGGTACAGAGCCTGCAGAAGACCGTCTGTGCGGCTGAGCCATTTCCCATCAACGGTTGCCGACAGAGAGGGTAAAGAAGTGGATGACTGTTAATAGGAAAGAATCGGTGTGCAGTCTGCAGTAGTAAGTGGTGTTGGAGGCAGGGAGAAAGAGTTTCAGCAACCTCTGCTGGTGTAAAAGAGGAAGGGCAATCTGTCTCACAACAGGTGAAATCGTAATTAATACCAAAGATTGGTGGCTATGCATAAAAAAAAATTATAGAGCCACAGAGCTTCGGCCAACCTTTTCCATGCTGGCCAAGATGGTATATTGGGCTAGTCCCGTTTTCCTGCATTTAGCCCATATTCCTCTGAAGCCTGCCTATCGATATATCTGTCCATAAGTGCTGTTTGCCTTGATTGTGCTTAGGTATGGAAATACTTTACTGAACTGTATGCAAAAAAAACAAAACTGTACAACTGTACACATATTAACAAACCATTGTTCATTGACCATTGCATTTGGTCAAATTCCTGTAAACCATTCCTATCCATATATCCGTGTAAAGTTATTTTAAAAGTCATAATTTTATCTGCTTCTATAGCTTCCTCTATCAGCTCGTTCCAGATACGGATTACCCTGTGAGTAAAAAAGTTACCACAGAGGTCCCTCTTAAATCTCTCCCCTCTCACCTTACACCTGTGCCCTCTAGTTTTTGAATCCTCTACCCTGGGAAAAAGACTGTGAGCGTTCACTTTATTCATGCCCCTCATGATCTTGTACACCTCAATAAGATCACCCCTCAGCTTCCTACGCACCAAAAAAAAGTCCCAGCCTATCCAGCCTCTCCCTATAACTCAAGCCCACACCGAAGATAGACACAAAATGCTGGATTAACTCAATGGGTCAGGCAGCATCTCAGGTGAGGAAAAAATAGGTGGTCTGCACCGGCTTCTGCACCTTGCTTCTGACGGTTGGGTATCTGATGTGGAAGGGTTGGGTTGGGCAGATGTGGCTGGCCAGACTGGCTATTCCCTGGTCACCAGAGGGGTCAGTCTGTGCCCATCACCTGCCCTTCTTCCACAGACACACATCCCTATGGAGGCAGCACAGAGTCCACTGGCTTTCCAGAGGCTTTCAGGAGCCAGTTGGCTGGAGTGCTGGATAATTATACCATTGTCATTGAAGATTTGTTCATCGTCTTAAAATAACTTTATTGGAGCAAAAACAAACAATATACAGAGGTTAGAGTCAGTTGAATGCTCCCTCTACACTGTTTCACAATCACTCCCAGTGTAAGTAATTAATTCAAGTAATAAAATAAATAAGCAATGAAAGCAGCTCAATGTTACACTAACCAATAAACCACTAGATTCTCACAAAACAAAAATCTGGTGGACTAATGTTTCTCAGGGATGGAAATCTGTCTGTCCTCTATGTGACTCAGGCCCCACCAATGTAGTTGACTCTTAATAATTGACTCCGTTCTGGGCAGTTAGGGTTGAAAAATAAATGCTATTATTATCAATAACATCCACATGCTGTGAACCAAGAAATTAAATGTCTTGTTACAATCAGCAATATCTTAATTATAATTATTTTAATCCTTCGCACATTTTGGAGTGTTTATGACTGCATTGTGTTTAGGGGAACAGCTAAAGATACACACGATGATAACAATGTGTGCTTATAAGGTCATAAGGAATAGGAGTAGAATTAGGCCATTCGGCCCATCACATCCACTCTGCCATTCTATCATGGCTCCCTCCTATCTCTCCCTCCTAACCCCATTCTCCTGCCTTCTACCCATAACCTCTGACACCTGTACTAATCAAAAATCTATCTATCTCTGCTTTAAAACTATCCACTGATTTGGCCTCTACAGCCTTCTGTGGCAAAGATTCACCACAATCTGACTAAAGAAATTTCTTCTCATCTCATTCTTAAAAGAATGTCCTTTAATTCGGAGGCTCAAGTTCTAGTAATCTCTAGTTCTGGACTCTCCCGCTAATGGAAACATCCTCTCCACATCCACTCTACCCAAGCCTTTCACTATTCTGTATGTATCAATTAGGTCCCCCCTCATTCTTCTAAACTCCAGCGAGTAGAGGCCCACGGCTGGCAAATGCTCATCATAGATTAACCATCTCATTCCTGGATAATTCTTGTAAACCTCCTCTGGACCCTCTCCAGAACCAGCACATCCTTCCTCAGATATGAAGCCCAAAATTGCTCACAATATTCCAAATGTGGCCTTACCAGTGCCTTATAGAGCCTCAACATTAGATCCCTATTTTTGTGTGCAAGCCCTCTTGAAATAATTGCTAGCATTGATTTTGCTTTCTTTACTACCGACTCGACTTGCAGATGAACTTTTTGGGAATCCTGCACCAGCACTCCCAAGTCCCTTTGCACCTCTGATTTCTGGATTCTCACCCCATTTAGAAAATAGTCTATGCCTTTATTCCTACTACCAAAATGCATGACTCCGCACTTTGCTACACTATATTCCATCTGCCACTTCTCTGCCCACTCTCCCAACCTGTCCAAGTCCTTCTGCAGAGTCCCTGCTTTCTCTACACTACCTGCCCCTCCACCTATTTTCGTATCATCTGCAAACTTGGCCACAAAGCCTTCAATCCCCTTGTCCAAATCATTGACATACAGTGCTGAAAGCCAATTCGGACAGTCATACTGCACGGAAAAGGGCCCTCGGCCCAACATCCATGCCGAGAAAGATGCCCACCTAAGGCAGTCCCATTGGCCTACATTTGGCTTATATTCCCCTCAACTTTTCTTATCCATGTACCTGTCCGAATATCTTTTAAATGTTGTTATTATATCTGCCTCAATCACCTTCTCTGGCAGCTCGTTCCACATACCCACCTCCTTCTGTGTAAAAAAGCTTCCCCCTTGGGTTCCTATTAAATCTTTCCACTCTCATCTTAAACCTATACTCTCCAGTTCTTGATTCTTTTCTGGGAAAAGATTCTGCGTTCATCCTATCCTAAGCGACTTTGAGACCTGAAAAGCGCTATATAAATAAAATCTATTATTATTATTATTATTACCTATAATTAAAACTCTGATCTTGTGCTCTTCCGGTTTGCGTGTTTTTTCTATTTGCGTAAAAATGGTATGTGATAGCGCTACGATTTTTCACCAGCTTACTCATCATTCTCCTGTGCTGCGAGTGCAACAAGTTTCGTTCCGATCGATGGTATATTGTAAAGGTTATTAAGGTTTAAAAATCGTTTAAAAAAACGCGCCTGCGCAGATTGCAGTCAGTCGCCGCCACGCAGATTGGTCTCCTTTCCTGTCAGTCAGGAAGCGGCGTTGCCGGGATGCCCAAGGAGCTGCGGCCGCGCAGTACCTGGTGGGGAGGGTGGTGCCGTTGGCCGAGCCCGGGGACTGAGCCTGGGCTGGAACCAAGGACGAGCCTGGGTGCGGGGCAGGGACGAGCCAGGAGATGAAGTCGGGGCCTGGACTGGAGCCCAGGCGGCGGCCGAGCTGAGGGCTGGAGACGTGCCCAAGCCAGTGGCCTGGGTCAAGGTGTACCAGTGCCTCGGGGGCCGCCCGGCCGCCGCCATCCTGCAGCACAGCCTCTGCTTCCTGCTCTGCGAGCAGCTCTGGCTCGGCGTCCCGCCACCCTCACCCCGTTCCCGGCACAGGGAGCCCAGCTCCGTCGAGGCCCACGTCCACGAGTGCTTCGGCCGCCCAGAAACATAGAAACATAGAAAATCATTAATTGTGATCATGGCTGATCGTCCCCTATCAGTAACCCGTGCCTGCCTACAGCCAGGGCCGGGCCGAGTACGAGAACCAGGCCGAGTTCCAGGCACTGCCGCTGCTCTACGACCTGGGTAGGTGCTGGGGCAGGGAATGAGTGGAGGACTACCCGCTGGCGAGGGACACCATGGGTCCCGGGACGGGCAGCACTCCAGCTGCTCCTGCCAGCAAGGTGGGATATGGGGGGGGGGGGGGGGAGTAGAGGGAGAGGTGGACAGGGAGGGGTGGATTTGATGGGAGGGGGATAGGCGTGAGTGGTGGAATATTGTGTTGGTGGAACGGGTTGCTTTGGGGAATGGGTGAGTGGTGGAATATTGCGTTGGGGAACGGGTCGCGTTGGGGGACCAGGCCTCCCGTGTGACGGGTCCCACTTAGTCTAAGTCCTACCTATTCCCCTGATGGTATGGGAATATCATCATACTCCTCCTCAGCCTCCTGCACTCCAAGGAACAAAGTCGTAGCCTGCCTAACCTCTCCCTACAGCTCACACCCTCGAGTCCTGGCAACATCCTCATAAAAAGTTAGATACAGAATGCTGGAGTAACGCAGTGGGACAGGCAGCATCGCTGGAGAGAAGGAACGGGTGTCTTCTCTGCACCTTTTCCAGCATGATGGCATATTTCCTATAGCAGGGTGAACAAAACTATTCACAGTACTCCATGTGTGGCCTCATCCATGTAGAACATAGAATAGTACAGCAACGGAACAGACCTTTCTGCCCGCAGTATCTGTGCCGAACATTGTGCCAAGACCAGCTCTGCACATAATCCATATCCCTCCACTCCCCTATCCAAAAGTCTCTTAAACGTCTTGCACTTGATCAACAATTCAGCAACAAATGTAAATGGAACACAGAAAATGCCCCCCATCCGACAGGACCTTACCTGTACAGCGTAGATCACCAGTAATTTTGCACTTGGCACCTTCATGCTCCTGAAGTAGCAGGCAGGATCGTTCCGCAAGCACTGGATGATCGAGTTCATCAGGTCCCCCAGCAAAATGGGGATCTGAGAGTTCAGGTATGCCGTACCGCAGGCAAACTGGGAAAGGGAAAGGAACAGGAGCATCAACAAAGACTGCAGAGCATTGATGGGCAGTGTGAAATCAAGGAACCAAGAGAGCGGCAGAGTGTGGCTACCGTTTGTGTGTACACAGATCCTTAGTAAATAAATCCTTTTTCCCAGAGAAGGATCTACCATCATCCAATGCAATCATTCTACTCTTTTAAATCTCTGAGCTACCTGTAAGTTAGCAACATTTCTGATCCCTTTGCTCTATCTATGGTTTATGTTAACATTTTATGTAGTTGTGTATCTTGTTGCTTTTTTTAGTATGGCTGTATGGTAAAGTTATGAGATAACTTTAAGTTGATTGGTCAAGTATGTTCACATACAAGGAATTTGCCTTGGTGCTCAGCTCGCAAGTGACAACATGACATATAATGACAATTAAGAATGACACATAAAACATTAAACATTAATAATAAAACATTATTGATTAAACATGTGAATTAAATAAAATACCAGAGCAAAAGGAGGCTGCAGATTTATGGTTATTGAGTAGAGCTACTACTCGTGGAAAAAAGCTGTTTTTATGTCTGGCTGTGGCAGCTTTGACAGTCCGGAGTCACCTTTCAGGGGGTGATTCAAAGAGTTTCACTGTACCTTAATTGGTGCACATGACAATAAAAGACCTTTGAACCTTTGAGTTTGACTTGATTGTACTTATGTATGGAATATCTGATCAGATTGGATAGCAGGCAAAAAAAGCTTTTTGTTGTACCTTGGGACATGTGACAATAATAATAAACCTAAAACTAGGATCAGAATATTATCATGCAAAGGAGATCACTTCATACATCATGCCCGCCCTGGTAAAATAATCTATTTCCAATAAGCCAGTTCGGTATTCCGACTGCACATGCACAGGTCATAGGTCCCTCGGGCTAAATACTCGCGGTGGCCGTGCGGCACCGGCTCCAGCTCGGTTCTGTCTGTCCCGGCAGGGTGCTGGCCTGTCGCAGCGGCGGCCCAGGCCCGCAGGCGGTGCGGAAAAGAAGCACCAACTCCAGCTCAACCCCGCCCGTCCCGCTGGCAGGACAGGCAGAGTCGAGCTGGGGCCGGCATCTTCCCTTCTCGCTGGCTGCGGGCCTCCCGTCCGCGGACCTCTGGATAGAAGACCCTCCTTCAGACTTCCTACACATTAGACTTTTGCGCCGTGGTTGGGATGGATGGGAGTGGGGATTTCCACGGGCGCAAGGAACATATGACCTGAAGTTTGCGTAGAGTGAACCGAGTGTTCCTCACGTCCTCGCCGTACTCCAGCGTTTTGTGAGAGTGGTTGGATCCCAGCTTCAGCTCAACCAACATTGTTCACATTATCCGGACAGGCGGCGGGGGATCAGGAGCTGATTTGAGGCATCGGCGATGCACTGGAATCCTAGTCGGCCGCCACCGAGCGACAGGATCGAGGAGGCAGCGCTCAACCCGGGGAGTAGAGGTTCTTCCAGCGGCGAGCAGAGAGGCACCAGCTACCGCGAGCTGCTCACCTGTCAGGCGCCGACTCCTCAAGCCCAGGATCCAACCACTCTCGAGGACGTTTCACACAATGCAAACTTTAGGTCATTTGTTCCTTGCACCCGTGGAAATCTCCAGTATGGTCGAGACGAGGGGGTTCTGAAGTTGCATTCTCTCAATTGAGGACAATTTCTCAACTCCCTGAGAAGCAACAAGCCATGGCTTTACCAGTGGTTGTCTGTCTAACTGAAACCTCTCTTCCCCCACCTCTCACCGTCTCTCCCTGTCTCCCACTCGCATCTACTCCCTCTCTCTCGCTGTTACACCCTGCTCTCCCCCACTACCAGGCACCCTGTTAGCTTTTTTTATACTCGAATGACCATTGCCAAATCCCATGATTCCTTGCGTTTTTCGGAATACCGAACTGGCTATTTAGCCATGATCTGCTGCAATTTCTCCACATCCTTCCAATTTCTCCTCCTTTCACACACGTATTTAACTACCTTTAGCAGGCTGTTATGGAATTTGATCACCAGCTCATCTGAGATCACAGCAGCACCCCAGGAATGAAGAAGGCTGCAGAATGTGGGCGACCCTGCCCGGTCCATCACACGGACTGACCTCCCCACTCAAAAAGACAGCCAGCATCATCAAAGACCCACACCACCCTGGCCATGCCCTCATCTCGCTGCTACCATCAGAAAGGTATAGGAGCCTTAGAACTATGACCTCCAGGTTCAAGAACAGCTTCTTCCCAGCAACGATCAGGCTCTTGTACACTGCACACTATCCTCAGCAACTGATCTTCTATGGACTTTGTTTTTCTTGCACTACAGACTTCGGTTTTGCCGTATTATGGTCTGGTTACCTATTATTAGTCATTGTATTATTGATTATTGTTGTTATTTTTGTGTTGTTGCATTAATGGGCATGTAAAAGTGGCAGCAAGTAAGAATGTTATTGTCCCGTTGTCAGTAACTATGACAATTAAACACTGAACTCTTGCAAGCAATTGTCCTCATCTCCCATCTGCCTTCTGTTAATTCTCTTAAATCTGCATTCCCAGTTCTCAGGTGTGTTTGGCTATGCAAGCAACTTTTAAATAGTGTTCAAAACAGTAATGGATGTTGTTGGTTACCTAATCTCCTCTTACCCTTCCCTGCTCTAACTTCAGCCACAGGTTTTCAGCAAACATTTTGGAGGCATGGTGGCGCAGCAGTAAGGTTACTGCGTTACAGCGCCAGAGACCCGAGTTCGATCCTGACTACGGGTGCTGTCTGTATGGAGTTTGTACGTTCTCCCCATGACCTTCGCGGGTTTTCTCCGGGAGCTCCGGTTTTCTCCCACACTCCAAAGACGACCATGTGCGTAGAGGTTAATTGGCTAGGTGTAATCGTAAATTGTCCTTTGTGTGTGTAGGATAGCGTTAGTGTGCAGGGATCGATGGTCGAAGGGCCTGTTTCAGCTTTGTTTCTCTAAAACTAAATGTAAATGGAACACAGAAAATGCCTCAGAATTCCACAGAAAAAAGCACGTCTCTCATACTTGAAGTAATTCAGTAATTCACACAGTGGTGAGGTATGGAACAAACTGCTCGAGGAGGTAGTTGAGGCAGGTTCAATAACAACATTTAAGGAACATTTGGACAGGTACATGGATAGGAAAGGCTTAGAGCGATATGGGCCAAACACAGGCAAATGGGACTAGCTTAGATGAGGCATTTTAGTCGGCATGGACGAGGGGTCAGTTTCCATGCTGTATAACTCTATGACAACAGTTGTGCTCTCTGTTCTTCCTAAGGCCTTGATGTCCTTCCCCGAGTGTGCAGTCTTGAGAATTGGACTTTCCTATCACAACATTTGCAGCAGGAATAGGAATCCGAGGGGTAACTTTTTCACACAAAGGGTGGTGGGCGTATGGAACAAGCTGCCAGGGGAGGTAGTTGAGGCTTGGACTATCCCAACATTTAAGAAACAGTTAGACAGGTACATGGATAGGACAGGTTTGGAGGGATATGGACCAAACGCGGGTAGGTGGGACTAGTGTAGCTGGGACATGTTGGCTAGTATGGGGAAGTTGGGCCGAAGGGCCTGTTTCCACACTGTATCACTATGACTTTATGACTGGCAGCAGGTTCCAGACCCCACCACTCTGTGTTAAAACTTGCCCCCCACATTTCGTTTTAAGTTTGCCCCTCTCACCTTAAAGCTATGCTCTCTAGGATTTGATATTTCCAACCTGAATATTCTGTTCAGAATGTCT
Source organism: Malacoraja senta (assembly GCA_038087875.1). NCBI lineage: Eukaryota > Metazoa > Chordata > Chondrichthyes > Rajiformes > Rajidae > Malacoraja > Malacoraja senta. Next base: position 13,386,626 of record CM075977.1, read on the forward strand.
ACCCTATCCATGACTCTCATAATTTTACACACCTGATATAGATTCCTGTTTTACTCCGCAGCAGAAAGACTGGGAACTGCGCTGGGAATGCCTGCAGCACCTCATCACTCATCTCCTGAACCCTACAGCCCAGTCACTCAGTGGCGAAGGTGTTCCCGACCACAGTGGGTTATTATAGGGTTTGTGGAGAGAGAGTCTGGATCTGATGTTAGGCAAGAACTGACGGAAATAAGTTGGTGTGTCTCTGTTCGTGCTCTGCCAGAGGCTGTGTATTGGCAGCTGGTCAGATGGTCGGAGGGGAGGAGGTGGAGCCGAGGGAGATGCCCGTGGTGGCTATTCGTCAACATGACATGTGGTAAACACGCAAGGTTCCTGCAACCTGCCAAATACTCAGCCTGAGATGGGACAAACACTGCAGTAAACATCTCAGCACACAGCTCTTCACCTCCCTGTCCATCCCCCATCCTCAAGTCATCCAGCAGCTGCTAAAATTCACCAACCCTGAGAATGGGGAGACTGCAGACAGACGGTACGTCAAGAGAGGTAAAGCCACCCAAAACCAGCCTCCCCACCATCAACTCCATCTGCCCTTCACACCAACTCAGGAAAGCAGACTACAAAATCAAGGACCACGCACACCTCTGTCATTTCCTCTTCCATCAGGCAAAAGATACAAAAGCTTGAAAGCATGTACCACCAGATTCAGGAAGAGCTTCTTCCCCGCTGTTATCCAACTACAGAGCAAAAGCTGGGGTGTAGTCACATAGTCAGTACAGAAGCAGGCCCTTCACCCAAGTCATCCATGCCAACCAGAATGCCCCATCTAAGCTGGACCCACTTGTAGTCCCAATCTTCAAACCTACCTCATTGCAGACCATGCGCTTTTATTTTGAATCTGCACTTCCCTGTAACTGTAATGTTGCAGCGCTGTGACACTATATTCTGCACTCTGGTATTTTTCTCTTTACACTACCTGTTGTACTTGTGTACCCCCCATTGATTGTACTCATGGGGGGTATGATTTGCCTGGATAGAACGCAATGTTTTTCACTGTATCGCAGTACATGTCTCAATAATACATCAATCCCAAATCACTATCCAGAGATGATTCCTATCAACTCTTGTTGGTGTATGAACAAAGTGATGCATCCTATGTTCCAATGCCCATCGTTCTTGACTGGACATTCATGAAAATCTTCATCTACCAGTGTCTATAATCTTCTTATGATTGTAACACATTAAATCCACATACATAGGAGTAGCAACAGAAAGAAGAAAGGGGTGTGAAAGGAAGAGAGGTTTATCCACACAGCAATGCTGATTTCACCCTATCAGAGATATTGGATTAGGGGATATTAGCTACAGGGTTGAACTTGGATTGTTATCTCTGGAACACTGGAAGTTAAGGGGAGATCTGATAGAAGTGTATAAAATTATGAAAGACATAGATGGGGAAGACAGTCAGAACCTTTTTCCCCAGGATCAAATAGCAAATGGAGGTATATAAAATTATGAGAGACATAGATAGAGTATACAAGGCAGAATCTTTTTCACACAATGAAAATCTAAAATATTAGAGGGTATAGCTTTAAGATGAGAGGGGCATAGTTCAAAAGGAGATGTGCAGGGTACGTTTTTTTCTTTATACAGAAGATGGCGAGTACCTGGAATGCGCTTCCAGGGGTGGTGGCGGCAGATACGATAGTGGCATTTAAGAGACTTTTGGATAGGCACATAGATATGCAGGGAATGGAAGAATATGGGTCAGTGCAGGCACATAAGAGTTGGTCTTGGCATAATGTTGGGCACAGACATTGTGGGCCAAAGGGCTTGTTCCTGTGCTGTTGTACTCTGAGATTTCTGTATCTTTCCCCATCTTCTCTGCAACCAAGCGCAAACTTGTTACCGTTTCCCAGTTTTGAAGAAGAGTCTTCGACCTGAAACATTAACTTTCTCTTTTCAGATGCTGCCTGACCTGCTGAGTGTTGCCAGCATTTGAGTTTTATTTCTCAGATTTCCAGTTTTTGATTTATGTAAACAATAAAGACACAGACGCCAGGTAAGGCGGCACGCGTACACACACATGCATACACACACAGAAAAAGAGTAAAACCGCATCAATGAGAGAGAGAGATATTCAGGATGGAGAGACAGAAAAGAGACAGAGGAGGGAATGGGAGAGAGGGAGACAGAAGAAAATGTGGGAATGCTCAGAGATTTTACATTGGCACCGGATGAAATCAGCCAAATCTTAACCATTGTTTCACGTATACCGAGAAGGTGCAGGCAGAGATAGGGCTCCAGCTAATCTTATGTGCCTGATGCACTGGGCAACGATAGACCAGTTACTCAAACATATGCTGTGGGAATATTATTAAAATTTGCACTTAGGGACATAGAGTGGTTGAAATATGAGTAACTCTGGATTTGTAAATTGAAACATTGTGAACAAATGCATAAGTGCAGCACAGCAACAGGCACTTCGGCCCATTATGTTCACGTTGATCATTTTGCCCAACTATACAAATCCTATTTGTTTGCAACCAAACCATATCTTTCTGTGCCTTGGTTATTTTAGTGTCTGTCTAATGCTTCTTAAAACATAGTGTTTTCACCACCTCCTCTGTCAGGTTGTTGATATCAACCACTCTCTGTGTAAACAAATTACCCCTCTGACTCCTGTTAAACCTTTCTCTTACTTTAACCTGTGCCCTCTTGCTTTTGATAACAGCATAAGGGGGAAATGAATGTGACTATCTGCTCCATCCCTGATATCTGCTGTACTTCTATATCAGGTCAGCCCACAGCCTTCCTCACTCCAGGGAGACCTGGTGGACCGCTGCATGCAGGGGAAAGCTGCGGAGCCGGCCCCTGCTCATCTTCCGAAGGCCAGAGACAGATGGAGTCTGTGACGACGCGACCGGCGATGAGCAAGGCCATGGATACATGAATAGGACAGGTTTGGAGGGATATGGACCAAGCGCAGGCAAGTGTAGCAGGGACATTGTTGGCCGGTGTGGGCAAGTTGGGCCGAAGGGCCTGTTCCACACCGTATCACTCTATGACTCTATAAGAGCTGTGTCCTCCTTGTCATTTATTAAGACATTTATTAAGACAATTAATTAGCTTTTTTAATATTTTATGCCTTTTCTATAAAACCACAGTTCCAGTATGGTTTTATCAACAACCTTCTCAGTTGTCCTACCACCTTTAATGTGTTCTTACACCACATGGCTTATTGGGTTTTTTTTCATCATTCACATTTCACACATTTCCATTTTAAAATTCTTCTGCCATATCTTTTCACTTCAACAGACTGTCTCTGTCCATTTGAAGTTTATTATTGCAAATGGGGTATGCGATTGAATGGAGCAGCTTGGTTGGCGGGGATGAGTTGGGCTGAAGGGCCCGTTTCCATGCTCCATGCCTCCCAAGGTCTCTCACCTTTAGACTTTGAAATTACACCTGGTCAAGTCCAAGTCATTAATATCCATTTAATCTACCAACCCCTTGATCAGGAAGAATTATTGAATATTAATAATGTAGAACAAGGAAGAGGAAGATTCTAAATTTACAAACCAATGAAGCATTTTTATCAGGATGCATCACAGCTTGGTTTGGGAACAGCTCCATCCAAGACCGCAATAAAATTGTAGCAAATTGTGGACGCAGCCCAGACCGCCACACAAACCAACTTCTCATCCATTGACTCCATTTATACCTCACGCTGTCTCGACGAAGCCAGCAGAATAATCAAGGACGAGTTTCACCCTGGCCACTCACTCTTCTCCCCTCTCCCATGAGGAAAAGGTATGGAAGTGTGAAAAAGCACACCTCCAGATTCAGGGACAGTTTCTTCCCAGCTGTTATCAGGCAACTAAATCATCCTACCACAACCAGAGAGCAGTGCTGAAGTACTATCTACCACATTGGTGACCCTCGGACTATCCTTGATCAGGCTTTACCTCGCACTAAACATTGTTCCCTTATCATGTATCTATACACTGTAAATGACTTGATTGTAATCATGTTTAGTCTCTCTGCTGACTGGTTAGCACGCAACAAAAGCTTTGCACTGTACCTCAGTGCACGTGACAATAAACTAAACCGGTTGAAGCAGGAATAGGCCACTTACATACGCAAATTTACTCTGCCAATTAATTCCACGATTGATCTATTTATTACATGTAACCTTTCATCCTCTTGCTTCCCAAGTACCTATCTACCCCCAAAACACACCAAAGCTGTTTTCATTACACTTTTGAGGAAGAATATTCCCAAACCTCGCAACCCTTCAGTAGAGAAATATTGCCTCAATTTTGCCTCATCTAATATAAGGGCCCCTTCTTCATAAACAGTGACTCCCAGTTCTAGATTTATGAGGATATATATAGCTCAGGACCCGAGGGCCTGAGCTATGAGGAGAGGTTGGGCATGCAAGGATTTTATTCCTTGGAGCGCAAGAGGCTGAGAGGTGATTTTATGGAGATGTAGAAAATCACTAGGGGAATAAATAGAATGTACAATCTTTTTCTCAGGGTAGAGAGATTCAAGAACCGGGGAACATAGGTTTAAGGTGAGAGGGGAAAGATTTAATATGAACCTGGGTGCAACTTTGACACTCAGAGGGTGGTGAGTGTATGGAACGAATTATCAAAAGAGGTAGTTGAGGCAAGTACTAGAACAGTGTTTAAAATGCACTTGGACAGGTACAAGGCTTAACGCGGGCAAATGGGACTAGCTTAGATGGGGCATCTTGGTTGGCATGGGTGAGTTGGGCCAAAGGACATCCTTGTGATTGAGACAGTGCAGCGTAGGTTCACGAGATTGATCCCTGGGATGGCGGGACTGTCATATGAGGAAAGATTGAAAAGACTAGGCTTGTATTCACTGGAGTTTAGAAGGATGAGGGGCTATCTCATAGAAACATATAAAATTATAAAAGGACTGGACAAGCTAGATGCAGGAAAAATGTTCCCAATGTGAGGCGAGTCCAGAACCAGGGGCCACAGTCTTAGAATAAACGGGAGGTCATTTAAGACTGAGGTGAGAAAAACGTTTTCACCCAGAGAGTTGGGCCAAAGGACATCCTTGTGATTGAGACAGTGCAGCGTAGGTTCACGAGATTGATCCCTGGGATGGCGGGACTGTCATATGAGGAAAGATTGAAAAGACTAGGCTTGTATTCACTGGAGTTTAGAAGGATGAGGGGGGATCTTATAGAAACATATAAAATTATAAAAGGACTGGACAAGCTAGATGCAGGAAAAATGTTCCCAATGTGAGGCGAGTCCAGAACCAGGGGCCACAGTCTTAGAATAAACGGGAGGTCATTTAAGACTGAGGTGAGAAAAACGTTTTCACCCAGAGAGTTGTGAATTTATGGAATTCCCTGCCACAGAGGACAGTGGAGGCCAAGTCACTGGATGGATTTAAGAGAGAGTTAGATAGAGCTCTAGGGGCTAGTGGAGTCAAGGGATATGGGGAGAAGGCAGGCACGGGTTATTGATAGGGGACGACCAGCCATGATCACAATGAATGGCGGTGCTGGCTCGAAGGGCCGAATGGCCTCCTCCTGCACCTATTTTCTATGTTTCTAAAGGAGTCATAGAGTTGTGTGACTCTGACTTGCAATTCCAATTCTGCAACCACTACTCATAAGAACAGTGGCAACAGGCACATCACCAGCAGGATTGCTTCCTGGTCACTCAACATCTGGATTTCGAGATATATTGCTTCATCTTCACTGGATCTAATGCCTATCCAAAGATACTTCACCTCACAGACTGCAGCTGTTGAAGGAGGCTACTCATCAATTAAAGATGAACAAGATACGTTAGCTTCCTAGTGTTGCTTGCATGAAAAATAAAATTCAAAAAGCAAAGCCTGGGCATTTTATGTCGTCTCATAGCGCCAGAGTCCTGGCTCGATCGGGTGCTATCTGTGTGGAGTTTGCACGTTTTTCCTGCGACCATGTGGGTTTTCTCCAGGTGTTCCGGTTTCCTCCCATATCATAAAGATGTGCAGATTTGTAGGTTAATTGTCCCCCCGTAAGTTAATTGTCCTCTTGTAAATTGCCCAGAGTGTGTAGGGAGTGGATAGGAAAGTGGGATAACATAGAACAAGCGTGAACGGGTGATCGGTGCGGACTGTGTGGAACCATCCTGGCCTCAAAAACAAAGATTTAAAATCCATGCATTTAAATGGGCGCAGAGGGAACTTAAGTTAGGAAAATTTCAGGTCACATTTAATCAGCAGATTGTAGAATACTTACAATAATGGCCCAAATCAGAGAAAACAGTTCTGGGCGAAGGAACCTCCAAAATTCTTTCCAATTGAACTCAGAAGCCTGCGGAACAGTGTCTTTATCAACGTAGCCATTATCTTCTTCACAGTGAGCTACGGTGCCATTGAGTCTCAGTCCAAGCGTTATTAGCCCAGGTGTCCCCAGCAGCAGGAAGGCACTCTGAATCCTCAACGGGCCCCACCGGCAGCCTCCTGCACGCTGCCTGACACCATATTGGAGAAGGTTCAATACCCGACGAAATAGACTGCACTCGGAGCTCTTCCCACTCGAAGGATATTTCCAACATTGCTGACTTCTGCTCAGGGAAAACCTGCAGGAAGATTAAAATCGCTGGTGAATCGTCACAAAATCTCATTTAAAGCAAAACAACATTGTTTTAGTAAATTAAGAGTTTTCAGGACTCGAACGCCTGAGCTATCGGGAGAGGTTGGGCAGGAGAGCACTTTATTCCTTGGAGTACAGGAGGCTGAGGGGTGATCTTATAGAGGTGTATTAAATTATACAGCAAAAAGATACGGTGATTGCACAGTCTTTGACCCAGAGTGGGTGTTGTGGCCATTTGGCTTTATTTTGTGTGTCATAAATTATGGCATTTGCCTTTAAATTTTGTCTGCATGTAATTATGTAAGTGGGATTTATTACGTAGTCAGAGGCGTGTTTGCTGCTGGAATTCCTGCGCAGAAACGTTAGTTCTTTTTAGTTTAGTTCGGAGGACCATGGTGAGAAGGAATATCTTTCGACCATGGGTCAGAGCTTTCCAACAAGAGGAGTTTTCTAACGTTTAAAAGCGATATGCTGGAGTTTGACGAAGATTAAAGTGTACGAGTCAAAGAAGAAGGTTGGATAAATATCTTAATTTTTTTGGCAACAATAAAGAAACTATTAATCAAAAGACTGTGTTATGAAGATTCATCTTACAAGAAGCTTTGAAAGTCTCGTGGAGAGCTCACGTGTAAAACGACATTCTCCTAACCCAGAGATGCCAAGTTTTGTCACAGCATTTCAGTATTCTAGCACCTGAAAATCAGTATTTTGCTGAGGAAGTCAACATTTTTACGCAGTGCCATTAGGCTGAATTTTTTTTTTTTTTAATGTGCGGACATACCCATGTAAGAGTACAAGAATGCATAACTTGTTTATTGTATATTTGTAATACAGTTTATTGTGTATTATATGTCTTAGCTGCTTTCTTGCATCTCTCTCTCTCTCTCTCTCTCTCTCTCTGTGTTGGCTGCAGCCATCGTCTGCTTCAGTGAGGGAAGCTGGTCGGTGATTGGTCCCAACGCCCCTTGGAGACTGCGTCTGATTGGCCACCAAGTGATCAGCGCATTATGTGATTGGACACAATGCCCTTGGAGGCAGCGGCTGATTGGACGGGAGGAGACCGATTTGTTGATTGGACGGGAATTTTAAGGGAAGCTGGTCGGTGATTGGACGCAACCCCCTTAGAGACAACGGTTGATTGGCCACCAAATAATCGGGCAAACAGGAAAACAAAAAAAATCGGAAATCGGAATTTAGTTGCAGGTACAGCTGAAGGGATTTAGCGCTCGGTACAATTACCGCCTTAGAAGATCATTTGAGCATCCTGAAATCATATCTCATGAGCACGAGTCAAGTAGTGAAAGATAGCTGGGCGACGCTATGAACTTATATGAATTTTTTAAAAACGATACGTTTAAATCGTTCAAAAGCTACAACCACAACATGATAAATAACACTAAATAAACACTAACTAAATAAAAGCCTGTTCCGAACTCACTACATTTCCAAAGATGTTTATTAAACTACGGTTTGATAACAGCAAAAAAACTTATACTTAAATTTTGGAAAGACGCTCCTATCCCAACGTTTAAAATGTGGATTACAAATATGTCGGAAATACTACATCTTGAGGAAATGAGACTTGTTATAGAAACATAGAAACATAGAAATTAGGTGCAGGAGTAGGCCATTCGGCCCTTCGAGCCTGCACCGCCATTCAATATGATCATGGCTGATCATCCAACTCAGTATCCCGTACCTGCCTTCTCTCCATACCCTCTGATCCCTTTAGCCACAAGGGCCACATCTAACTCCCTCTTAAATATAGCCAATGAACTGGCCTCTTGTTATAGCAGGAAAACAAGAGCAATTCTTAAGAATATGGTCACCTTTCATTGATTTGTTACGGGTGTAATATGGTGCAACACAACCCTGGAAAATAATTTTTTTAGAATTAGGTGATGGGTGTGAATCGTCAGGAATTAGACACATTCCCTTTCCTTCTTGCTTCGCCTTACCTTTTTTAGATTCCTTACTTATTTTCTTTTTCTTTTCTTAAGGCCCCCCTTTTCTGTGGGGCCTTTTTTTTCCTTCTTCTTTTCTTTTCACATTTTCAAGCATGCAGACTACTTAACCATTATCATTCACTTAACGCCAACTACTGCGGACTACACTTCACTACTATCCTCACTCTCTTCTTCTTTCTCTTTTTTCTTTTCTCCTTTTCTATTATAGGTTAAAGTTTTTTAAAAAGGGAAAAAAAGAAGTTGTACAAGAAATGTAATATGTTGCATATTATGATTAAGATGTATGCACATTGCTAATGAAATAAAAAATAAAAAAAATAAAAAAAAATTTAAAAAAATAAAAAAATAAAAGAAATTAAAAAAAATGCTGGAGACAAAAATGCTGGAGATACTCAGCGGGTGAGACAAAAATGCTGGAGAAACTCTGCAGGTGAGGCAAAAATGCTGGAGAAATTAAGCGGGTGAGGCAAAAATGCTGGAGAAACTCAGCGGGTGAGGCAGCATCTCACCCGCTGAGTTTCTCCAGCATTTTTGTCTCACCCGCTGAGTTTCTCCAGCATTTTTGTCTCACCCGCTGAGTTTCTCCAGCATTTTTGCCTCACCCGTTGAGTGTCTAGCATTTATGTCGATGCTGCCTCACCCGCTGAGTTTCTCCAGCATTTTGTCTACCTTCGATTGTTCCAGCATCTGCAGTTCCTTCTTAAAAATAACGTGGGTGAATGACTGTACCTGCACACCAGGAAGAAGCCCTTGCTCACGGTCTGGAGCCCTTAATGACAGTGAGTTTTAAGAAATTCTCCCCTGAATTTTATTCAAAGGAACGCGCCGTCATTAATACTTGGTCAAAACACAAATACATTTACTGAGGAATGTAGATCGATGTATTGGTGACACATTGTATAACTACGTGTTAACTACTGGTTGTTAACAAGTACTAACAGCGGTAGTTAAAAAATCATTTTCGTCTCATGGCCGGTGCAGCCGGTGACTTGTAATGGTTTTCCATGGTCGTTTCTTTTAAAAATCCATATTTAACAACGTGAATTCGTATTTCCGTATTCTTATCGCATTTCCGTACAAAATACGGAAAATCCGTACTACTTGGCAGCTATGCTAACCCGACGTTTTCACCTAAGTGGCTAGAGGGAGCGATCTCTTGAACGATATAATGGGGGTAGGGTGGGGGATCAAGAATGGGTGGGCCTAGGTTTAAGGTAAGAAGGGCAAGATTTAATAGGAACCCGAGGAAGACCTTTTTCACTCAGAGGATGGTGGATATATGGATCCAGCTGCCAGAGGAGGTAGTTGAGGCAAATACTATGACAATATTTAAAATACATTTGAATAGGTACATGGATAGGAAAGATTTGGAGTGATATAGGCCAAATATAGGCAAATGGTACTAGCTTGGATGCAACATGTAAGTCGGCTTGGACGAGTTGAGCTGAAGGGCTTGTTTCCGTGCTATATGACTCCATGACCACTCCGGGCTGACTATAAACAACAGGAAAACCAGATTGACTAAGCATAGGAACATAGAAGTTGAGCATCAAACTGCTGACCACAGAAAACACTGAAGAACTAAAGAGGTATTACAAAGATTTGAGGTCTGTGTAACGCCTCTTTGACATTCTTAGTTAGTAAAGGCATTGGAGGTTATGGGGAGAAAGTAGGAGAATGGGGTTGAGAGGGTTAAATAGATCAACCCTGATCGAAAGGTGGAGCAGACTTGATAGGCCGAATGGCTTAATAATGCTCCTATATCTTATGGACTCCTCCATGCACTGGTAGGAAGCATTCAAGGGGAATATCAAAATGTCCGATATCCCCAAAGAGTTCATTGAGCAAGATGGTAAGAGGGAATTGCATAAACTCTGCTTCTGCAGGAGTTGACAGCAGTAGACGTGGAGGAAGAAGTGCAAGAGATAAAGAGCCAGCAAGCATCACTCTTTACCTCGGCGTCCTCCAAGATGGTGTTTGGTCCATCTGGTTTATTAGTTTTGGAGGGATGCAATGCGGAAGCTTTATAAGACCAACTTTGGAGTATTATGAGCAGTTTTGGGCCCCATATCTGAGGAAGGATGTGCTGCATTGGTGAGGATCCAGAGGAGAATAATCCCAGGAATGATTGGATTAACATACGATGAGCATTTGTGGACACTGGGCCTATACTCACTGGAATTCCTGGGATGTCAGGACTGTCTTATGAAGAAAGACTGGATAGACTTGGTTTATACTCTCTAGAATTTAGGAGATTGAGAGGGGATCTTATAGAAACTTACAAAATTCTTAAGGGGTTGGACAGGCTAGATGCAGGAAGATTGCTCCCGATGTTGGGGAAGTCCAGGACAAGGGGTCACAGCTTAAGGATAAGGGGGAAATCCTTTAAAACCGAGATGAGAAGAACTTTTTTCACACAGAGAGTGGTGAATCTCTGGAACTCTCTGCCACAGAGGGTAGTCGAGGCCAGTTCATTGGCTATATTTAAGAGGGAGTTAGATGTGGCCCTTATGGCTAAAGGGATCAGAGGGTATGGAGAGAAGGCAGGTACGGGATACTGAGTTGGATGATCAGCCATGATCATATTGAATGGCGGTGCAGGCTCGAAGGGCCGAATGGCCTACTCCTGCACCTAATTTCTATGTTTCTATGTTTCTATGGAATATAGAAGGATGAGGAGGGACCTCATTGAAACTTACCAAATAGCGAAAGGCCTGGATAGAGTGGATGTGGAGAGAATGTTTCCACTATAGTCAGAATAAAATAATTTACCTTTAGAAAGATGAAGAAGAATTTCTTTAGTCAGAGTGGTGAATCTGTGGAATTCATTGCCACAGACAGCTGTGGAGGCCAAGTGAATGGATATTTTTAAGGCAGAGATTGACAGACTCTTGATTAGAGAGTGTGTCAGGGGTTATAGGGAGAAGGCAGGAGAATAGGGTTGAGAGGGAAAGATAGATCAGCCATGATTGAAAGTTGGAGTAGACTTGATGGGCCGATTGTCCTAATTAGACTCTTAGAATTTATGAACTAAGCATAGGTGGTCCTAGATTACGATGCTGTAAATCTATTTGCGGTCAGGTGATCGCATATTAATATGCCATCACCATTTTGATCTATTTCAGGATGTTTTTTATTGGCTCCGTGTTAATCTAAAGCAGATGCCCTGTTTGACTCGGAGCAAAGGGCAGACGCAAATCTGCAGCAATGGGCACATTGGGATTTGTAGTTCCTCGCTCAGTTAATTCGCTTTGATTCAACACTTCGTGTGTCTATAGAACTACATATCCCAGCATGCTACGGGAAAGCGACTGTCACCTTCTCCTACCTGCCACCTGTGATCCTCCCGCCGGTTCGGGTCCAAATGCACACAGGTCGGATGGAGGAAAATCGGCGGACCCTCGCGCCGTACTTCCAACCCAAGTGAAACATCGCAGGTACAATTTTTTTTAAAAAGAACTGTGATCGACTGACTCTCCGTGCCTCCGCTCAGCACCGTTTCCCGAGCAACATGGGCGACGCCATCTTTGATCCCACCCAGAATTCATTGCGTGAATCTTTTTTTTTCGTTGTTTTTATTTAATATGTTTACAGCAGGACCTGTTTATTTTTTAATTTTCTGTCACAAAGTTGAGCACACGAGAAACAGACCGGGCGGGGTGGCCTTGTTTTGGTTTATTTGGAGGGATGATGAGGTCACCATCAGGGCAGAGGTCGATGTGTGTGATGTCACTGGCGAGAGCTGTCATTTGTCTGGGGTGTTGTGAAAGGAAGGGCACAGGGGGGGGAGAGAGGGAAGGTACGAGGAGAGAAAGGGAGGGAAAGAAAGGCAGGGGCAAGATCACAAGGAGAGAGGGAGAAGGAGCCGTGTTCAAAAAGGCAGAGAGTAAAGGAGGAGGGAAAAGTATAGGAATAAAGGTTGCAAAAGGAGTGCCAGAGAGGAAGATGGAGAGGAGGAGGTGAGGTGTTTAATAGAGAGAGGGAAAGAGGGGGGAGGGGGCTGCAGGCGGGGAAGGAAGGATTCAGGAGCAGAAAAAAGAGGTTGAAATGAGAGAGAGAGATCTCCACAGGAGGTCGTAAATAGAGAGGAAGAGAGAGCGGAGGAGGATCTCATAGAGAGGCACAGAGCGGAAACTGGGAAATAAAAACATTCCTCGAAAGATTAAATCAGGATCAGAAGCAGTGAAACGGACTAGGGAAATTGTAATATTTATTATTTTTAAAATTTAAAAAAAGATTGATTACGGAGGAAGGAGAGAAAAGAGACAGGGGATGAGATTGTTGCAGCGGAGATAAAACACAGTGGAAGAGAGAAGGGGAAAAAATCAGCAGGAAATGTGATCGCGGGAAGAGCAAATGAGGGGACCGGACAGAAAAGTCAACCGTGGAAGTATCTGAGAAACAATCCAAGTGAGGGCAGAGGGAGAAACAGGACCAGCCAGCAGAGCAGAGAGTGTGACTAAGAAACAACTAGCCCAGTGGAAGCACAGGGCAAGTTCGGGGAGCAGTCGACAGCACAGTGGAAAGGCGACAGCAGAGTAGAGCCCAGTGGAAGGGCAGGGAGATCAGGGTTACACGGGACAAACTGACGGGAGAGTGCAGGGGTGAGAGGGCAATGCCGAAGTGTAGGTTGAACATTGGCAGATGTAAACAGCCTGCAGGAGGAATATAAATAGAGCGCAAAAAACGGAGTCAACAAAACATAGAAACTGCAAGAGGAGTGCGCATGTGAGAGAGACATCGACAAGTACACTGACACAGCAAGACTCACCAGGAGCTGTAAACATCAAGAACAAGAATTACTCTACGTTCATCTGTTGATGTTAAAGCAACAAGGAGAGAGGCGAACACCGACTTGCTCTCCACCAAGAGGAAATTGAGAACATAGCAAAGGCAGGAACCGGAGAAAGAGAGAGAGAGCGCGGTGAACACACTGCGCCGAACTTCCCTGTTAGTATGGGACTAAAGCAAGAAGAAAGAAGGCAAAGTATCCCCACTGCTCGCCGTTAGACTCGTGCCAGAGTGCGGCTGGCTGGACGTAGATGACAGATGCTGCAGTGAGTTAACGTACTTACAAATCGAAGCCAGCTCTGACCGTTGGTTCCACACACGGGCCGGTTAACAAAGTGAGGGCTACTGGGTGGACTGGCTGAACTGTGACTATTGTTGGGACCAGAAACATCGTTTCAGGTAGGGAAGCTTGTGTTTGTTGTGGATTTGCGAGCTGTGATGAACACACAGAGGAAGCGTGTTATCTGTGGAGCGAAACAGCTGGTGCAATGTGTCACGGGGTGGTAATGCAATCCAACATTTTTGCAAGGACATTTGGAGAACAAAATAAGCAATCTTAGCCGGTTTACGTGCCTTTTACGAGGGCGTTTTTTTAGTGTGCAACTGCCTGGAGATCATATCCTCGTTGGGAACAGAATGTGTTTGCCGAACAGTAAGTTGGCATAACGGGAGTCAACTCTGCCAGCTGATCCTATCTTGGGTGCTGGTCCTTTTTGTTTCAATGACCCTCTCCCTCCCTCGCCCACGGTTCCTGCTCCTAGTTGGAGTCCGGTGAACTACGCTGGAAGATGCTTACAGGAGCTTGTGTGTGTGTGAGAGAGAGAGAGAGAGAGAGATATGTCATTCGGATTGCTGTTGAGTCATGGAAACAAGTCATTTGTTACTATTCCGGTGGAGAGGGCAGAGGATGTTTCATTGACTGAAGAAGGATTGGAACCTGAAACATGGTCTGTGCGTTCCCTCCAAATGTGCTGCCTGACTGCTGAGTTCCTCCAGCACTTTTTGTTTTGCTCCAGACTTTCACATCCTGGCCTTGCGTAGCAGTTAGTTGCTGAATTTTATTTATTTGTCAGTTGAGTGGAAATTGTTCTTGATATTTTCTCTGTCTGTTTCCACTGAGCAATCTCTTGTAAACGGAAGACATGGTGAGGGGGATTGGATTCCATCCTAATTGCCATTTCCTCAGCAAAGAGGGATAACAGCCTTGGTCAATTGATCCCTCGGTCCATGGTGAATTGGAGATCCACTACGGATGCTGGACAGCTGAAATAAAAGCAGAAAATGCTGGAAACACTCAGCAGGTCAGGAAGGTCTTGGACGCCAGAGGTTGAGGGGAGACGATAGAAGTATATCAAATGATGAGAGGCATAGATAGATTAGATTGTCAGAACCTTTTTGCCAAAGATGGAAATATCAAAGTTGGGCATAGCATAGGTGAGATGTGCTGGTCAATTTTTTTACACAGAGCATAGAGAGTGTCTGGAACGTGCTGCTGGGGGTGATGGTGGAGGCAGTGGCATTTAAGAGACTTTAGGATAGGAACATGGACATGCAGGTAATGGAGGGATATGAATTATGTGCAGGCTGATAAGAGTTGCTCTTGGCATCATGTTCAGCACAGACCTTGTGGGCCGAAGGGCCTGTTCCTGTGCTGTACTTACTTCTATGTCCAAGACCCTTGAAAGATAGATGATGATTGGTGGGTGGCAAGGATCCTGAGTGAATCCTATGCTGTTCAAACCACCCGATCTGGATAGGAGTCTGGTGTCACCTTAAGATGGAACAGGAAGGAAACAAGTGACCAAGGGATTGAATCTGTGACAAACATTTGCCGCTTCTTCAGTCCATTAAATCTGTCGAGGTTGAAATCTCCAACTCAGATTCCCAATTGATTAATGTTCAAATGAGCATCAAAATATAAAAGACAGGATTCCCTCAGGCAGCTGTTTGGACAACATAGGTCCCTGTCAAGTGATGGGGCGCAGGCCCAACTGAGTCAGAAAGCCATACAGCAAGGAAACAGGCCCTTTGGCCCACCTTGTCCATGCCGACCAAGATGCTCAATCCAAGCTACTCCCATTTAGCCGTGCCTGGCCCATCACCCTCTGAACCTTTCAAAGGTTTCAAAGGTATTTTATTGTCACATGTACCAATTAAGGTACAGTAATATGCGAATTACCACACATCCGTACAAAAAAAAAGCAACAAGGCACACAACTACATAAAAGTTAACATAAACATCCACCACAGCGGATTCCTCACTGTGATGGAAGGCAAAAAAGTCCAATTTTCTTCCTCTTTATTCTTCCGCGGTCGGGGCAGTCGAACCATCCGTCGGGGCAGTCGAAACTCCCGCGGCTTAGAGTTCCCGAAGTCGGTCTCTGACCAGAGACCGTGGGCTCTGTGATGTTAAGTCCGCAAGCACCTACAGTTTGAGGTCCGAGGTCGACCCCCGGCAAAGCCCGCGAAGGTAAGTCCGCAGGCGACCGCGGTGGAGCTCTCAAAAGTTGGTCTCCAGCAGAGGCCGCCAACTTCTCGATGTTAGGCCGCAGTGCGGACGGAGATACGATATGGAAAAAAATTGCATCTCCGTCGAGGTAAGAGATTAGTAAAAGTTTCCCCCAACCCCCTCCTCCACCCCCACATAAAACAAGCTAAAGAACACTAAAAACATACATTTAATACATACAATTAAAACCCAAAGAAGGAAAGGACAGACAGACTGTTGGCGAGGCAGCCAACCGGTATACCTGCGTTCCATCAGTGAACTGATCTGTTGCTCAAAACATATTCTGTGTAGCTTTTATCCCCCAAAGTATAAGGTGTCAAAAGTAAAATTGGAATCTATCTCCTACTGTGGGATGTTACCAGTTTTTAAAGTATAATTTGTGGTATAAACTGGAAAGAATGAAGAGAAGATTTACGCGGATGTTGCCAGGGATCGATGGCCTGAGCTGTTGGGAGAGGTTGGACTTTATTCCTTGGAGTGCGGGAGGATGAGGGGGTGATTTTATAGACATGTATAATATCATGAGTGGGAATAGATGGGGAGAACCCAGAGTTTTTTTGTCAGAGTAGAGAAATCGAGAACCAGTAGAAAGGGGTTTAGACAATAGACAATAGGTGCCAGGAGTAGGCCATTCGATCCTTTGAGCCAGCACCACCATTTAAGATGATGGGGGAAGATTTGATAGGAACCTAAGGGACAACGTTGTCACTGAGGATGGTGGATATTTGGAACGAGCTTCCAGACGGAGTCCTATAACAGCATTTAAAGATACTTGGACAGGCACATGGAAAGAAAATGTTTAGAGGGATATTGGCTAGTACAAATGGGGCATCATGGCCGGCATGGATAAGTTGGGACGAATGGTCTGTTTCCATGCTGTATGACTTTATAATAGTTCAGTGTTAATATATGGGGCTGTGTAATGAATGCAGAAGCTTTGAGGTGACAACGGTGCACTGCTGAGAGGCAGCTTATGTTGTTAAGGAAGAGGGACTTGCATTAGTGAGATTACGACAGACAAACGGCACCTTAAACCAAGCAGACTGAGTCAGTGTTATGGAAATAATGCTTTCCAGCGGATGGGCCACTTTATCTCGGCAATGCACACATCAGTAGGTGTTTACTACAATACCCCATTAAATGGCTCTCTCCCTAGATAGCTCGATTTGAATACATAACACAACTGGCATGTCTCCCTCCTCTTCAGAACTACATGGGAATAGCAAGTCAGACTCAACCATTCACTCCCACCCATTCATCTATGTGTTTCTTCTTCTTCTTAAGCCCTTTGCTCCTCTCGGGAGTATAGGCCATTGACAAATGTCCTCCACCTCACTCGGTTGTTGGCAATTCTTGCGAGATCTTCCCAGTTGAGCCCACTCTCAGACATTTCTGTCTGGACACCTCTTCTCGAGCTGTTCCTGGGGCGACCTCTCTTCCTATTTCCGTGGGGGTTCCATTTCAGGGCTTGCCAGGTGATGTTTGTGGCAGGTTTCCTGAGGGTGTGTCCAATCCAACTCCATTTTCTCCTTTGAATTTGTAAGTCAATGGGCTCCTGGCTTGTTCTTTTCCACAGGTCCACATTGTCTCTCCACCAGATGTTAAGTATTCTCCTAAGGCAGGTGTTAATGAATGTTTGTAGCCTGTTTACATAGATACATAGATACATAGAAAATAGGTGCAGAAGTAGACCATTCGGCCCTTCGAGCCTGCACCGCCATTCAATATGATCATGGCTGATCATCCAACTCAGTATCCCGTACCTGCCTTCTCTCCATACCCCCTGATCCCTTTAGCCACAAGGGCCACATCTAACTCCCTCTTAAATATAGCCAATGAACTGGCCTCAACTACCCTCTGTGGCAGAGAGTTCCAGAGATTCACCACTCTCTGTGTGAAAAAGTTTTTTCTCATCTCAGTCTTAAAGGATTTCCCCCTTATCCTTAGGCTGTGACCCCTTGTCCTGGACTTCCCCAACATCGGGAACAATCTTCCTGCATCTAGCCTGTCCAACCCCATAAGAATTTTGTACGTTTCTATAAGATCCCCTCTCAATCTCCTACATTCTAGCGAGTATAAGCCAAGTCTATCCAGTCTTTCTTCATATGAAAGTCCTGACATCCCAGGAATCAGTCTGGTGAACCTTCTCTGCACTCCCTCTATGGCTATAATGTCCTTCCTCAGATTTGGAGACCAAAACTGTACGCAATACTCCAGGTGTGGTCTCACCAAGACCCTGTACAACTGCAGTAGAACCTCCCTGCTCCTATACTCAAATCCTTTTGCTATGAAAGCTAACATACCATTCGCTTTCTTCACTGCCTGCTGCACCTGCATGCCTACTTTCAATGACTGGTGTACCATGACACCCAGGTCTCGCTGCATCTCCCCTTTTCCTAATCGGCAACCATTTAGATAATAGTCTGCTTTCCTGTTTTGCCACCAAAGTGGATAACCTCACATTTATCCACATTATACTGCATCTGCCAAACATTTGCCCACTCACCCAGCCTATCGAAGTCACTTTGCCGTCTCCTAGCATCCTCCTCACAGCTAACACTGCCCCCCAGCTTAGTGTCATCCGCAAACTTGGAGATGTTGCCTTCAATTCCCTCATCCAGTTCATTAATATAAATTGTAAATAGCTGGGGTCCCAGCACTGAGCCTTGCGGTACCCCACTAGTCACTGCCTGCCATTGTGAAAAGGACCCGTTTACTCCTACTCTTTGCTTCCTGTTTGCCAGCCAGTTCTCTATCCACATCAATACTGAACCCCCAATACCGTGTGCTTTAAGTTTGTATACTAATCTCTTATGTGGGACCTTGTCGAAAGCCTTCTGAAAGTCCAGATACAACACATCCACTGGTTCCCCCCTATCCACTCTACTAGTTACATCCTCAAAAAATTCTATAAGATTCGTCAGACATGATTTACCTTTCGTAAATCCATGCTGACTTTGTCCAATGATTTCACCACTTTCCAAATGTGCTGCTATCCCATCGTTAATAACTGACTCTAGCAGTTTCCCCACTACCGATGTTAGACTAACTGGTCTGTAATTCCCTGTTTTCTCTCTCCCTCCCTTCTTAAAAAGTGGGATTACGTTTGCTACCCTCCAATCCTCAGGAACTACTCCAGAATCTAAAGAGTTTTGAAAAATTATCACTAATGCATCCACTATTTCTGGAGCTACTTCCTTAAGTACTCTGGGATGCAGCCTATCTGGTCCTGGTGATTTATCGGCCTTTAATCTATTCAATTTACCCAACACCACTTCCTGACTAACCTGGATTTCACTCAGTTCCTCCATCTCCTTTGACCCGCGGTCCCCTGCTATTTCCGGCAGATTATTTATGTCTTCCTTAGTGAAGACGGAACCAAAGTAGTTATTCAATTGGTCCGCCATATCCTTGTTCCCCATGATCAATTCACCTGTTTCTGACTGCAAGGGACCTACATTTGATTTAACTAATCTCTTTCTCTTCACATATCTATAAAAACATTTGCAGTCAGTTTTTATGTTCCCTGACAGTTTTCTTTCATAATCTATTTTCCCTTTCCTAATTAAGCCCTTTGTCCTCCTCTGCTGGTCTCTGAATTTCTCCCAGTCCTCTGGTATGCTGCTTTTTCTGGCTAATTTGTACGCATCATCTTTTGCTTTGATACTATCCCTGACTTCCCTTGTTATCCACGGATGCACTACCTTCCCTGATTTATTCTTTTGCCAAACTGGGATGAACAATTTTTGTAGTTCATCCATGCAGTCTTTAAATGCCTTCCATTGCATATCCACCGTCAACCCTTTTAGAACTAATTGCCAGTCAATCTTGGCCAATTCACATCTCATTACCTCAAAGTTACCTTTGTAGTGTGTTTTGTTGTTTTTCATGTCTCTGATCCATACAGCATCACGTGTTTCACATTTGAGTTAAAGATGCGTATTTTGGTGTTGATTAAGATGTGTTTTGAGCTCCAGATCTTCCTGAGCATCTTAAACACCACCCTAGCCTTATTGATTCTACTTTTTATGTCTGCCTCTGCCCCTCCGGTGATGTCCACAACACTGCCTAGGTATGTGAATGTTTCTACCTCCCCTAGAGCAGTGCTGTGCATAAGGATAGGGTTGCTGGTTTTGGAGTGGATCCTCATCACCTGTGTCTTTGCTGTATTGGGTGTAAGACCAAGTTTTGTTGCAGCTTGTGAGAGTTTGTCCATCTTCTCCTGCATTTGTATCTGTGTGTGAAAGGAGAGCTATGTCGTCTGCAAAGTCAAGATCATCCAGCTGCTCCCACATTGTCCACTGAATTCCATTTCTTTTCCCTTCCATTGTTTCCATCAAGATCCAATCAATTGCCAGGAGGAACAGGAAGAGTGACAATAGACATCCCTGCTTGACGCCCGTCCTGACACTAAAGCTCTGAGAGAGCTGGCCTGCATGCATAACTTTGCATGAGGTTCCATCATACGAGTTCTTGATTAAGTTTATGATCTTGGTGGGAATTCCATAGTGGTCTATTAGGCGCCACAGTGTTGTCCTGTCTTAGCTGTCAAACGCTTTCTCAAAGTCGATGAAGTTGATGTACAGGGACGTGTTACATTCAATAGATTGCTCAATGATGATGCGTAATGTTGCTATGTGGTCTGTGCATGAGCGATCCTTCCTGAATCCTGCTTGCTGGTCCCGTAGCCTCTTGTCTACAGATTCCTGAAGATGGTTGAGGATGACCCGGTTGAGAATTTTACTGGGTACAGAAAGTAGGGTGATCCCTTGGTGGTTGTCACATTTTCTTAGGTCACCTTTTTTTGGCGGTGTCACGATGTATCCCTCTGCCCATTCTGTGGGTGTCTTTTCCTCTTCCCAAATTCTCCCAAAGAAGCCATAGAGCATGTCTGTTGATGAGTCTATATCTACTTTCAGGGCTTCAGGTGGAATATTGTCAGGGCCAGCAGCCTTGCCAGTTTTCTGTTGCTTGATTGCAGCCTTTATTTCTGATTTTGTTGATCTGTCATACTTAATTTGTATTGGTATCCTGGCTTTGGGAATGTGTGTCTGTACAGCTGGTGGTGGCCTGTTTAGGACTTCTTCAAAATGTTCTACCCATCTTTCGAGCTGGTGCCTCCTGGGTTGAAAGCAGTTGACCGTTCTTGTCTGTAATTGATTTATTACCATGCAATAGACAATAGACCATAGACAATAGACAATAGGTGCAGGAGTAGGCCATTCGGCCCTTCGAGCCAGCACCGCCATTCAATGTGATCATGGCTGATCAACCCCAATCAGTACCCCATTCCTGCCTTCTCCCCATATCGCCTGACTCCGCTATCTTTAAGAGCCCTATCTAGCTCTCTCTTGAAAGTATCCAGAGAACCGGCCTCCACCGCCCTCTGAGGCAGAGAATTCCACAGACTCACAACTCTCTGTGTGAAAAGTGTTTCCTTGTCTCCGTTCTAAATGGCTTACCCCTTATTCTTAAACTGTGGCCCTGGTTCTGGACTCCCCCAACATCGGGAACATATTTCCTGCATCTAGCGTGTCCAAACCCTTAGTAATCTTATATGTTTCAATAAGATCACCTCTCCTTCTAAACTCCAGAATATACAAGCCCAGCCATTCCATTCTCTCAGCATATGACAGTCCCGCCATCCCGGGAATTAACCTTGTAAACCTACGGTGCACTCCCTCAATAGTAAGAATGTCCTTCCTCAATTTAATGGACCAAAACTGCACACAATACTCCAGGTGTGGTCTCACTAGGGCCATATACAACTGATGAAGGACCTCTTTGCTCCTATACTCAAGTCCTCTTGTTATAAAGGCCAACATGCCATTCGCTTTCTTCACTGCCTGCTGTACCTGCTTGCTTACTTTCATTGACTGATGAACAAGGACCCCCAGATCCCGTTGTACTTCCCCTTTTCCCAACTTGACACCATTTAGATAGTAATCAGCCTTCCTGTTTTTGCTACCAAAGTGAATAACCTCACATTTATCCACATTAAACTGCATCTGCCCACTTACCCAACCTGTCCAAGTCACCCTACATCCACATAGCATCCTCCTCACAGTTCACACTGCCACCCAGTTTAGTGTCATCTGCAAATTTGCTAATATGTCCTGGACAATTTCCTTGTGATGGTATATAACTCCCTCATGGCCCTTTGAGTTGCTGCAATTTCTGCCTCTCCACCTGTGTTCTCTTGTCCCTCCTGATGTCCGTTCACACTTCTTTGTGGCATCTGTGGTGCTCCTTTTGGGCTAAAGCCTTTTCAGCTCATGTTCTTGTTGTTCACTTTCTTCTTTAACTTTCTTCTTTAATTTTCTCCTCTGTTGGATTATGTTGAGGGTTTCTTTGTGTTTAGACCCACGTAATTCATTATCTTTTAAATCTCCTTACCTTCAGCTACAGAATTCTATAACTCCCCATATAATAAAGTTTTACCACCATCTTAAATATGTATTTAAAAATTCCATCCATCTTCCTTTGGGGACTGTTTTCTCGCATCTACACTGCCCTATCCCTGCAAAATTTGAACCTATTTTATTAAATCATTCCATCATCTTTGTTCTGCCATTATAATCGCGTCTTTAAGGTACTTAAGAATACATAAGTATTTTCCCAAACCAGACTGTGTTTCCATAAATCTGCACTCTCATAATTATTGCTTTAACATTATTTCTATAATTCAGAGCCCAAAACTGTGTACTGTCCGATGTTTTACATAGATTGTCCTTGATGTTGCCACTCTTTTGTTTATCCCTCCCTATCATCCTGGTATTCCTCTGTTTTTTCTTCCGGTAGCTCTGATCCAATTAAGTTGTAGCATTTGATATATTATGAATCTGGTGAAGAATCGCATTTCTCAAAATAAGATGCATCATATCACATTTCTGTCATTAAGCTGGAAAGAGTACAAAAATATTTCTGAGGGTGTTGCCAGAACTTGAGGGCCTGAGCTACAGGGACAGGTTGAGCAGGCTGGGACTTCATTCCTTGGAGCACAGGAGGCCAAGGGATTCTTATAGAGGTGTATAAAATCACGAGGGGATTAGAGGGGGTGAATGCACAGCATTTACCTGGTGTAGGGGGATCAAGAACCAGAGGACATGGGTTTAAGGTGAGAGGGGAAAGATTACAAACTTGAGGGGCAACTTTGTCACACAGAGGGTGGTTTGTATATGGAACAAGCGATAATAGACAATAGGTGCAGGAGCTGGCCATTTGGCCCTTTGTACCATTCAATGTGATCATGGCTGATCATCCCCAATCAGTACCCCGTTCCTGCCTTCTCCCCATATACCCTGACCGCTATTTTTAAGAACCCTATCTAGCTCTCTCTTGAAAGCATCCAGAGAACCTGCCTCCACCGTTCTCTGAGGCAGAGAATTCCACACTCACTACTCTCTGTGAAAAGACAAGGTAGTTGAGGCTGGTATAACAACATTTAAAAGACATTTGGGCAGGTACATGGATAGGAACGTTTTAGATGGCAGGTGGGACTAACATAGATGGGGCATCATTGTCATCAAGGGCAAGTTAGGCCTGTTTTTGTTTCCAATTACTCTATTTACTCTTGTATTCTATCGATATTCATATCCATCCCACCATCTGTCGAAGGTCCCGACCTGAAACATCACCTCTCCATTCTCTCCGCAGATAATACCTGATCCACTGAGTTTCTTCAGCACTTTGATCAAGATTCCAGCATCTGAATTTCCTTAGAATATAGAACAGTCTGGCACATTAACAGGCCCATCGGCACACAATCTCCACACCAAACATGATGCCAAGTTAAATTAATCTCCTCTACCTGCACGTCATCCATATCCCTCCATTCCCTGTAGAGCCATGTGCCTATCCAAAACACATCTTAAACAACACAATGTTTAAGAAAGAACTGCAGATGCTGGAAAAATCAAAGGTAGACAAAAAAGCTGGAGAAACTCAGCGGGTGAGGCAGCATCTATGGAGCGAAGGAATGGTCGACGTTTCAGGTCGAGACCCTTCTTCAGACTGAACCAGGGTCTCGACCAGAAACGTCACCTATTCCTTTGCTCCATAGATGCTGCCACATACTGCCGTGTGGTGACCAGGACTGCACACAATACTCCCCATAAATGTCTTGTCATTTTATATTCTATGCCGTGGCAAGGTGCTGTATGCCGCCGTCAACACCCTTTATGCCGGTGCTGCAATTAACATTGAATTCAACAAGTAGAGCAGGCAAAAGGACACAAAGTGCTGGAGTAACTCAGCGGGTCAGGCAGCATCTCTGAAGAACATGGATAAGTGACATATCGGGTCGAGGCCAGACTGTTCTCCAGAGATGCCGTCTGACCTGCTGAGTTTCTCCAGCACTTTGTATCCTTTTGTGTATTAACCAGCATCTGCAGTTCCTTGCTTCTACACTATAGCAGGGAAACCAACAAGTGTTACTAAGCAAGTTGAGCAGATGATGTGGAGGGATTCCTTTTGCAATGGATGACACATTTTGTTTGGGTACATAGAACATGGTACAAGATAGGAACCGACCCTTCAGCCCATAGTGTCTGTGCTAATCATGGTGCAAATGTAAACTAATTCCAGCTGCCCACATAGAGTCCATGTCTCACCATTCCCTTCCTGGTCGTGGGCTGTCCAAATGCCTTTTAAATATTATTATTACTTCGACCACTTTCCCTGGAGCACATTGCAGACACCAACCACTCAGTGTATAAAAAAAAGAAAACCTGCCTTGTAAATCTCCTTTAAAATTTCTTCCTCTGACCTTAAAAGCTAAGCCCTCTCATCTTGACATTTCCACTCCGGAAAAGTGGTTCTGGCTGTCTACCCTGTCTATGCCTCTCATTATTTTATATACTTCTATCGGGTCTCTCCTCAGCAGTCGACACTTCAGAGAATACAATCCAAGTCTGTCCAACTTCTCCTTATAGCTAATACCTCCAAATCCAGGCAGCATTCTGCTAAACCTCTTCTGTACCCTCTCCAAAGCTTCCACATCCTTCCTGTAATGGGGTGACCAGAACTGCACGAATACTCCAAATGCAGCCTATTTATATACGTTTATACAGCTACAACATAACTTGCTGGCTTTTGTGTTCAGTGCCACAACTGATAGAGGCAAGCATACCATACATCTTCCTGCTTCTAGTTTTTCTTCATAGTCGAGGAAGGTTTTCAACATATGCTTGGGAGGTAGTAGGAGGTTGCAGGTCACCTCGACCTTGATTTTTTTTTGGGTGGCAGGCAAGGTCACCAGAGGTTGCTGTTTAGGTCTCCTAAGTGGGTTAGGGGCTTAAGAGTCCTGGAGACACAAGGACCTGCAGATGCTGGGTTATAAAAACGACACAAAGTGCTGGAGTTACTCAGCAGGTCAGGCAGCATTTCTGGAGGGGTGATCTTATAAAGGTGTATAAGATCATGAGGGAAATAAATAGGGTCAATGCACAGTTTTTTTTTTACCCAGAGTAGTGAAATCAAGAACCAGTGGATGTAAGTTTAAGGTAAGTGGGGAAAGATTTGATATGAACCCGAAGGGCAATTTGCTGCCTTGCTGCACCAGAGACCCGAGTTCGATCTTGACAATGGCTGCTGTGTGTACAAAGTTTGTACGTTCTCCCTGTGACTTGCGTGGGTTTTCTCCGGTATCTCCAGTTTCCTCCCACACTCCAGAAGTACAGGTTTGTAGGCAAATTGGCTTGGTATCATTGTAAATTGTCCCTGGTGTGTGTAGAATAGTGTAAGTGTGCGGGGATCGCTGGTCGGCGCCGACTTGGTGGGCCGAAGGGCCTGTTTCCGTGCTCTATCACTAAAATTAAACTAAACTAAAGTAGGGCTCTCTCTCATAGCTCAGTGCCAGCTGCCTGTCTATGAACTGGCAAAGCTAAGAGATGCGAGTTTGACAAGTTTTGAAATTCCTTGGATAGCCTTCACTGAAGAAATATATCTGCTTCTGGCACCCAAGTCATCCAGCCTCCTTGCTCACGTGCTTGTTTATCCCACTTGCCCTGATGTCTGCAGCTCTGTGTGGCATCTCTTGCAGGCAGGTTAAGTGAGATTCCGGTGACACAATTTGCAAACTTTCCAACGTTCCGTATACTCTGGTCCAAACTTGACAAGTAACGTCAGATATACCGACAACAATCACTCGTTCACACCACAGAGTCATCAGTCTGCTACTCCGCATTCATTGTTGTACAGGTTCACCACTGATTTTAGGGCAACTGGTGACCGGCACCTACTTTTATCTGGACAAAATTACAAGAGCGCACTTGAAATCTCCCCTGGAAGCCCCCCCCCCCAGCCTGAAATGTGGCGCCTAGGCTGGGTGAGGCAGCTGATCTAATTCATTTGGACTTCTGTGGCCGGACCTCCATAGAAACATAGAAAATAGGTGCAGGAGGAGGCCATTTGGCTCTCCGAGCCAGCACCGCCATTCATTGTGATCATGGCTGATCGTCCCCTATCAATAACCCGTGCCCGCCTTCTCCCCATATCCCTTGACTCCACTAGCCCCTAGAGCTCTATCTAACTCTCTCTTAAATCCATCCAGTGATTTGGCCTCCACTGCCCTCTGTGGCAGGGAATTCCATAAATTCACAACTCTCTGGGTGAAAAAGTTTTTTCTCACCTCAGTCTTAAATGACCTCCTCTTTATTCTAAGACTGTGGCCCCTGGTTCTGGACTCGCCCAACATTGGGAACATTTTTCCTGCATCTAGCTTGTTCAGTCCTTTTATAATTTTATATGTTTCTATAAGATCCCCCCTCATCCTTCTAAACTCCAGTGAATACAAGCCTAGTCTTTTCAATCTTTCCTCATATGACAGTCCCGCCATCCCAGGGATCAATCTCGTGAACCTACGCTGCACTGCCTCAATCACAAGGATGTCCTTCCTCAAAGGACACAATACTCCAGATGTGGTCTCACCAGAGCCCTGTACAACTGCAGAAAAATCGGCAGATCATTCCGATCGGCAGATTGAAATTGCACCCTACTGCCGCGGCTCTGGAACTCCGGCCCGACCGGAACCGGCGGATCCGTTCCCATAGCCGACTTCCAAAGCCAACTTTGCAGGCTCGCAGGCTGATTTCTCGGCCCCCCTTCGGACCGTTCCAGTACCGTTTGACTCCTCTCGGAGGCTGTGACCTCTGTTGGTCCGGCAAACAAATAATCCAGAAAGGCTCTGGAACCAAAGATGCTGGAAAATCGCTGGTGGACACCTGTACCTATAGTGAGCTTCAAGCAAAGTTTCATTGAATCTTGTATATGACACTAAACTAATCTGAATCTTCTAAGACAAGGATATGAAACCTCGGAACTGATCGTTGCAGAAGCAACAGGCAGGAACCAAAGCCTGCTTCCTCTGCATCACATCTGGAAGCCAAAGGCTGGAAAAGGAAGGAGAGACTGGAAAAGGAACATCAGATTTTATTGAGGGTTTTAAAATGCACTGTTAGGATTCTTTCTTCTCGCAGAGTAGACTTGGTGAGTCACTGTGAATAGATTGGAGATTGTGCACACTGCAGCCACAGTACTCCAGTGATGGAGGGAGTGGATGTGTAAGGTGGTGGATGCGGTGTCAGCTTGGGCTCCAATGATTTAGAGCTTCTTGAGACTTGTCAGAGTTGCACTCCTACTGGCAAGTGGAGAGTATTTAGTTATGCACCTGCCTTGAGTTCTGTCGGCAGTGGAAGTCAGGAGATGAGTCACTCGGCCCAGGATAGCCAGCCAGTGAGCTGCTGTTATGACCAGAGTGTTTATCTGGCTGGTGCAGTGATGTTTCTGGCCAAGGGCGACTCCCACACTGTTGATGGTGAGGTCTGAGCTGTGAAACCTCTGCTGGAGATGGTGGTTCTCTCATCTCTCTGAAGTGGGGATTGACTCTTGAGGAAAGAATTCGGCCCACTGATCCTTGGCCAATACTGGAGGTTATCATTAAGACTGAAAGGGTCACAGTGGAATGGGATTTTCAGCATGGAATAGGGTGACCTAGCAGAGGATTTGACTTGCTCTACCTGTCATAGAGCTGTACAGCATGGAAACAGGCCCTTCGTCTACCTTGTCCCCGCTGACCACGTTGAGACTGGACAAGGCCCATATGCTTGCATTTGACCTACAACCCTCCCTTTCAAACTTGTTTTTTTCCTTGAGAATTAAATTCATGAATGCACTTCCTCTTTATTCTTCCTCCATTCCCACACTTGCACCTCACTTTTATATTACCCAAAGACTGCCAAGGCTACAAATAACAGTTGCTGGAAAGTAGAGTCAAGGCCTGGATAGAGTGGATATGGAGAGTATGTTTCCACTAGTGGAAGAGTCCAGGACCAGAGGTCATAGCCTCAGAATTAAAGGACATTCCTTTGGGAAGGAGGTGAGGAGGAATTTCTTTAGTCGAAGGGTGTTGAATCTGTGGAATTACTTGTCACAGAAGGCTGTGGAGGCTATCAATGGATATTTTTAAGGCAGAGATAGATAGATTCTTGATTAGTACGGGTATCAGGGTTTATGGGGAGAAGGCAGAAGAATGGGGTTAGGAGGGAGAGATAGATCAGTCATGATGGAATTTAACAAGCCGAATGGCATAATTTCTGCTCCTATAACTTGTGAGCATGGAAACAGGCTCTTCGACCCAACTTAACCATGCCGACCAAGATGTCTCATGTACGCTTGTCCCATTTGCCCACGTTTGCCCCATATCCTTCTAAACCTTTCCTAATCCATGTACCTGTGAAGTCTTTTCAAGATAGACACAAAATGCTGGAGTAACTCAGTGGGACAGGCAGCATATCGAGAGAGATGGAATGGGTGATGTTTTGGGTTGAGACCCTTCCTCAGGATAGTCAGGGGAAAGGGAAACAAGATATACAGACAGTCTGAAGAAGGGTCTCAAACTGAATTGTCACCCATTCCTTCTCTCCAGAGATGCTGCCAGTGCCGCTGAGTTACTCCAGCTTTTTGTGTCCACAGCACGGAAACTCGCCCTTCAGCCCACCAGGTACGCGCCGACTAGCGATCTCTGCACATTAACACTATCCTACACCCAGTAGGGACAATTTTTCATTTACCAAGCCAATTAACCAACAAACCTGTACGTCTTTGGAGTGTGGGAGGAAACCGAAGATCTCGGAGAAAACCCACGCAGGTCACGGGAAGAACGTACAAACTCCGTACAGACAGACCCGTAGTTGGGATCGAACCCGGGTCCCCGGCGCTGCATTCGCTGTAAGGCAGCAACTCTACCGCTGCGCCATCATGACCGCCCATGACTGACGTTTCTTCCTGCACAAGTGTTTTTTTAATGTTATAGTACCAAGGAAAACTGCAAGAGATGAAGTAAATGCTGCAAATACTCAACAGATCAGGCAGTGTATGTGGAGAGAGAAATGGAGTAAATGTTGTGTGTCAATGAACCTTCACGGGACCTGATGAGAGGACATTGATCTGAAGTATTAACATTGTTTTTGTCCCTGTCGATGCTGCCCAATCTGTTGAGTACCCCCAGCTTATTCTGGTTTACTGAAAGCCCAAGTCCTTCTACTCTAAGTTTCAACAGTTGATGTTATTGTGCATTCCAACCACATTAGGCCATCTCTCTCTCTCTCTGGGGAGGCCCAATCATCATTAATTAATTTCTAAGCAGCAGCAGGAGTTTGCAATTTCTATATTAATTATGTCACAGGATCAGGCAAGATAACATTTCAACCTATAGATTAACCTGCTCCATTATGCTGGAAATACTCGATTGTGGGGAGAGAAACTGAGTTAATGTTTCAGGTCAACGACCCTTTGTCACCACTGGGAGGGAGGGAAATTAAAGCTTGTTAAACTGTCAAGAAGCTTGTCCCCTTTTCCGCTCTAATGAAGGGTCTTTGACCTGAAACATTCACTAATTTTCTCTTCCCTCCGATGCAACCTAACCTGCTGAGAATTCCCAGCATTTTCAGTTTTTATTTTAGACTTTCATCATCTACAATTTGTTTTAAATTTCACAAAACTTGCTCCATTGCTGCTGCTAACTGGTTCAACAACGATTCAGATTCTGCCTGGTTTATTCGGGCAGGAGTACATTCCATGCTTTGATCTTAGCCGTTAGCAGTTTGGTCGTTGTCCTCGTATCACCGTTTAGTCAAAATAGTTTATGCAGATTTCTCAGCACAGAAACGGGCCCTTTGGCCAACCTTGTCCATGCCAGCCAAGTTGGCGTACAAAACGGGCGCCTCTTACATTTGCACTCAGTAGGCTGTTGTATATATTCTGTACTAACCAGGGGATTATGCTTATATATGGTGATAGTCTTACGGAGCAGTTTGCAAAAAAAATATTTCACTATACCTTAGTACACGTGATAATAAAGAAACCATTGAGGTTCTATTTAGTTCTAGTTCTATTTAGCCCATAGTTGCCTGAACCCTTCCACGTATCTGTCCGAATGGCTTTTTAAATGTAATTGTACCCACTTCTGTAGCTTCATCTGCCAGGTCGTTCCAGTTACGGACTACCCTCTGAGTGAAAAAGTAGTACCTGAGGTCCCTCTTAAATCTCTCCACTCTCACTTTAAGCCTATGCTCTCTAGTTTTAAAATCTTCTACCCTCGGGGAAATGATGGTGAGTATTCACTTTATCCATACCCCTCATGGTCTTGTACACCTCAATAAGGTCACCCCTGACTCGCCACTTTCAGGGAATCATGCATCAGTCCTCTGTAAATCCCTTTTGCCTCTGTACGATACAGTGTCTTGCCTATGGATTCCTATAGCATTTAGTTACATAGAG
Source organism: Malacoraja senta (assembly GCA_038087875.1). Taxonomy (NCBI): domain Eukaryota; kingdom Metazoa; phylum Chordata; class Chondrichthyes; order Rajiformes; family Rajidae; genus Malacoraja; species Malacoraja senta. The sequence continues at coordinate 13,417,302 of CM075977.1, forward strand.
AAAAAAAAAATCAGGAATTAGAGTCTTAATCATACAGCACGGAAACACCTTTCGGTCCAACTTATCCATGTCAACCAAAATGCCCCATCTAAGATAGTCCCATTTGGCCCATATCCCTCTAAACATTTCCTATCCATGTACCTATCCAATGTCTTTTAATTGAGACGATATGTAACATTTTCTTGTCATTTATTTATGTCTCGGGCTGGCCCCTGGTTACACATTCCCCCAGTTTTCCCCCATCCTGAACATGTCTGAATTATTCACAATCCTTTCCATGCTGCACGCTGCCATGTGGTTCTGATGCTGCACACTGTGACACTGCTCCTGTTGTTTCAGTTGTTTCCACAGGTCAGCGTTGGGGAACGTGATATAAAATGGCAAGGTTTGAGACTTATCAAGAGTACCAGCAGCTGGTGGGAGATGAGTACGAAGAGGATTCGCCACCCGGTGAAGACCTGCTGGTTCATGTTCCAGAAGGTATCAAAGGTACACAGCTGGATTCTGACTTTCACCTTGATGATTCACTCTCTGCTGTTTAATCACTATCATCAATTTAATCAATATGGCCCGTGTTATCTTTGGATATTTAGCCAGCTCCTGTTTGCCTGGGAGGCATTTGCCATTTTTACATGTGTGCATCTTCATTCAACTCTTGTCCATTGGTAATTCTCTCATTCTCTCCACATTCACTCCATTCTTCCATATTCATTCCGTTCTCTACGTAATTTCTCATACATTTTCCATCTTCTTACTATCTAAGAACAGGAGCCAGGATTTGGTCAGTCAGTTGTTAAAGTGCTTCCCGTTTTAATAAATTCGTAGCTGATCTAGTCATGGCCTCGACGTCACTGGTCATCCAAATTGTTAGCGGAGGTAACAAACAACAGGGGGTGCAGTTTCAACCCCCTGCAGCTCTCCACTAGTCACAGGCCTCCAATCAAAAAAACATCCCACAACAACCCCGTGACTCCTTCCTCCAAACCAATATTGAATTCAATTAGCAGGTTCACCATGGATTCCATGTGATCAAACCTTCCAGACAAGCTTAAAATGGTAGACCTTGTCGAAGCTCTTGCTATAGTCCATTTAGATCATTTCCACTGCCCTGCCCTCATCAATCCTCTTTTAAGAAAACAGATTAGTGGGCACAGTTACCCACACACAAAACCATGCTGACTTTCCCATGTCAGTCTATGCCTATCTGAATGCTTTTTGATCCTGTCCCTAAGAATCCCCTGCCCCCCCCCCCCCCCACACACACACCGTCTCCTCCTCCCACACCCCTTCCTTCCCCCCACCCACCTCCAACAGCTTTCACAACACTAAACTGGAACAGGTGCAAAAGATTCATGAGGATGTTACCGGGCCTGGATGAATTGAGTTACAAGAAGAGGATGGTTAGGATGGGTCTTTTTCTTTCCCTGGAGTGAAGGGGGCTGTGGGTTGACTTTATAGAGGTGTATAAAAATCATGATGGGCACAGAAAAGGTGAATAGCCACAGTCTTTTCCCCAGTGTAAGGGAGTCTAAAAGCAGAGGCCATGGGTTCAAGCTCAGAGGGGGATGATTTAAAAGGGCACTGAGGGGCAACTTTCTCACACATTAGATGATTGGTATATGGAACAGACTGCCAGAGGAGATGGTAGTGGTGCGTACGGTTATGACATTTAAAATATACTTTGACAGGTACATGGATAGGGAAGGTTTGGACAGATAAGGGTCAAATGTAAACAAATGGGACTAGCTTAAATGGGGCATCGTGGTCGGCATGGACAAGTCTGGCTGACTTGTCCATGAAAGGCCTGTTTCCGAGCTGTTTGACTCAATGACCTGCTCCTGCTCCTCGTATTTTTCTGCAGAATTGGAAGCTCTTGGTCATGGGTGATCTGTGCTCTGGGTAGTGCTGGCTGAAGTGTCTAATTTTGTTTGTATTCTTTTGCAGATTCATGGCACCACATTAAGAACCTGGATAATTTCTTCACCAGAATATCCTTTCGGGCCAGAGTTGACTCTGTACTTGACAGAGGGCCCTGTCCTGCCGGCGGCGGCGGCCGCCGTCTCTCTGGGCAGTGAGGTCACCACCGTGTTGCCCTGGGCTCAGTGAGTAACTTTGGAGTTGGAGGGAGAGGAGAGGTGGTGGGTGCATCCCCAGCAACCCCAGCCCACCCTCCACCCATCTGTGGCACTCTTTGGATCCCATTGAGGATATTTCAGCCAGCTCGGAATTCGCTGGCGTGGAAACACGTCTTTCTCACTTTCTCCAGGGACCCGGCTTCCATCATGAACTCGGGTGCTGT
>CM075977.1:13419800-13468437 GCA_038087875.1 Malacoraja senta
TGCTGTCCGTGTGGAGTTTGCACTGACTCACTGTGTCGATGTGTGTCTTCCTTTGGCGTTCCCCTGTCAACCCATGTTCCAATGATCCACTGGTTGGTTAATTAAATTCCATTAATTGCCCTAGACGTAAATGCATGACGGGGAAGTGGTGAGGGCTTGATCGGCGTACGAGAGAGGACAGGATAATAGGAGGATAACTGAAGGAATAGGACCAATCCCTCCTCTCTAGCTTTGTGACACTGCGGCGCTCCCTCAGTACCGCTCCTCCCGCGGTGCGGCACTCCCACCATACTACCCTAATGTGTCTAATTATATTTTTTGTGCACTAATGTGGCTTGAGTCCACAAGTTTCTGATTAGGGGATGAGGGAACTGTGCTCCGACCCATCTGTAGAAAGTGGAAATAGGAAGTGTCAATGGTTCATCGTTACCACTTCAATGTTGACAACAGGGCTGCTGCTTAGTCCCAGAGATGAAACTCCCGCTGATCGGAACTTTGGATGTGGAATCCCCCTTCGTGGAAACCATCTGGATGAGTCCAAAGTCCCCTTTCTGAGCACGCTGCTCTTGCCACATGGAGTGTTTGCTCCACTACTCCCAGTCTGTGCGTTAATCATTAATTCGTCAACAATGGCTGTAGAGGTTCCCCTGCAAACCAAACAGATATTTACACATTTTGTATGTGTTCTGATGTGAGACATGCACTAACTCCGCATTCATTATGCTCTCTGCAAAGCTCACTGAAAGTATGTGGACTCCAAAAGTCAATGCTGGAATTTGGGGACGGGGTTGATGTTTGAGCTGTGTGTGGGTCAGTGGACGTTTAATCCACTCACTCTCAGCACGATCCTATGGTGCATTCAGACAAATTGTGTAACATAAGTATTTCCACACAAAAAAAGAGAGATTAAAAGATAATTTAGTTAAAGTTTGCAGGATATTATGGAAGTCTGTTATGGTGGACAAACAGAATATATTTAGGAAAATAAGAAATCGTAGCACATGTGTAGTTCTGATCTCCCCATTACCAGACGGATGTGAAGGCTTTGAAGAGGGTATGAAAGGAGTTTTCCTGAAGAAGGGTCCTGAACAAAATGTCGCCTCTCCACGTCCTCCAGAGGTTTAAAGAAAACACAGAGTGCTGGAGGATATGTCTAGGAAATGGATCAGAAGTGTCCTGACCCGATATATCACTGTTCCATGTCTTCCACAGATGCTGCCCGACCGCTAGTGCTACTCTAGCATTTTGTGTTTTTGCTGAAAATTCCAGCATCTGCAGTTCCTTGTTTCCCCATTTTACCAGGATGCTGCCTGGTTTAGATGATATTAGCTGTAAGGACTGGTTGGACAAACCTGGGTTATTTTCTCTGGAGTGTCTAGTCTGTGGAGCAAACTTATAGAAGTATAATTAATTATAAAGTTGCCAGTTCCACTCCTCAATCCTTCTTTGATTCCTTTTGCCACTTGCCCATTCTAACCACATCTTTGGATATATGGGGTGGGAAAAATCTGAAATTCCCAGCAGGAAACCGTGCAGTTACAGGGAGCATGGGCACACTAAACAGACAGCATCTGAGGTTTGCATTGATGGCGCTGAATTGGAGATGATTCAAAGCTTCAAATTCCTCAGAATAATGATCACTAGCAACTTATCCTGGACCACCCATATTGAAGCAATGGCCAATAAAGCACACCTAGAATGCTTAGGAAGTTCGACATGTCCTCAATCTCACCAACTTCCACAGAAAGTTGCTCCATATAAAGCATTTTATCGGGATGCATCACAGCATGGTTTGGGAACTACTCCATCCAAGACCGCAAGAAATTGCAGAGAAGTGTGGACACAGCCCAGACCATAACACCAGCCATCCTCCTTTCCATCGACTCGATTTACTGCCTCGGCAAGGCCACCAGCATAATCGAGGACAAGTCGCACCCTGGACACTCCCTCTTCTCCCCTTCCCCATCAGGCAAGAGGTATAGAAGTGTAGAAAAGTACATCTCCAGATTCAGAGACAGTGTCTCGTCAATCTATGCCTCTCATAGTTTTATACACTTCTGTCAGGTCACTTCTCAGCTTCTGACTGTCCAGAGAAAACAATCCAAGTTTGTATAACCTCTCCTCAAACCTTTCAATGACCGCACTGGGCTGGAAGGATGATGCTCTTTATCTGCGGACCCATTGCAACAGTGGCCCAGTATTAGAGTTGTTGCCTTACAATGCCAGAGACCCAGATTGGATCCTAACTATGGATGCTGTCTGTGTGGAATTTTTATGTTCTCCCTGTGCCTGCATGTATTTTCTCCGGATGCTCCGGTTTCCTCTACTCCCGCACTCAAAAGACGTACAGGTTTGTAGGTTAATTGGTTTCGATAAAAATTGTAAATTGTCCCTAGTGTGTAGGATAGTGTTAGTGTATAGTGTGCTTGCTAGCCAGTGCAGTCTCGATGGGCCAAAGGGCCTGTTTCAATGTTGTATCTCTGAAGTCTAAAGCCACAACAAGAAGGAGACTGAGAACCATTACCTCCAGCTTCAAGAACAGCTTCTTCTCATCCACTATCAGGATCTTGAACAACCCTAACTACAGCCCCACCTCAACACTGAACCACAATGGACCTTGCACCACTCTGGTCGCTCAATGTTCTTTGGTTTTTGCACTATCATAGATCTAGAATAACTGACAATTTATTGTTTTTATTGTTGTTGTGTTCAATGTGCCTGTAAAACTGCAGTAAGTAAAAATGTCATCGTTCAGTTCATATTTGGTGCATCAGATAAATAATCACTTGTGTCTTGACGATATTCCTTAACTTGGCCACATATATCATTTCCACCAGAAGAATGGCTTCTCTTGCATGATGCTCTCTGAATTCTTCGAACTGGTGTAAGTAGACTCTTGTTGCAACTCTGAGGGTTTCATAGTTCATAAGCCACAGGAACAGAATTAGGCCGTTTGGCCCATCGCGTCTATTCTGCCATTCAATCCTGGTTGATCTATTGTTCCCTCTCCACTCTGAAAGGTTACTGCCATATTTGCTTTCCACCAAATGCTCTGGCTGAGCTCTAGGCAGGGAAAAAATACTTGTCTAATACATCTAATTTGAAATACATCTAATTTTAACTTCCCGCTTGTCAACTTAGACCTATGCCCTCTAGTCCTCCTCTGGAGTGTGCAAATGAACTTAAACAGTGTGAGCTCTCTCTCTACACTATCCTACGAACAATCCTAGCCCAGGCACAAGACATGTTAAATGCTCCACACTGTACTCTGTGTGGGAGTTTGCATGTTCTCCATGTGATCATGTGTTTCCTTCTTCGTTCCAAAGATGTATAAGTTGGTAGGCTATGTGGCCATTGTAAGTTAACCCCAGTGTGTAGGTGACAATAGACAATAGGCGCAGGAGTAGGCCATTCGGGCTATGACCCAGCAGCACTATTCAATGTGATCATGGCTGATCATCCCAAATCAGTACCCCGTTCCTGCCTTCTCCCCATATCCCCTGACTCCGCTATTTTTAAGAGCTCTCTCTTGAAAGCATCCAGAGAACCTGCCTCCACCGCCCTCTGAGGCAGAGAATTCCACACACTCACCACTCTCTGTGAGAAAAAGTGTTTCCATGTCTCCGTTCTAAATGGCTTACTCCTTATTCTTAAACTGTGGCCCCTGGTTCTGGACTCCCCCAACATCGGGAACATGTTTCCTGCCTCTAGCGTGTCCAAGCCCTTAACAATCTTATATGTATCAATGAGATACCCTCTCATCCTTCTAAAGTGGTGGAATTCAGGGAGAGCTGATGAGATTGAGGGGAGAACAGAAAATGGGATGAATGCAATTGGGTGGTTGGTCAGAGGGGTGGATCGAAGGGCCTGTTTCCTTATTGTATCTCAATCTTACCTTATTGCACCATGCTCCCAGGACAGGATGGGCTGAGTTAGATACAGTATGAAGTTCCTTTTTGCGGGTCGTACAGTGGCGCAGTTTATAGAGCTGCTGCCTCACAATGCCAGAGACCCAGGTTCAATGCTGTCTTTGTGGAGTTTGCATATTCTCCCTGTGACCAAGGTTTGGGCTTCTTCCGGGTGCTCCAACATCCCTATGATACGCGGGTGTATAGGTTAATTTGCCTCTGTAACCAGCCCCTTCCTTGTATGTAGGAGAGAATTAGTGTCCAAGTCGGCGTGGACTTGGTTCAGTTTAGTTTATCGTCACATGCTAACCAGCCGGTGGAAAGACAGCACATGGTGGGCCAAAAGGCCTGTTTCCGCGCTGTATCTCTCAAGTAAATTAAGCTACACTGAACATAGATACATAGATACATAGAAAATAGGTGCAGGAGTAGGCCATTCGGCCCTTCGAGCCTGCACCGCCATTCAATATGATCATGGCTGATCAACGGCGTTCAGTGAGAGAGTATGCTTTCAGAAGAGGTGAAGGATGTGGTAAGAATCTTGGATTGGGGACATTGGAGACAGTTCATTTACCTGAGAATTTTCCCTTTTCTGGACTTTAGGCAGTTCTTGTTCGTTGTGCTGTTCACTACTTTCCTGTTCAACTGCGTGGAATATGACGTGCTGTTTGCAAATAAGTTTGTAAACCATACTGGTTCTGCGTACCCGGAGAGGAATAAAGTCACTCTGCCTGACGCGATCCTACCCACTGAGGAATGTACCACCAGGTAAGACCTGCTGCTGGTCGTATGTTGGGTAGGTGGGGAGCTGAGGTGGCTGCATTGATGTTATGGCTCTTGCAGTTAGTATTTGGGTGCAGGTTGTGTGGTTTGAGCCAGCAGTGAAGCTAGTGCAACTTGTGATAATTTTGTAATGGGCCTGTCCCACTTTCCCGATTCCTCTACCTAGTTGAAAGGACCTTAAAAAAAAAATCAAGATTATTTTTGATCTACGAACTCCTCCTCCCGACTATCTTTTTACTCGTGGACTTTTTCGTCATGCTGGAAAAAACGTCCCGACTTACCTGATGCCCCGAGTACCTACGGCTGGCATAACGAGCCGCTATGACATATCTATGGACTCGTTATGGACATTCTCCAAGTTTGAATCAAGGGGAAAACTCGGGAGATTTCGTGAGTAACTCGGGAAAGTGGGACAGGCCCTTAAGTAACCCAGCAGTCGTGGAGTCAGCAGATGAACTGTTAAATGTGCAACTGGGGAGGTTGCTGTAAGTGATGCGCCATGCTGCTTGTTGCTATGAGACAATGACACCTCGCTGCTTGGTTCTGCTGGAATGAGTTAGTGGCGTGATGTTTGGCGGACACTGGGAACGCTCACTCCACACTAAGTCACGTTGTTACATGTCCACATTGCTGATTAGTGTTTGGAAACTAACCTGCAAAGACACATCTAACAACCTCATTGCTCTGCCAAAAGAAAGTGTGAGACATTCATTAAAACCCCCCCATGATGATTGAGTTTGTGATCGCATTGGCCAAGTAGTAGGCTGTGTGGCCAAGAGTGTACATTCTGCTCAGTCTGATGTGCAGTAGTCTGCACAGTTCTGGTCACCTCCCATGGGAAGTTCTGGTCGCCCAGCTACAGAAAGGATATCATTAAGTTGGAACGGGTGCAGAGGAGATTCACCAGGATGTTACCTGGGCTTGTGGGCTTGGATTACAGGGGGAGGTTGGAAAGGCTGGGAGTATTTTCTTTGGAGCATAGGAGGCTGAGGGGTGATCTTATTGAGGTGTACAAGATCATGAGGGGCTTGGATAAAGTGAACGCTCAGTCTTTTTTTTCCCCAGGATAGTGTATTCTAAAAAGAGAAGACATACAGTGGCTTGCAACAGTTTTCATACCCCTTGAACTTTTCCACATTTTGTCACGTTACAACCACAAACGTAAATGTATTTTATTGGGATTTTATGTGATAGACCAACACAAAGTGGTGCATAATTGTGAAGTGGAAGGTAAAATGATACATGGTTTTCAAATTTTTTTACAAATAAAAAAACTAAAATGTGTGGCGTGCAAAAGTATTCAGCCCCCCTGAGTCAATACTTTGTAGAACCACCTTTCGCTGCAATTACAGCTGCAAGTCTTTTGGGGTATGTCTCTACCAGCTTTGCACATCCAGAGACTGAAATGTTTGCCCATTCTTCTTTGCAAAATAGCTCAAGCCCAGTCAGATTGGATGGAGAGCGTCTGTGAACAGCAATTTTCAAGTCTTGCCAGAGATTCTCAATTGGATTTAGGTCTGGACTTTGACTGGGCCAGTCTAACACATGAATATGCTTTGATCTAAACCATTCCATTGTAGCTCTGGCTGTATGTTTAGGGTCGTTGTCCTGCTGGAAGGTGAACCTCCGCCCCAGTCTCAAGTCTTTTGCAGACTCTAACAGGTTTTCTTCCAAGATTGCCCTGTATTTGGCTCCATCCATCTTCCCATCAACTCTGACTAGCTTCCCTGTCCCTGCTGAAGAAAAGCATCCGCACAGCATGATGCTGCCACCACCATGTTTCACAGTGGGGATGGTGTGTTCAGGGTGATGTGCAGTGTTAGTTTTCCGCCACACATAGCGTTTTGCATTTAGGCCAAAAACTTCAATTTTGGTCTCATCTGACCAGAGCACCTTCCTCCACATGTTTGCTGTGTCCCCCACATGGCTTGTGGCAAACTGCAAACGGAACTTCTTATGGGGTTTTTTCAACAATGGCTTTCTTCTTACCACTCTTCCATAAAGGCCCGATTTGTGGAGTGCACGACTAATAGTTGTCCTGTGGACAGATTCTCCCACCTGAGCTGTGGATCTCTGCAGCTCCTCCAGAGTTACCATGGGCCTCTTGGCTGCTTCTCTGATCAATGCTCTCCTTGCCCGGCCTGTCAGTTTAGGTGGACGGCCATGTCTTGGTAGGTTTGTAGTTGTGCCATACTCTTTCCATTTTCGGATGATGGATTGAACAGTGCTCCGTGAGATGTTCAAAGCTTGGGATTTTTTTTATAACCTAACCCTGCTTTAAACTTCTCCACAACTTTATCCCTGACCTATCTGGTGTGTTCCTTGGGCTTCATGATGCTGTTTGTTCACTAATGTTCTCTAACAAACCTCTGAGGCCTTCACAGAACAGCTGTATTTATACTGAGATTAGATTACACACAAGTGGACTCTATTTACTAATTAGGTGACTTCTGAAGGCAATTGGTTGCACTGGATTTTATTTAGGGGTATCAGAATAAAGGGGGCTGAATACTTTTGCACGCGACACTTTTCAGTTTTTTATTTGTAAAAAAATTTGAAAACCATGTATCATTTTCCTTCCACTTCACAATTATGCACCACTTTGTGTTGGTCTATCACATAAAATCCCAATAAAATACATTTACGTTTGTGGTTGTAACGTGACAAAATGTGGAAAAGTTCAAGGGGTATGAAAACTTTTGCAAGCCACTGTACATTTAAAGTGAGACGGGAGAGATTTAAAGCCCTGTCCCACTGTACGAGTTCATTCAAGAGTTCTCCCGAGTTTGCCCTGATTCAAACTCGGAGATTTACGGTAATGGCTCGTAGGTACTCGGGGCTCTCGTGGACATTTTTCAACATGTTGAAAAATCTTCACGAGTCTTCCCGAGTTTACCGCGTTTCCCGAGTACCTGCCGTTAGCGTTACGAGCTGCTAAGAGACGTCCCCGAGCTCCGACGTACCCGCTACGTTCATTCTACGTGCTTACCATGAGTTTGATTTTATTTTTAAAACTCGGGAGAGCTCTTGAATGAACTCGTACAGTGGGACAGGGCTATTAAGAGGGAACTTGGGTATCTTTTTGACTCGAAGGGTAGTAGTCTGTGTGGAACAAGCTGCCAAAGGAAGCTATAGAAACGGATACAATTACGAATTTTAAAAGACATTTCGGCATATTTATGGATAGGATGGGTTTCGAGGGTTTTGGGCCAAATGCAGGCAAATGGGATTAGCTCAGTGTGCCAACTTGGTTAGCATGGACAAGGTGGGCTGAAGGGCCTGTGCTCTAAACCTTTATGACAGGGAGGTGTGGAAATCTATGGCTATGTGCTGGAAGTTTAAATCAATCGTGATGGGTGCCCACTGGTCGGTGTGGATGCGCTGGACTGAATGGCCTGTTTCCATGCTCTAGGACTAATTAATTTCCCATGCACCTGGATGTCATATCTGTTTATTCATAGATTAAGTTAAACTGGTCTCTGTGTTTTCTGAGAAAGCTTTGCATACTTAAGCCATCTTTTTTTGTATGGGTTTCTTTTCCCTGGATCTTCCTTCTGAATAATACTTCTAATATTTCACAACCTGTGTGTTGAATCCCTCCAACCAGAGTCTGCCACCTTGTCTGGCAGCAAGTTCCAGGTGTCAACCACAATGGAGGGTGAGTTTGGATAGGCTGGAGTGTCTTTCAATGGTGCTTTTATTTTCACCCGTGCAAACACACAGTGAAATTATTTACTTACATACAGTCCAGTGGAGTATTGCCACACACAAGCACATCCCCGATTATAAAATGGTACAGAAATAGTCTCCTGATCCTGCATGTAAGAGGTGTCATGTTCTGGTGCCATTTTCCAAAGTCCAGTATGTGCTCTAGTTGTTATGAGCAGTGCCTGATACCGGAAAGCCCCAGGTTGCTGCAAGGCTTCCAGCCAGAGCCTTCCTTGGAAGTGCGGTTTGACCTGCTAACTGACATTCTCTCCTCACCTGTCCACCTCAGTGCCCCAGGCGTGCCCCCCGCAGCCGACCTTGAGAGTGTGGTTGGCCAGGCCCCGGTTCCCTCACCTACCGGCCTTGCTCATCGCCGGTCGCGTCCATCGTCGTCACAGACTCCATCCTCCTGGTCTCTGGCCTTCGGAAGATGAGCATGGGGCCGGCTCCGCAGCATTCCCCTGCATGCAGCGGTCCACCAGGTCTCCCTCAAGCGAGGAAGGCTGTGGGCTGACCTGATATAGAAGTACAGCAGATATCAGGGATGGAGCAGATAGTCACATACATTTTCCCCTTATGCTGTTATCAAAAGCAAGAGGGCACAGGTTAAAGTAAGAGAAAGGTTTAACGGGAGTCAGAGGGGTAATTTGTTTTCACCGAGAGTGGTTGATATCAACAACCTGACAGAGGAGGTGGTGAAAACACTATGTTTTAAGAAGCATTAGACAGACACTATATACATCCATTTGATATTTGATCCTGGGGATAAAGGTTCTGACTGTCTTCCCCATCTATGTCTTTCATAATTTTATACACTTCTATCAGATCTCCCCTTAACTTCCAGTGTTCCAGAGATAACAATCCAAGTTCAACCCTGTAGCTAATATCCCCTAATCCAATATCTCTGATAGGGTGAAATCAGCATTGCTGTGTGGATAAACCTCTCTTCCTTTCACACCCCTTTCTTCTTTCTGTTGCTACTCCTATGTACGTGGATTTAATGTGTTACAATCATAAGAAGATTATAGACACTGGTAGATGAAATTTTCATGAATGTCCAGTCCGAACGATGGGCATTGGAACATAAGATGCATCACTTTGTTCATACACCAACAAGAGTTGATAGGAATCATCTCTGGATAGTGATTTGGGATTGATGTATTATAGAGACATGTACTGCGTTACAGTGAAAAACATTGCGTTCTATCCTGGCAAATGATACCCCCCATGAGTACAATCAAGCCATACACAAGTACAACAGGTAGTGTAAAGAGAAAAATACCAGAGTGCAGAATATAGTGTCACAGCGCTGCAACATTACAGTTACAGGGAAGTGCAGATTCAAAATAAAAGCACAAGATCTGCAATGAGGTAGGTTTGAAGATTGGGACTACACGTGGGTCCAGCTTAGATGGGGCATTCTGGTTGGCATGGACGACTTGGGTGAAGGGCCTGCTTCTGTACTGACTATGTGACTACACCCCAGCTTTTGCTCTGTAGTTGGATAACAGCAGGGAAGAAGCTCTTCCTGAATCTGGTGGTACATGCTTTCAAGCTTTTGTATCTTTTGCCCGATGGAAGAGGAAATGACAGGGGTGTGCGTGGTCCTTGATTTTGTTGTCTGCATTCCTGAGTTGGTGTGAAGGGCAGATGGAGTTGATGGTGGGGAGGCTGGTTTTGGGTGGCTTTACCTCTCTTGACGTACCGTCTGTCTGCAGTCTCCCCATTCTCAGGGTTGGTGAATATTAGAAGCTGCTGGATGACTGGAGAATGGTGGATGGACAGGGAGATGAAGAGCTGTGTGCTGAGATGTTTACTGCAGTGTTTGTCCCATCTCAGGCTGAGTATTTGGCAGGCTGCAGGAACCTTGCGGTGTTTACCACATGTCATGTTGATGACTAGCCACCACGGGCATCTCCCTTGGCTCCACCTCCTCCCCTCCGACCATCTGACCAGCTGCCAATACACAGCCTCTGGCAGAGCACGCACGCAGACACACCAACTTATTTCCGTCAGTTCTTGCTTAACATCAGATCCAGACTCTCTCTCCACAAACCCTATAATAACCCACTGTGGTCGGGAACACCTTCGCCACTGAGTGACTGGGCTGTGGGGTTCAGGAGATGAGTGGTGAGGTGCTGCAGGCATTCCCAGCGCAGTTCCCGGTCTTTCTGCTGCAGAGTAAAACAGGAATCTATATCAAGGTGTGTAAAATTATGAGAGTCATGGATAGGGTAGACATTCAGAACGGAACATTCAGGATGGAAATATCAAATCCTAGAGAGCATAGCTTTAAGGTGAGAGGGGCAAACTTAAAACGAAATGTGGGGGGCAAGTTTTAACACAGAGTGGGGGGGGGTCTGGAACCTGCTGCCAGTCATAAAGTCATAGTGATACAGTGTGGAAACAGGCCCTTCGGCCCAACTTCCCCATACTGGCCAACATGTCCCAGCTACACTAGTCCCACCTGCTTGCGTTTGGTCCATATCCCTCCAAACCTGTCCTATCCATGTACCTGTCTAACATTTTCTTAAATGTTGGGATAGTCCAAGCCTCAACTACCTCCCCTGGCACCTTGTTCCATACACCCACCACCCTTTGTGTTCAAAAAGTTACTCTTCAGATTCCTATCAAATCTTTTCCCCTTCACCTTAAACCTATGTCCTCTGGTCCACAATTCACCTACTCTGGGCAATCTACGCGATCTTTTCCTCTCATGATTTTACACTTTTCTGTAAGGTCACCCCTCATCCTCCTGCGTGCCAAGGAATAGAGTCCCAGCCTACTCAACCTCTCCATATAAATCAGACCCTCTAATCCTAGCAACATCCTTGTAAATCTTCTCTGTACCATTTCCAACTTGACAACATATTTCCTATTGCATGGTGCCCAGAACTGAACGCAATACTATAAATGAGGCTTCACCAACATCTCATACAACTGCAACATGACCTCCCAACTTCTAAACCACCACTAGGGGTGGTGGTGGAGGCAGACATGATGGCATCTAAGAGACTTGTGGATAGATACATGGATATGCAGGGATATTGCAGACATCAACTTTTCTCCATAACTGTATCGCTGTAAACGCTATATCCTGCACTCTGGTATTTTTCTCTTTGCACTAACCTTGTACTTGTGTATGGTGTAATTGTACTCGTTCATGGCATGATTTGAGTGGAGAGCACACAAACAAAAGCTTTTGACTATATCTTGTACATGTGACAATAATAAATCAATGCCAGTGACAGTCATTCCTTAAGGGCCTGTCCCACTTTCACGACTTAATTCAAAACCTCTTCCGAGTTTAAAGGACCTAAAAAAAAAAATCAAGATCGTGGTAATCTACGAACGCCTACGACCTTCCACGACTATGTTCACGAACTCCGACGAGTATGTCTACGAATTCCCACGACTATTTTCATGCCCTCCTTACGAGTAAAAAGTTGCAATTTCTTTTATCCCGACCATTTTTTTACTCGTGGACATTTTTTATCGGGCTGGAAAAAACGTCCCGACTTACCTGATGGCACGAGTACCTACGGCTAGCATAACGGGCCGCTACGAAATATCTACGAACTGCTACGACCTCCTACGGACTCGTTACGAACATTCTGCGAGTTTTGAATCAAGGGGAAAACTCGGGAGAATTCGTGAATAACTCATGAATTTTGAAACAGTAATCCATGCCTTTATTACATCTAGGCTGGATTACTGTAACGCACTCTACTCTGGAGTCGCACGAGCTTCATTGGCTCGCCTCCAGCTTGTTCAAAATGCTGCCGCTCGCCTTTTGACTGGAACTCGAAAGAGGGAGCACATTACGCCAATTTTGGCCTCCCTACACTGGCTCCCAGTGCACTTTCGAGTTCATTTCAAAATTCTTTTATTTGTTTTTAAATCCTTGAATGGGCTCGCCCCGCCTTACCTCTCTGAGCTGCTCCACCTATATGCTCCTGCCCGGTGCCTCAGGTCAGCTGATCAGCTGCTCCTTGAGGTACCAAGGTCTAAGCGGAAGCTCAGAGGGGATAGAGCTTTTTCTGTTGCTGCTCCGGCACTCTGGAACACCTTGCCGCTGCACATCAGACAGGCCCCCTCACTGTCCATCTTCAAATCCTCCCTAAAAACATACTTTTATTCTTTGGCTTTCGACACTGGCTGAGGCATTGCCCCTGTTTTTAGTGCTTTTAATGTCTTTTAATTTTTTGTGTGTTTTTTATAGTCCTTCGTTTTACGGTTTTTAATGGTTTTTAATTGTTTGTAATAGCTTTTTGTTCATGATTTCTCATGTACAGCACTTTGTGGCAACTGTGGTTGTTTAAAGTGCTTTATAAATAAAGTTATTATTATTATTATTATTATGAAAGTGGGACAGGCCCTTTAATGTTCGAAAAATGTAGGACATTGGAATTTATTGTAGAAATATAAAATAATCTATACTGTGTTCTCTCTGTGTCTTGAATCTCTCCCATTCCTGAGTGATGGTTATTTTATTGGGATTGTGTGTCTCCGCTGTCACCAGGATGGATGGCGCCCTGTTAATTAATTTTAATAATATCTTTTTCCGTGTCTATTCCAGGATTCGGAACAATGGATGGATTATCTTCCTCCTGATCATGGCTGCTGTGTTCTGGGGCTATCGGCTGGTCAAAGTCATCTGCAATCTCCTCAGCTACTGGGAAATCAGAACGTTCTACATCAAAGCTCTGAAGATCCCCACGGTATATCCTGCAGCTCACCAGGGGGCCTTTGGAGAGCTCTCCTACACCTAGTCACCTGTTTTGTTTTGGGAGTCCTTCTGGTAGCTTAATACAGTAAAGGCCGACTGGGCAACTGCAGAGAATGACCACCTTTGTGCGGCTGTTGTAGGAACACAGAGCTCTGTGGTTTACTTTTACACATTTGATCGGAACACACATGTCAGCTATCTTCGTTAAGAGTTTGTAGACCAGGATTGTGATGGGTGCCAAAGATCTTTTTTGGATTGTAAGTTTTGTTAACATTCTGACCCCAGAAGTTAGAGTGGGAGTGCGGAACGGAAAGAGACCATTCGGCCTAACTTGTTCATATCCACCAAGAATCCCCATCCACCTGGTCTCATTTGCACGTGTTTGGCCCATTTTACCTTTTACTAAACTTTACATAAAAGGTACATATCTAAATGTCTTTTAAATGTTGTTAAAGTTCCTGCGTACTTTACCTATTTGCTTTCATTTGGATTTTACTTTGGAGATACAGCGTGGAAACAGGCCCTTTGGCCCACCGAGTCCGCGCCGACCAACAGTCATCCTATACACTTGCACTATCCTACACAAGAGGGACAATTTACACTCTACAGAAGCCAATTAACCTACAAACCTGCACATCTATGAAGCGTTGGAAGACCCCGGAGCTCCTGGGAAAAATCCCAAGCAGTCACAGGGAGAACATACAAAATTCTTATGGGGTTGGACAGGCTAGATGCAGGAAGATTGTTCCCGATGTTGGGGAAGTCCAGGACAAGGGGTCACAGCTTAAGGATAAGGGGGAAATCCTTTAAGACCGAGATGAGGAAAAACTTTTTCACACAGAGAGTGGTGAATCTCTGGAACTCTCTGCCACAGAGGGTAGTTGAGGCCAGTTCATTGGCTATATTTAAGAGGGAGTTAGATGTGGCCCTTGTGGCTAAGGGGATCAGGGGGTATGGAGAGAAGTCAGGTACAGGATACTGAGTTGGATGATCAGCCATGATCATATTGAATGGCGGTGCAGGCTCGAAGGGCCGAATGGCCTACTCCTGCACCTATTTTCTATGTATCTATGTATACAAACTCCATAAAGACAGCACGTATAGTCAGGATCAACCCCGGGTCTCTGGCACTATAAGGCAGCAACACTGTAAGGCACCGACCATCGATCACCCGTTCACACAAGTTCTATGTTACCCTACTTTCTCATCCACTCCTTACACACCAGAGGCAATTCACAGAGGGCCAATTAACATAAATATGTATATCTTTGGGATGTGTGCAGAAACTGGAATACCCGGAGAAAACCTACGCATTCACAGGAGAATCTGCAAACCACACAGCGAGCACCCGAGATCAGGATAGAACCCAGGTTTAGTTTAGTGTGGTGATACAGGGTACAATCGGGCCCTTCAGTCCACCGGGTCCGCGCCAACCATGATCATCCATTGGCGAGTTCTATCCTAAACACACTTGGGGGAATTAAGCTACAGAGGCCAATTAACCCACAGACACACACCTCCATTGTGTTGCTTGACTGACTGTGGCATTTCCTGCCTCTTGCAGGTAGAGCTGTGCAACTACACATGGCAGGAGGTGCAGGCACGGCTGATCCAACTGCAGCGGGAGCAGCAGATGTGCGTCCATAAGAAGGAGCTGACCGAGCTGGACATCTACCATCGCATCCTGCGCTTCAAGAACTACATGGTGGCCATGGTGAACAAGTCCCTGCTGCCCGTCCACCTCAGCCTCCCCCTTCTGGGCAATGTCATCTTCTTCTCCCAGGGCCTGAAGTACAACTTTGAGTTGATCTTCTTCTGGGGCCCCGGCTCGCTTTTCCAGAACAAGTGGAACCTGCACCCTAAGTACAAGCGGGCCACCAGCCGGCTGGAGCTGGCTCGGCAGCTGAGCAGGATGGTGCTGCTGATGGGGGTGGCCAACCTACTGCTCTGCCCCTTCATCCTGGTCTGGCAGATCCTCTACGCCTTCTTCAGTTACACCGAGGTGATCAAGCGAGAGCCGGGCAGCCTAGGGGCACGTCGCTGGTCGCTCTTCGGCCGCCTTTACCTCCGCCACTTCAACGAGCTGGACCACGAGCTCCAGGCCCGGCTCAGCCGTGGCTACAAGCCGGCCGCCAAGTACATGAACTCCTTCACCTCACCCCTGCTGACAGTCATCGCCCAGAACCTGGCCTTCTTCTCCGGCTCCATCTTGGCCGTGCTCATTGCCCTGACCGTGTACGACGAGGACGTGCTCACTGTGCAGCACATTCTCACCGCCATCACTGTGCTGGGCATCCTAGTCACCATCTGCAGGTGAGCTGGGGTGGGTGGGGGGGGAGGTATGGAGGGGGCAGCAGGCAGGAGGGAGGTGCAGGTGTGCAGTTGGAGGGGGCCTGGGAGATATGGTCGTGGGGCCAGGGTGCGGCAGAATTGTGGGGGAGGAAGGTGAGGAGGGGCCGGCGAGGGAGGAGAAGCTGGGGACCTGAGGGTCACGAGTGTTTGTCAAGAGATAAAATTGAAATTCTTACTCGCTGCAGCTTAACAGGCCCATAAATGAAATAGCACGCAGAAGAGGGCGTTGGCGGGGTAGGACAGCGGTGGAGCTGCTGCCTTACAGCGCCAGAAACCCAGGTTTGATCCTGACTACTGGTACCGTTTGTTGGCAGTTTCTACGTTTTTCCCCGTGATCACATGGGTTTTCTCTGGGTGCTCCGCTTTCCTCCCACACTCCAAAGATGAACAGGATTGCAGCTGAATTGGCTTTGGTAAAAATTGTAAATTGTCCCTAGTGTGTAGGATAGTGTTAGTGTACGGGTTGATTGCTGGTCAGGGCGGACTCGGTGGGCTGAAAGGTCTGATTCCATGCTATATCTCTAAAACATAAATATATAATATTCCTTGGAACTGATACACTACAATTCTGAGAACTATATTCTGCACTCTGTGTCTTCCCCTTTATCTATTTGACTTGATTGTCACACCAATCTAATGTATGGTATATTTGATTTGATAGGATACAAAGGTTTTCAAACTGTGCCTCAGTACATGTGACAATAATAAACTTAAACAAACCAATATTACAATAAATGAATAACCATAATACTAGGTGACCATAATAGTGCAAAAATCCAAGCCCGTATTGAAACCAAAGACACGGCCCACAGAAGATCAGAGTTGCTGAGGTTAGTGAGGTTAGTCAAGAGCCCAATGGTTGCGAGGAAGAAGCTGTTCTTGAACCTGGAAGTCACGGTTATCAGGCTCCTGTACCTTCATCCCGATGGCAGCAGCCGGATGAGAGCGTGGTCAGGATGGTGTGGGTGATGATATTGGCTGCTTTGAGGTAGAACCTCCTGTGGATCTCTTTGAAAGTGGCACACAGCAGGAGCACCGAGGCAAGGACAGGACCACCGAATCTCAAGACAGCTGAGCGAGGACATAAGAAATACTAAAGGAGGATGTAAAGACCGTCCCACATGCAACCATAGCTCTGCTGCATTAAGCCATCAACATATTGCAGGGTAGGACAAGGTGAAGCTCTCACTACACTGTCCTGCCATACACTCACGGGGTTAGATGCAGAGTGAAGCTCTACACCATCCTATCACACACTCCTATGTTTAGAGGGAGAATGAAGTTCCTTCTACTCCATCCCATCACATACTCTCACAGTCAGAAGCTCCCTTTAATGAGTTTAGTGTATTAAGGTCATAAGGAATAGGAGTAGAATTAGGCCATTCGGCCCATCATGTCTACTCCGCCATTCAGTCAAGGTTGATCAATCTCACCCTTCTAACCCCATTCTCCTGCCTTCTCCCCATAACCCCTGACACCTTCATTGTCACATATACCGAGGTACAGTGAAAAGCTTTTGTTGCATGCTAGCCAGTCAACGGAACAACAATACATGATTACAATCGAGCCAGCTACAGTGTACAGATGCATGATTGTATTGTATTGTATTGTATATCTTTATTGTCATTTCCTGAGTATTCGCATACCCAGAGGAAACAAAAAAACGTTCCTCAACCAGTGTCCATTTCAGTGTGCAGTAAAAAATAAATAGACGTAAAAATACATATATCATGAACAAATTAACACTCTACTCTACTAAACATCAACAGGCGTTCCGATCGGCAGCGGCACGACAGTGGCTCTGCTGCAGTGTGTCCAGGTTGGTGGTTGGTGCACGATACTTTGGCAGGGGACAAAGTCCGTTTATCAGTCTTATAACCTGCGGGAAGAAGCTGAGGAGCATCCTGCTGGTTTTGCACCTGATGCTCCGGTACCTCTTCCCAGATGGCAGGATGGAGAATATGTGATGCGATGGGTGGTAGGGGTCTTTGATGATGGAGATGGCTCTGCTGATACATCTCTTCCTGTATATGTCCAGCAGGAAAGGGAGTGGAGCACCAATAATCCTGCTGGCGGTCTTCACAATCCTGTCTAGTCGGTGCCGTTCGTACGCGTTGCAGCTCCCGAACCAGGAAGTATTGCCGTAGGTTAATGTGCTCTCGATTGTCCCCCTATAAAAAGTTCGTAGGTGTGTAGTGGGGAGACCTGCTTTACGTAGTCTTCGGAGAGGGTGTAGTCGCTGCTGGGCTCTCTTGACCAGTGCTGTGGTGTTGGTCGTGGACGTCAGGTCATCTGACAGGTGGAGTCCTAGGAACTTCACGCTGTTGACCCTTTCCACATCAGCTCCATCGATGTGCAGAGGTGTATGGTGTTGTTTTCCCGCCCTCCTGAAGTCAACCACCATCTCCTTAGTTTTTCCCACGTTGAGAATGAGGTTGTGGGATTTGCACCATCCTGTGAGCAGCTCCACCTCCATCCTGTACGCCGACTCATCATTGTCACTGATGAGACCCACCACTGTTGTGTCATCAGCAAACTTGTTGATGAAGTTGTTGTTGAGTCTAGCAGTACAGTCGTGTGTTAGCAGACTAAACAGCAGGGGGCTTAGGACACAGCCTTGGGGCGAGCCAGTGCTCACGGCTATGGTTTTTGATGTCCTACTGCCCACCCTGACTGTCTGCTGCCGTTGCGATAGAAAGTTCAGGACCCAGTTACATGTGCCAGCATCAACCCCCAATAGCTCCAACTTCTCCACCAGCTGCTGCGGAATGATTGTTTTAAAAGCAGAGCTCAAGTCTATGAAGAGGATCCTGGCATAGGTATTTTTCCGATCAAGGTGTGACAGTACGAGGTTCAGTGTTGTTGAGACTGCGTCCTCTGTGGATCGGTTGGCTCTGTAGGCGAACTGCAGTGGGTCTAGGTCAGCAGGTAGACTATTTTTGTTATGCTGCATAACCAGTCGCTCAAAACACTTCATTACTATGGGTGTTAGAGCCACTGGTCGAAAATCATTATGGCAGGCTGGGTTTGGTTTCTTCGGGACAGGGACGATGGTGGCACTCTTAAGACAGTTGGGCACTACTGCCTGGCTGAGTGAGATGTTAAAAATGTCTGTGAAAACATCTTTCAGTTAATCGGCGCAGTCTCTTAAAACGCATCCAGGAATGTTGTCCGGCCCCACTACATTCCTTAATGATAAAAGGAATAACATGAATAACATTTAATGCAAGATAAAGTTGAGTAAAGTCCGATCAAAGATAGTCCGAGGGCCTTCAGTGAGGAAGATAGTAGCTGAGGACTGCTCTCTAGTTGTTCTCATCACACACCTGCAGGATCAGACACAGAATGAAGCTCCCGCTACATTCTTCTATCTGAGTTCAAAGTGATAGTTTAGTTTATTATTGTCATGTGTACTGAGGTATGGGGAAAAGCTTTGTGCATGCTATCCAGTCAAGGAAAAGACTATACATAATTACAATCAAGCCGTCCACAGTGCACAGATAAATGATAAAGGGTATAACTTTAAGTGCAAGATAAAGTTTGATTACAAATAGTTGAAAGGTATCCAGTGAGGTAGATGGGAGGTCAGGACGTCACTCTAGCTGATCAGATTCAATTGCCTGACTACGGGTGCTGTCTGTACGGAGTTTGTATGTTTCCTTTGACCGCGTGGATTTTCTCCGGGTACTCTGTTTTTTTTTTCCCCACACTCTAAAGACGTGCAGGTTTGTAGGTTAATTGGCTTCTGTAAAATTGTAAATTATCCATAGTGTGTAGGATAGTGCTAGAGTACAGGGGTGATTGCAGGTCGGCGTGGTCACAGTGGGCCTGTTTTATAGTCATACAGCATGGAAACCGGTCCTTCGGCCCAACTTGCCCACATCGGCTAACATGTCCCAACTACACTCGTCCGACCTGCCTGCGTTTGGCCCATATCCCTGTAAACCTGTCGTATCCATGTACCTGTCTAAATGTTTCTTAAACTTTGCGATAGTCCCTGCCTCAACTACCTCCTCTGGCAGCTCGTTCCATACACCCATCAGATACCCCTCAGATTCCTCTTAAATCTTTTTCCCTTCACCTTAAACCTAAGGTCTTCAATTTCCCTATCCTGGGCAAGTCTGTTTCCATGCTCTATCTCTAAAGTCTAAACAGCTTGGAAGAAACTGTCCCTGAATCTGGAGGTGAGTGTTTTCAAACATCTGTGCGTCTAGCCTGATGGGAGAAGGGAAAAGATGGAGTGGCCAGACACGGCCCAGTTTTGAGTGACCCTTTGTTGAGGTGGATGGGTATGTTAGCTCGGATCCATTGGGCATCTGTTGTCTTGCTGCCTCGGCGCGTGCTCCTGTAACAAGGGGTGTGTTGTTGTATCTGTCCGCAGGTCCTTCATCCCAGACGAATACATGGTGTGGTGCCCAGAGCAGCTGCTGCAGTGTGTGCTTGCCCACATCCACTACATGCCCGACCACTGGAAAGGAAATGCCAACAAATCTGAGACCAGGGGTGAGATGGCCCAGCTCTTCCAGTACAAAGCGGTAAGGAAAAGTCCAGTTCCCATCCTGCAGGGGGGAGGGAGCGAGGAGGAGGAGACCACCGGAGGTAGGGCACAGCCCGGCTCCTTTACTAGAGCTCATTTATTACTACCCATCTAACCCTCTGTTTAGATTTGGGGGCAAGTGTAGATGAACTTTATCCAGCTCTCCCCCGATTCCATATTAAATGGGGATGACTTGAGCTTTGCCCTTTTTCCTGTAAAGACAGAAAATCTTCCAGCAGCAACCATGGCAACCATGTGTCTCAGCCATGGACCTGCCCCTGTAGGAGGAGCCCGATTCTGGAGATCATACAGTCAGAGAGCTATTCAGCTCAGCAACAGGCCATTTGGTCCACCTTGTCCAGGCAGACCAAGTTGGCATACTGGTCAAGTCCCATTTGGCCCATATCCTTTTAAACCCTTCCTATCCATACACCTGTCCAAATGTCTCTTGAAAATCATAATTGTATCCGCTTCCATAGCTTCCTTTGGCAGCTCATTCCAGATACGGACTACCCTCTGTGTGGTAATGTACCCTTGAGGTCCCTCTTAAATCCCTCCCCTTCTCCTGTCTTAGAATCCTCTAGCCTGGGAAAAAGACTGTGGGTGTTCACTTTATCCATGTCCCTCATGATCCTGTACACCTCAATAAGGTCACAGATCAGAATCCTACGCACCCAGCCTCGCCCGAATAGGTGACCTTTCAGCATGACCATGGGCAGTGTGCTTGATGTCGTGTTCATAAGTGATAGGAGCAAAATTAGGCCATCAAGTCTACTCCGCCATTCAATCATGGCTGATCTACCTTTCCCTCAACCCCATTCTCCTGCCTTCTCCCCATAACCCCTGACACCCACACTAATCAAGAATCTATCTATTCTCTATCTAATCTATTCTGCTCTCGCCCACCCTATGGCCAGGCTGGGTCTCCGGTGGGTAGGGCCTTAGGAACAGGCTGGGCTGAAATCCTAACCTGGTTGTGGTTGGAACTACATTACAGGACTTTGGGTCAGACCCTACAGTGTTATGGTTCGTTTCACTTCAAACAGACAAAAACACAATCAAATTAGTAATCAAGTAGTAAAATCTTTATTTCGCCAGGCGGGTGCGGCAGTAAACACTTACAGTATGTAATATACAGACTGTAGGTTCACTCTATAATGTTATGGTTCACTCTATCCCCACACCAATGGGTAATGTTCAATCAGATATATTTATACCCCAAAAATCAGCGATTCAGCAATACTTTATCTACAGAGCATTGTACAGCCCCTGGCCTGGTAAGATTGACAGGTTCTTCCGAGGAAGCTTTTTTGCAGATTCAAGCACTCTTGTTTTTTTACCTTGTTGACCTATTGTTTAAGTACATTGCAATCTGTAGAGCAGAGGGAAAGAACATTCCTCTGAACATTCCTCTGATTGTTTTTATTATAGAACAAAAACATCGAGTGTTATAGTGCTGTAGCCTTGCTAGTGTAATGGGAGAAAGGTGAAAGCCTTTGTTTGCTTCTAATTCTACAGCTGAATTCATTTTGTAACGATTAAATCTTTTAAACTTTCTCATTCCTTCCTCTTTATCAGTTATGATAACATTCACAATCCTCGGTAGGTACATAATGGTCGCAAGCAGTTAACAATAAAAATCAGAGCGATGATTGATAATAAAGATAGAGCCATAGTGTAATACAGTATTCCAGAGTCCATCAAGCCAGCTCCCATTTCCTTCATCGACCCATGCATGTCACTGCCAACCTAAACGATTTTCTCAATTTCTTGGGAAATGTGGGTAGCAAGGTCAGTGATATTCGAGGATTCATCAGGGGTCTAGGCACAACACTTGTCTTATTACAATACAGGTGCCTCATTGTTGATCTTTATGATCAATACTTATTTTATAGTAAGAAAGTTTTTTAATATACAATAGTTGTAAAACAGTGAACATGATTACGTACAAAGATTATCAAGAATTTTTGCAGTTTGACAATAACCTGGTCGAAGACTTTTGTTAAATTCATGTTGTGAGATTAAACACGTAAATAGCATACTTTATGACAAAATGATAGGGGTAAAATGAGAATGGAGCTGTCAACTATCTTTATGCCGAGCTTATAAAAAAAATAAAGAGTAATATTTAGAATTCATACATTTCAGGCTGTTAGAGTTAACTCTTATACAAATTCCCCCATTGAATTGCTTCATGCCATTTATCCATGACTGTGGGACCTGTAGATTAGTTTTTAGCTTCTTTAAGAGATTAACATCCATAAGTTCAAATGTTCCAAGATACCATGAACTAGAAGCATTATGTGTCTGATTGTAATTTGGTTTGAATCTGTCCTTGAGCTCGTAAGGGGTTATGGCACAAACCCTACATCCTAATCAGATAAAGAAGCTTGTTTACCTTACAGCAGCGAGTTCACTGCTAACACTTCTATCATTGTAGCCCTCGCCGTTACAGCAGGCTGGCATGCTACTTTACTACTGCTGGTAAGGCCCCGGAATAATAGGCTAGCGGTCTTTTTGCAGGGATGTGGAGGAAAAAGGCTGAACATAGGTCAATTACTGTAAAGGTGTTGGCTTCTGCCGGTATAGATGACAGAATAATATTGGTATCAGGTACTAAAGGACTATTTTTAATAGCTCAGGTTTTAGACAAAACACCATTCATTACGTCTTCCCACTTTTGGGATTGGCAGAATAGGAGTATTACACTGACTTTGCATTTTCACTAATAGTGCTCGTTGCAATAAAGACAATCATGTCAATATTATCTGAATGGTGGCCGATTAGGAAAAGGGGAGATGCAACGAGACCTGGGTGTCATGGTACACCAGTCATTGAAAGTAGGAATGCAGGTGCAGCAGGCAGTGAAGAAAGCAAATGGTATGTTAGCATTCATAGCAAAAGGATTTGAGTATAAGAGCAGGGAGGTTCTACTGCAGTTGTACAGGGTCTTGGTGAGACCACACCTGGAGTATTGCGTACAGTTTTGGTCTCCTAATCTGAGGAAAGACATTCTTGCCATAGAGGGAGTACAGAGAAGGTTCACCAGACTGATTCCTGGGATAGCAGGACTTTCATATGAGGAAAGACTGGATAGACTCAGCTTGTACACGTTGGAATTCAGAAGACTGAGGGGGAACTTATAGAAACTTACAAAATTCTTAAGGGGTTGGACAGGCTAGATGCAGGAAGATTATTCCCGATGTTGGGGAAGTCCAGAACTAGGGGTCACAGTTTAAGGATAAGAGGGAAGACTTTTAGGACCGAGATGAGGAAATCATTTTTTACACAGAGAGTGGTGAATCTGTGGAATCTGTGGCCTACTCCTGCACCTATTTTTTATGTTTCTATGTTTCTAATCATAAAGACCATAGCTATCCCTTCTTCAGCCTCCGGGGCCAGTCAATATTGTTTTAAACATGGCAAGGCAACACCCTTTTTATAGTCAATTTATGTTCAGGGGCTGAATACACGCATCCCACATGATTCTTATGCTTTGCCCATAGTTCAAAGGGTACTTGTACCAGAGCCACAGTAGGCAGATCCTCAGTAGGCAGCTGTTGCTTTTCATAGTGTCCCATTCCTTTCTGACCCATGTGATCTTTCCTTCTGTGACATTGGCAACTATAAAACATGAATTGTCTGTTTGTCCTTCAGCCATTGTATCAGTTTTCCTATTTCTTTCGCTGTTGCTGGAGGTCTCGTAGCTACGATTAAGTGTGACTCAGAGGTGTCTCCCATCTCAAATCGATCCCTTTGGTTTTATTCCTAAACCCGGGACCCCAAAGAGCAAATAAGGGGTCACTGTTAATTGTTCAAGTTTATTCAACCAGGGGGAGACTCGTTCCAAGTATCCGGGATTAGGGAGGCACGTATATAATTCAGTGCAATGCATTTGTTTATGTTCATGGCTGGCTTTAACAAGATACTGAAAATACTGGCCTTTTTTATTTTTGTGTATGGCTTCCTTTTACCTCCAGTCTTGCAGGAGGACATCCAAGTTCATACTTCCCTTTTCCAGTTTCCAATTCTTTCGCAATAAGTTAGGTATCCAACGAGGATTATTTTCGACCTTCACTGCTGTAGGTGTAGTCAATAGTTCTAGGAAGGGCTCCTTCCACGTTCTCCCAATTTCTTATCAGTTCGTGATCTCCTGGTTGTAAGGATTCGCCGTTATGGTCAGTGGTTTCTGCGTTTCTCTGGTTCAGTGGTTTCTGTAAGACTGACAAGGTTGGGGTCAATTGCTATGCATATATAATTAATTCATCACTAAGGTCCTGTCCAGTCTCAGTCAAGGCTTTACTTAAACTCTTTAACTGCTTACAAGGCAGACCCTTTAAAAATAGGTCATTATAAAAAAAAACAATTTAAAAATTATTCCCAATTCTTTCAATCTATCTCCCCAAATTCACAATTTCAAATTAACAGATTTTTTTCTGAGATAAAGGCATTTCCAATTCTCATCCAATACCTCAATCTGAATTCCACATGGCCAGTGCACAATTCAGATCTCTCTTGAATTCAATTCAAAAGGTAAGAAATAGGAAGAAATCAAACTTAAAATCCCGACAAGGTCACCAATCCTAATGCCAGGTTATGCCGCAAAGAAAATGAGCAGTCTCTTTGCTGAGCCACATCCGCTGTTTAATAAAAGTTGAGAAGGCAGAGATTAAACAGTTAATTTCCATGTAGATAGCCCATACATTTCCAAAGAACAAAGGAAAAGAAAAGAACTGTGCGGCTCATCACAGCTTTAAAACACATGAGACTCTATAAAGATTTATCACGTAAATGAGCAAGCTCATTCAATGACATCCAATTTCATCTTAATCATATGATCAATTCAACATTCACCCAGAACTGGTTCCACAAACAAGTAACAGTATTTAAACTCACTCTACACCCTGTTTTCTGTGACATTCACTCACAAATTTCCACACCTCATGCAATATGCTATATCTCAGATATTCACACACGTTAAAGCAATAAAATTTTCACTCGAGAGTAAAACACAGTTATACATTCCTCAAGGAAATCATGCAAAACTCTTAAAACTTTGATACACCCAAAAATGAGAAATTTACATTTTGATATTTATGATATTATCAGGCAAAGTCACTATGTTTTGTGCTGTTGTGTTGATAACCTTGACCAAGCCAGCTTTGGAGAATTATAAAACAGAAGCCATATACTTCTTAAATATAATTTAAGAAAAACAATAAGATAGCTGTCCTGCAGACAAGATCCATACATAGGCTGCATCAGAGTAAAATGTTATTTGTCAGCCAGCCATTTTTACATAACCTTGAGTTTATACCACTGGAGATACAGGATTTCACGTAATTACAAAATGATTCAAACACAGCTAGAAAGTTGCTTTGCTAGCCAAGGTCAGTGCTCCACTAACTTTACCGACCAAGACATTTAAACAAATCATTCACCAAAAATGTTCATACTTTGTTCATAAATACAACACATACTGAAGAACGGTCTCAACCCAAAACACACTTTGTACTCTCTCTCTCTCTTTGTTACTACTGCTACTGCTCCTCCCTCTTAGACACAGGTAATTTCATTAAAAGCTTCAAAGTGTAAGTTACTTTCCACATTCTCTTCCCTCCTTATCAGCATGCGTAAGGAAGTGTATATAGTGTAAAAGAAAAAAAACATCAGGTACACAAATTTGTCCGAGAGGGGTCAGCCAGAGGTCCGTCAAAGGGTCAACGGCGCAGCCCCCTCGTTTCCAAAGATCTTTTACATGGCAGAACTTAACATTAATTAGCTTTACATTCCCTTGTCTGACAGAGCCGTTCTGTCTACTAGAATCTTTGGTTCTGTGGGGACCAATGTGCAGAATTCGTAATCTGCTGTGTGGGCAGTAATGTCAGCTAGGGCATTCCCCCGGGAGACTTCGTTGTGGCCACGTGTATGGGCATTGCACTTAATCATGGCCAGTTGGACTGGGAGGGCTATGGCGTGCAGTAGCTGGCGCAGGAGCCAGCACTGTTTTTAAGTTGCGAAAGTCTTCTTGTTGGAGTGAGAGAGTTAGAGAGAGAATTGCTGCGGTGCCATGGCAGAGACACCAGCAATGAGTAGTTCAATGTATCCACTGCCGGTAGAAATTAACCAAGCCCAGAAATGGGATTGGTTCGATTCCCTGTCATTCACACCTCACACTTTTAAACTGTACGAGAGTTTTAAACTGTACCAATTGTTGGCTGCAAAATGTTAAAGTTCTTGGGGCAAAAGTGAGCAGCTTCGATTCTTGCAGGGTAGTTACGGTACAGTGCCTCGAAAGCCACCAGCTCGACATCTGCTTTTTCCCTTTTCAGTCTTCTTATTTATCTGCTGTTTCTCTTTCTCTGGTGCTCTGTGTTGTTTAATTCTCTCATTGCTGGATTCATTACTGCTCGTCCTCTTCTGCCTTAAGCCCTCTCCCTTCTTCCTCATCTTCCTTATCAGTTTTTCCTTCTTTTGGGGGTTGCCCGTCCCTGTAGGAGTACCGGAGCCCCTTTCTCCTCACGGGATCTTAGTGTCGTAGCTCCTGCTGTTAGTGACAGGTGGCCAGGCATGGGGGAGGTATTCTACACTATTTCCAATTTTGTTTCTCAATATCGGCTTAATACCTCAGACAGCGAACTTAGTCTGAGTCAACAATCCCAAAACTTGTCTTACCTTGCGTTGTCTGTTCTGAAAGATGTTGGCAGGGAACCAGATCACTTCGGACGAAGGACCACAGTGTTCCCGGGCACTCTCAGGAGTTCAGACTCAAGGGGTCTGACAGTGCACTTTCTACTCCCTTCGAGATCCCGGCCAAGCTGTAGCCTCTTACTCAGTCCTCAGAGATAGTTTCCAGCAAGATCCTGCTCGACTATGCCAATGTTATGGTTTGTTTCACTTCAATCAGACAAAAATGCAATAAAATTAGTAATCAAGTAGTAAAATCTTTATTTCGCCAGGCGGGTGCGGCAGTAAACGCTTACAGTATGCAATATACAGACTATAGGTTCACTATATAATGTTTTGGTTCACTCTATCCCCACACCAAGGGGTAATGTTCAATCAGATATATTTATACCCCAATAATCAGTGATTCAGCAATACTTTATCTACTGAGCATTGTACAGCCTCTGGCCTGGTAAGATTGACAGGTTCTTCCGAGGAAGCTATTTTTTTCAGATTCAAGCACTTGTTTTTAGACCTTGTTGACCTATTGTTTAAGTACATTGCAATCTGTAGAGCAGAGGGAAAGAACATTCCTCTGAACATTCCTCTGATTGTTTATATTATAGAGCAAAAACATCGAGTGTTATAGTGCTGTAGCCTTGCTAGTGTAATAGGAGAAAGGTGAAAGCCTTTCTTTGCTTCTAATTCTAATGCTGAATTCATTTTGTAACTTTTAAATCTTTTAAACTTTCTCAACAGTCCCTGGGGCGAGAAGGTAAGGGATTAGGGCTGAGATGACCAGGTGAAGCTAGGGGGATGACTGACCCGTGATCCCCTGTTTTGTGTATTGCAGGTGTTCATCCTAGAGGAGTTGCTGAGTCCCATCATCACTCCCTTTGTGCTGATCTTTTCCTTGCGGCCCAAGTCCCTGGAGATCATCGACTTCTTCCGCAACTTCTCGGTGGAGGTGGTTGGGGTCGGGGACATCTGCTCCTTCGCACAGATGGACGTCCGGAAGCACGGCAACCCCATGGTGGGTGGAGGGGCGGGGGCGAGCTGGGGACCAGAGGACAATCCGTCGTCATTCCCCCATCCGCTCCACACTCCGTACTCTCTGCTCCCCCATGGGCTTCTTCACAGGGGGCGAAGCTTGCCTCCATTAGTGTCCAAGGTTTCTGGGTGGTGTGGTGTTGCTGACTGAGCCCTGAGTGGGGTGGTCTCAGAAACAGGCCCCAGTATTGCAGGGACTCTGGGATGGGTACATGAATATCTGTAGCTCTGGGGCTATTGTCCCTCATGATATCAATGACAGACCCCTGGGATGGGGTGGTCTCAGACACAGGCCCCAGTATTGAAGGGACTCAAGACAGGTACTTTGATATCTGTAGCTCTGGGTGGTGCAACGTTTCCACTTGATGTGTCAGTGACAGACCCCTAGTTTGCGGGTCTTGGGGAGAGAGCCCTGTGTTGCGGGGACGGGTACTTTGATATCTCCAGCTCTTCGACTAATGTTTCCTCATAGTATCAGTGACAGACCCCTGGTTTGGGGTGGTCTCACAGATGCACCCCTGGTTTGGAGGGTCTAGGGGACGGGTTCTTTGAGATCTGTAGCTCCGGGGGTAACCGTTACTC
Source organism: Malacoraja senta (assembly GCA_038087875.1). Taxonomy (NCBI): domain Eukaryota; kingdom Metazoa; phylum Chordata; class Chondrichthyes; order Rajiformes; family Rajidae; genus Malacoraja; species Malacoraja senta. The sequence goes on from CM075977.1 coordinate 13,448,116, forward strand.
TGTTCCACAGTGGCTGTCGGAAGGCCAGACCGAGGCCTCGGTCTACCAGCAGGCGGAGAACGGGAAGACGGAACTCTCGCTGATGCACTTCACCATCACCAACCCCCGCTGGCACCCGCCCCAGGACAGCTCGGTCTTCATCAGCCACCTGAAGGAGAAGGTGCAGCACGACGCAGCCACTGGTCCCCCGGCCCAACACCTCTTTTCCGACATGCCACTCTGCAGCTCCCTGCTCTCCAACGAGTCCGCCAACATCGTAAGTGTCACAGCACGGCCGCCATCGGCCAAGGAGCGAGCCAGCGTAGACAGTGGTGGTGGTTATCAAAAATTACAGCAGGAGCTTGAAAAGCTGGGCAAGTGGGCTGAGGAATGGCAAATGCAGTTTAATTCAGATAAGTACGAGGTGCTGCATTTGAGAAGTCAAACCGTAGCAGTACATTCACAGTGATTGGTCGGGCACTGGGGAGTGTTGTAGAGCAAAGGGATCTTGGAGTACAGATATATAGTTCCTTCATAGTGGTGTCACAGGTAGATAGGGTGGTAAAGAATACTTTTGTACATTGACCTTCATCAGTCAAGTGGTATTATCTACAGAGAGAGATTGGAGAGACTTGGATTGTTTTCTCTGTAAAGCCAGAAGTTGAGGGGAGATCTGCTTAATGTATATAAAATTATGAGAGGCATAGATAGGGTAGATAGTCAGAGCCTGTTTCCCAGGCTGGAAATATGACATACTAGAGGACATAGCTCTAAGGTGAAAGGGGCACATTTTAAAGGAGATGTACATGGCAAGTTTTGTGCACAGTGGTGGGTGCCAGGAACTCACTGCCAGGGAGTGATGGTGGAGGCAGATACAATAGTGGCATTTAAAGAGACTTTAGATAGGCACATGGATATGCAGAGAATGGATATGGATCATGTGCAGGTAGGTAAAAGCCCTGTCCCACTGTACGAGGTCATTCAAGTGCTCTCCTGAGTTTAAAAAAAAATCAAACTCGTGGTAAGCACGTAGAATGAACGTAGCGGGTACGTCGGAGCTCGGGGACGTCTCTTAGCGGCTCGTAACGCTAACGGCAAGTACTCGGGAAACGCGGTAAACTCGGGAAGATTTTTCAACATGTTGAATAATGTCCACGAGAGCCCCGAGTACTGACGAGCGGCCATTACCGTAAATCTCAGAGTTCGAATCAGGGCAAACTCGGGAGAACTCTTTGAATGAACTCGTACAGTGGGACAGGGCTTCAAGAGTTGGGTATGGCATCATGTTCGGCACAGACATTGTGGGTTGAAGGGCCTGTTCCTGTGCTGTACTGTTACATGTTCAATGTTCTTAAAAGCATGTACATAGTTCTCTGAAAGTGGTGCCACAGGTGGACAATTTTGGCATGATGGCCTTCGCTAGTCTGGGTGTTGAATATGGGATATAATGAAGTTCGGATATTATGTTACAGTTGCACAAAAGGTTGGTGAGGCCACACATGGAGCATTGTGTTCAGATTTGGTCACCCTGGCATTAAAAAATTGCCATTAAGCTGGAAAAGATTTACGAGGATGTTGCCAGGATTGAGGGCCTGAGCTGCAGGCAGAAGTTGGGCAGGCTAGGACTTTATTCCTTGGAGAGATGTATGAAATCATAAGGGGAATAGATAGCATGAATGTACAGTCTTTTCCCCAGGGTAGAGGAAGTAAGAACTAAAATCACAGATTTAAGATGAGGGGAAAGATTTAATGGGAACCGGAAGAGCAGCTTTTTCACACAGAGGATAATGGATATATGGAACGAGCTGCCAGAGGAGGGAGTTGAGGCAGGTACAATAACAGTTTTTAAAAGACATTGGATGGGAAATGTTCAGAGAGATTTGGGACAAACATGGACAAATGGGACCAACAGATGAGGCATCTTATTAATCAGCCCCCCTGCATGTTGGTCCATCACAAACAGCAGAGGTCCCAGAAGACATGAATGTTGACAGAATTATGGATAGTGGGGAAGACTGTCAACCAATTCTGCAGGATGTGAATCAGTTAGAATTATAAACTACAATGGACCAAAACCTAACCCAAAATAAAGCCTTAATCTATTCAAGTTTTGGTTTAGGTTTATTATTGTCACATGTACCAAGTTACAGTGAAAAGCTTTGTTTTGCATACTATCCAAACAGATAGATAGGGCAAAGGGGAAGATACAGAGTGTAGAATATCGTTCTCAGCATTGTAGCGCACCAGTTCCAGAGACAAAGTTCAATGTCTGCAATGGGAAATAGATGAATCGGACAGGAGAGAACTTATAGAAGGACCAGTCAGAAGCCTGATAATAGAGAGGAAGAATTTGTTCCCAAGTCTGGTGGAGCGCACTTTCAAGCTTCTGTACCTTCTGCCGGAGGGGTGCAGGAGAATGCGGAATGACCCTGGTGGGACAAGTCTTTGGTTATGTTGTCTGCTTTCTCAGGCAGCATGAAGTATAGATGGAGTCAGTGGTGGGGAGTCTGGTCTCTGTGATGGACTGGCCTGCATCTGCTACTGGTACTGAGGGAATATTGCAGTGTGTGCGGGGAGTGCTTATGCGTACATGCCTGCGTGCACATGTGCATTTGTGTGTATGGGTGTGTGAGTGTGTACATGCACGTCTGTATGATGTGTGTATGTCTGTGCGAGTGTGTGTGGGTGTGTGTGCACGCATATGTGCGCCTGCAAGCACAGATATACTTGTACCAGTGTCTGACTGCCTCCTTCTACTTGCAGCCGGAGAACCTGATCATGAGCCTGCTAACGCATTCGGCGCTGCCCGCTGCGCCGCTGGTGGGCAGGGACGGGAGCCTGACGCAGCCCTGCAGCACCGCCTCTGCCACTGCAAGTGTGCTAGCGACACTGTCCACCTCCCACCTCCCTGGCCGCACCAGGTCACACACGCTCCTAGTGGAGAACGGTGCAGAGAGCTCTCTCTATCGCAGCGACAGGACCATCATCGAGGAGAGGTAGGTGGCAGGGAACCACCAGTCGGGGTCCTGCAGACACGCAGAGGCTGCAGCTGCTGGAGTCCGGAGCAGAGTGCTGGGGAATCTCAGCGGGTCGGGCAGCATCTGTGGAGGGAATGGACAGACAATGGTTTGGGTCAGGACCCTCCTTCAGACTAATGGAGTAGGGGGAAAAAGTTGGAAAAGAGAGGTGGGGTTGGGATAAAGCATAGCAAATGAAAGGTGGATACAGGTGGGTGGGTTTAATTTAGAGATACAGGCTTGGAAATGGGCCCTTCGGCCCACCAAATCCACACCGACCATCGATCACCTGTTCACACTAGTTCTATATGATCCCACCTTCGCATCCACTCTCTGCACATTGGGGGGAATTTACAGAGACTAATTAACCTACAAACCCGTATGTCTTTGTGATGTGGGAGGAAACCGGAGCACCCGGAGGAAACCCAAACGATCGCAGGGAGAAGGTGCAAACTCCACACAGATAGCGCACAAGGTCCCAATCAAACCTGGGTCTCTGGCACTGTGAGGCAGCAGGCAAATGGGTGAAATAAGTGGCAAAGGCTAGAGATGAAAAGGAGACAAAAGGATGTCGGATAAGGAGAGGAGGAGTGAAATGTAAAGCTGGAGGGAGGGATGTGGGTGGAAGAGGACTGGGAGAGGGGAAAGAGAGGAAATTAAAGGAAAATGGGAGATTTGGGGTTGGGAGATGAATGTATGAAGGAGGGGGAAGGAACAAAGTAACGGTGGGGGAGGGGGGAGAAAGATAGTGGGAGAAATGTGTGTGGATTGCGTTTGGGGGGCAGAGAAAGAGAGGGATGATTGGGGGGCATGTATTGGAGTTGGAGTTGAAATTTGAGAAATCGGTCCGAATCCTGCAGATGCTGGAATCCTGAAATGAACCTTTAGAATTCAACTCGGTCTTTATTGTTAAGGGTTTTAAAGATTGTTAAGGGTTTGGACACGCTAGAGGCAGGAAACATGTTCCCGATGTTGGGGTAGTCCAGAACCAGGGGCCGCAGTTTAAGAATAAGGAGTAATCCATTTAGAACAGAGACGAGGAAACACTTTTTCTCACAGATAGTGGTGAGTCTGTGGAATTCTCTACCTCAGAGGGCGGTGGAGGCGGGTTTTCTGGATGCTTTCAAGAGAGAGCTAGATAGGGCTCTTAAAAATAGCGGAGTCAGGGGATATGGGGAGAAGGCAGGAATATGGTACTGATTGGGGATGATCAGCCATGATCACATTGAATGGCGGTGCTGGCTCGAAGGGCCGAATGGCCTACTCCTGCACCTATTGTCTATTGTCTATTATCCCAAGGTAGAGGATTCTAAAAGTAGAGGGCATTAGCTTAAGGTGAGTGGGGAGAGATTTAAGAGGGACCTTGGGGATGGCTTTTTCACTCGGGAGGATAGTCCGTATCTGGAATGAGCTGCCAGAGGAAGTTATAGAAAGGGATAAAGTATAACTTTTAAAAGACATTTGGACAGATATATGGACAGGAAGGGTTTATAGAGGGATATGGGCCAAAAGCAGCCAAATTAGTCTAGTCCACTATGCCATCTTGATCGGCATGGGCAAGTTAGGCTGAAGGGCCTGTTTCGTGCTGTACATTATGACTCTAATTCTGGCTTCAGTGAGTTAGGTGCGAGTGTGCTCTCACCCGCCTCCCGAAGATAAGGAAGTCTAGTTCTGATCTGTCTAGGGCAGATAAGCCTGAGCTTCATTCCCAATCTGGAGCCGCCCACCAGCCTGGACCAGCCTAGCAAACAAGGGCTCAGACAACTGCCTTGTTCAAAGCCTGAGCAAATCCTCCTTTTGACATTATAGTCACAGAGCAGTCCAGCTCGGAAATTGGCCCCTCGGCCCAACTCATTCATGCCCACCTAGCTGCTCCCGTTTGCCTGGTCCTGCCCTATATCCTTCTGAACCTCTCCTCTCCATGCCTGTCATATGTATCACATATGAAGTGGAGTCACAAAATTCTCCCTTGCTGCATCTTTGCAGGTACATTAGATGCAACACAACCAGTAAGTACACAGTAAATTATCTGTTTTACTAAGTAAACCAGACCGTGATAGTGCAAAACATCAACGTGACATAAATGTCCTAATTGCACTCGTCTCTACCACTTCCTCATTCCATATACCTGTCTCTGCATGATAACCTTCCCCTTTGGGTCCCTTTCCTCTCCTGAAACCATGTCCTGCAGTTTGAGGCCTCCCTTATCCTGAGAAAAACACCAGCTATTTATCTTATCGATGCCCCTCATGATCTTATCAACCTGTATAACATCTCCCCTCAGCCTCCTACGCTCTTGGGGGAAGAAAGTAGCCTTCGAAGTCAAACCTTCCAGACCCAGTAACATCCTTGTAGATCTTTTCCTGTGTCTACATTGAAAAGTGAAGGATTGCTGAGAAAAGCACCACTGAAGCACGGTGGTGGTCCTTTCACATGCGTGTGTCATGCATGCTCTCCACCAGCACTGCCTTGGTGATACATCAGATTATGGCTGAACAGCTGCAGGTAAAATGAGTTGTCTGAGACTGGGTGGAACTAGTTACTGGTGGACTGACTCTTCAATCTTGTGTTTCTCTTGTTTCATCAGCGTGACAGAGAGTACTGGTTCAGGCAGGTCGCTCCTGCTTGCTAACATTGCTTCTACGGAAATGAGTCTGCACGCTATCTACATGCATGAGGTAAGCACAGTGTGGCCTCAGGCAGAACGAGTTAGGTTTGGAGATGCAGCGCAGAAACATGCCCATCAGACCACTGAGTCTGCGCCAACCAACTATCACCTGGACACTAGTTCAAACCTACATACTAGGGACAAGTTACAGAAGCCAACTAACCTGCAAACCTGTACTTCTTTGGAAAGTGGGAGGAAACTGGAACACCTGAACGAAGCCCATGCGGTCATAGAGGGTACATGCAAACTCCGTACAGACAGCATCCATAGTCAGGATCGAACCCGGATCTCTGGCGCTGTAAGGCAGCAACACTACGACGTGTGTAGTTAGATGTAATTCTTTCTACACTGTCTTATTAAATACATTCAGGACAGAAACATCCCTTTCACCACTGACTCCCCCACTGCATGAAGCTCCGTCAGTACCACCCCTCCCACAGTGCGACGCTCCCTCAGTACCGCCCCTCCCACAGTGCGGCGTCCCTCACCGCCCCTCCCACAGTGCGACGCTCCCTCAGTACCGCCCCTCCCACAGTGCGGCGTCCCTCACCGCCCCTCCCACAGTGCGACGCTCCCTCAGTACCGCCCCTCCCACAGTGCGACGCTCCCTCAGTACCGCCCCTCCCACAGTGCAGCGCTCCCTCAGTACCGCCCCTCTCACAGAACCTGAGATGCTGGAATCTTGAGCAAAACACAAAGTGATGTAGGAACTCAGCGGGTCAGGCAGCATCTGTGCAGGACATGGACCGGTGACGTTTCGGGTCGGGACCCTTCACCGGACCGCGGGCTGAGAGGTGTGGGTGGACCCGAGGGAGGAGGGGAGTGGGAGTTTGCATGGGGAGCCAGAGATTGAGATTGTGGCTGGGGCCAGTGCAGAGGGTAAGGTCTGGAACGGCAGAAGGAGGAAGGTGGGTTGGAGGCGGCGGTGACGGACTTGGTCTGCGTTGGGGAAGTCCATGAAAGATTCTCCTGAAGGCTTAGAAGGCTTAGGAAGTTTTGCATGTTCCCAACAACTCTCACCAACTTCTACAGATGCGTCACAGAAAGTATTTTATCGGGATGCATCACAACATGGTTCGGGAACAGCTCCATCCAAGACTACAAGAAATTACAGAGAAATGGGGATGTAGCCCAAACCAACACACAAACCAACCTCCCTTCCATTGACGCTGCTTTGGCAAGGCCAACGGCATAATCAAGGACAAGTTGGCATCCTGGCCACCCCCTCTTCTCCCCTCTCCAATTGGGCAAGAGATATAGAAGTGTGAAAACGCACACCTGCAGATTCAGGGACATTTTCTTCCCAGCTGTTATCAGGCAACTGAACCATCCTACCAACTGGAGAGCATTCCTGAGCTACTATCTACCTCACTGGAGAACCACAGACTATCTTTAATTGCACTTTACTGGACTTTATCTTGTACTAGTTTAGTTTTAGTTTAGAGATACAGTGTGGAAACATGCACTTCAGCCCACCGAGTCCACACCAACCAACAATCCGCATACACTAGTTCTATCCTACAGACTAGGGACAATTTAAAGAAGTCAATTAACCTACAAACTGGCACGTCTTTGGAGTGTGGGAGGAAACTGGAGCACCCGGAGAAAACCTACGTGGTCACAGGGAGAACATACAAACTCCATACAGACAGTACCCCTTAGCCAGGATCGAACCATGGTCTCTGGCGCTGTAAGACAGCAACTCTACCACTATACCACCGCGCCACCCTAAACGCTATTCCCATTATCATGTAACTGTACACTGTGGATAGCTTTATTGTAATCATGTATTGTCTTTCTGCTGGCTGGTTAGCACACAATAAAGGTTTTCACTATATCTCGGTACACGTGACAACAAACTAAATTAAACTAAACGGTTCTTCTGTCTTGCAGCTCCACCAGCAGACTGTTCAACCACCACAGATGGAGCCCAGGCCCCAGGCCCACAGCTCCGACACCGAGCAGCCCACTGCCCCAGGTACCTCGGCTCTCTACCGCACGAAGGGCCGGGCCCACACCATGTGTCGCAAGTCAACTCCGCAAAACTGAGTTTAGGAGGATGAGGGGGAAACAGCATTGAAACTTACCGAATAGTGGAAGGCCTGGATGGAGTGGATGTGGAGAGGATGTTTCCACTAGTGGGAGAGTTGAGCACCAGAGGCCATAGCCTTAGAATAAAAGAACATGCCTTTAGAAAGAAGATGAGGAGGAATTTCTTTAGTCATAGAGAGTGGTGAATCTGTGGAATTCATTGCCTCAGATGGCTGTGGAGGCCAGGACATTGAGTATGTTTAAAGCGGAGAGAGATAGATTTGTGATTAGTAAGAGTGTCAAAGTTTATGGGGAGAAGGCAGGAGAAAGGGATTGAGAGGGAAAGATGGATCAGCCATGATTAAATGGCAGCATAGACGTGATGGGCCTATGACATGAACTGGAGCACATGGTTCAGGAAAACATGGGGTAATAGAGTCATACAGTGTAGAAAAAGGCCCTTCGGCCCAACCTGCCCACACTGACCAATATGCCGCATCTACACTAGTCCCACCTGCCTGTGTTTGGCCCAGATCCTTCTAAACCTGTCCTATCCATGTACCTGTCTAAATGTTTCTTAAAAGTTGCAAGACTGAAGGAAAGGCAACGATACGCTCTGGGTGGCCTGTATCTGAAACATTCAGGGGAAAGGCAAGACAGGTCAAACAGGCTTTTGGCACGCTGACCTTCATCAGTCAGGTAATTGAGTATAGAAGTTGGGAATTAATATGGGCCTCAACCAGAAACGCCACCTATCCATGTTCTTCAGGGATGCTGCCTGACCCATTGAGTTACTCCAGCACTTTGCGCCTTTTTTTGTAAACCAGCATCTGCAGTTCCTTGGTAGACAAAAGTACCGGGGAAACTCAGCGGGTGAGGCAGCATCTATGGAGCGAAGGAATAGGTGACGTTTCGGGTCGAGACCCTTCTGCAGTTCCTTGTTTCCACTTAGAGATTGGGCCATAATGTTGCAGTTGTACAAGACGTTGGTGAGGCCAAAGCATGAGGGGAATAGATAGGTTTAGCTTTGTACCTCAATACACATGATAATAACAGCTTTATTTTGCATGCTATCCAAACAAATCATATAATACTATACATAAACACAATTAAGCCAAATCCAAGTACAATAGGTCGAACAAAGGTAAAAAGTGCAGAATATAGTTCTCAGCATTAGAGTGCACCAGTTCCAGAGATAAAGTTCAATGTTTGCATTGGTGTGGAGGTGAATCAGACCGATAGGATGAATGTAGTCTTTTTACCAAAGTATGGAAATCATCATAACGGCTCGTACGAGTAAAAAGTAATGATTTTTTTCATCACGAGTTTTTTTACTCGTGGACATTTTTCACAGTGTTGAAAAAACTCATGAGTTCACCGGATTTCCCGAGTACCTACCGTTATTTGTACGATCCGCTACGAGACATCCACGAACTCCTACTGACCCGCTACGGAAATTCTCCGAGTTCGAATCAGGGGAAAACTCGGGAGAGCTCTTGAATTACCTCGTACAGTGGGACAGGCCCTTAATTGGCTTGGTAAAAATTATAACTTGTTCCTAGTGTGTGTAGGATGGTGTTAGTGTGTGGGGATTGCTGGTCGTTGCAGACTCAATGGGAAAAAGGGCCTGTTTCCGCGCTGTATCTCTAAATTAAACTAAAGTAAACTGAACATTTAAAAGACATTTGAATAGGTACAGTGGCTTGCAAAAGTATTCATACCCCTTGAACTTTTCCACATTTTGTCACGTTACAACCACAAACGTAAATGTATTTTATTGGGATTTTATGTGATAGACCAACACAAAGTGGCGCATAATTGTGAAGTGGAAGGAAAATGATAAATGGTTTTCAAATTTTTTTACAAATAAAAAACTGAAAAGTGTCGCGTGCAAAAGTATTCAGCCCCCTTTACTCTGATACCCCTAAATAAAATCCAGTGCAACCAATTGCCTTCAGAAATCACCTAATTAGTAAATAGAGTCCCCACTTGTGTGTAATCTAATCTCAGTATAAATACAGCTGTTCTGTGAAGGCCTCAGAGGTTTGTTAGAGAACATTAGTGAACAAACAGCATCATGAAGCCCAAGGATCACACCAGACAGGTCAGGGATAAAGTTGTGGAGAAGTTTAAAGCAGGGTTAGGTTATAAAAAAATATCTCAAGCTTTGAACATCTCACGGAGCACTGTTCAATCCATCATCCGAAAATGGAAAGAGTATGGCACAACTGCAAACCTACCAAGACATGGCCGTCCACCTAAACTGACAGGCTAGGCAAGGAGAGCATTGATCAGAGAAGCAGCCAAGAGGCCCATGGTAACTCTGGAGGAGCTGCAGAGATCCACAGCTCGGGTGGGAGAATCTGTCCACAGGACAACTATTAGTCGTGCACTCCACAAATCGGGCCTTTATGGAAGAGTGGCAAGAAGAAAGCCATTGTTGAAAAAAAGCCATAAGAAGTCCCGTTTGCAGTTTGCCACAAGCCATGAGGGGGACACAGCAAACATGTGGAGGAAGGTGCTCTGGCCAGATGAGACCAAAATTGAAGTTTTTAGCCTAAATGCAAAACGCTATGTGTGGCGGAAACCTAACACTGCACATCACCCTGAACACACCATCCCCACTGTGAAACATGGTGGTGGCAGCATCATGCTGTGGGGATGCTTTTCCTCAGCAGGGCCAGGGAAGCTGGTCAGAGTTGATGGGAAGATGGATGGAGCCAAATACAGGGCAATCTTGGAAGAAAACCTGTTAGTCTGCAAAAGACTTGAGACTGGGGCGGAGGTTCACCTTCCAGCAGGAGAACGACCCTAAACATACAGCCAGAGCAACAATGGAATGGTTTAGATCAAAGCATATTCATGTGTTAGAATGGCTTTGACCTAAAGTCCAGACCTAAATCCAATTGAGAATCTCTGGCAAGACTTGAAAATTGCTGTTCACAGATGCTCTCCATCCAATCTGACTGAGCTTGAGCTATTTTGCAAAGAAGAATGGGCAAAAATTTCAGTCTCTAGATGTGCAAAGCTGGTAGAGACATACCCCAAAAGACTTGCAGCTGTAATTGCAGCGAAAGGTGGTTCTACAAAGTATTGACTCAGGGGGGCTGAATACTTTTGCACGCGACACTTTTCCGTTTTTTTATTTGTAAAAAAATTTGAAAACCATGTATCATTTTCCTTCCACTTCACAATTATGCACCACTTTGTGTTGGTCTATCACATAAAATCCCAATAAAATACATTTACGTTTGTGGTTGTAACGTGACAAAATGTGGAAAAGTTCAAGGGGTATGAATACTTTTGCAAGCCACTGTACATGGATAGGAAATGTTTAGAGGGATATGGGCCAAATATGGGAAAATGGAATTAGCTTAGATGGGACATCTCGGTCAGTTTGATGTTGGACAAGGGCCTGTTTCTGTACTGTATAACTATGACTACACTCTAGTTTAGGGGAGGATAGTTGAGTGGCCTGGTAAGAAGCTGTTTCTGAACAAGGCTGGAGGAGTATTGTGTGTGGGCGGTCATAACTGATCAAGGTTTTCGTTCACTCTCAGTGCCTCGGTTAAGTTCGCCAGAAACACTGACGGCCAATTCACAGCTTCATCTGGGGGGCTGGACGGAGGAGGCAAATGGAGAGGGTCCTGATGGGGGTCCGCAGGACTCGGAAATTGAAGTGCCTTCTCAGACAAACAGGGTGAGTGTTGTACACGTTGCAGACAGTCCTAACCTCCTGCACTGACCTTCACTAGGGGACCCCCCCCCCCCACACACACACACACACACACACACACACACACACACACACACAATGACCCTCACTGGGGGACCCACACACACACACTGACCCTCACTGGGGTACAGGTCCCACCCACACCCAGACCCAGACACAGACACATACTGACACTCTGTCTCTCTCCCGATGGGTCACAGTCCTCATCCTCATCTGCCTCCTCTATGACTAGATAACTAGTCACTGAAACAGGTCCTTCAGCTCAACTCGTCCAAGCTGACCAAGATGCTCCATCCATGCTTATCCCATTTACCAGTGCCTGCGCCCGTCTCCCTTAACCATTTCCAATCCATGTACCTGTCCAATTGTTTTTTTAAATGTTGTTATAGTACCTGCCTCATCTACCTCCTCTGGCAGCTCATTTCATATACCCACCAAGCTCTGTGTGAAAGATTTGTCCCTCAGGTTTTTTTAAATCTTCCAGATTTCACGTTGAACCTATGCCCTCCAGATGCCCACTTGATTCCGCTACCTTGTGTAAAAGACTCTGTGCATTCACCTTATCTATTCCCCCTCATGATGTTATCCACCTCGATAAGATCACCCGTCAGCCTCCTGCACTCCAAGGAATAAAGTCCCAGCTTGCCCAACCTCTTCCTGTAGCTCAAGCCTTCGAGGCCTGGCAACATCCTCGTAAACCTTCTCTGCACCTCTTGTCGACCCTCACATCGAGTCATACAGCATGGAAACAGGTCCTTTGACACAACTTGCCCACACCGACCAACATGTCCCATCTACACTAGTCCCACCTGCCTGCGTTTGGCCCACACCCCTCCAAACCTATCCTATCCATGTACCTGTCTAATTGTTTCTTAAAAGATGCGATAGTACCTGCCTCAACTATCTCTTCTGGAAGCTCGTTCCAAACACCCACAACCCTTCGTGTGAAAAGGTTACCCCTCAGATTCCTATTAAATCTTTCCCCCCCCCCCTCACCTTAAACCTATGTCCTCTGGTTCTCGATTCCCCTGCTCTGGGCAAGAGACTCTGTGCGTCTACCCGATCTTATCCTCTTATGATTTCATACACCTCTACAAGATCATTGTCACTTGGTTTGCCTCCTGCCACAGGTTTAAGTGTTTGGACGGGACTGACCTGGGTGGCCTTAACGTATCCGACCTGCTGGTGGCGAGATCGTGGGAGTGCATCCCCAAGGCTTGCGGCTGGCGAGCTTCCCTGGGCTTCTGTCGCACTCGAAGGTGGCGGGATGTCTTCCAGTGCCGGTGCTGTGTTGTGGTGAGGGTGGTGCCCACTCTGTGGACCCCACCGCTGGCACCCCCTGCCCACTCACGGCAACGCTTCAAGAGATGGGTTTGTTCAACGTGCAGAGGGAACGATACGTTGCTCACGGCCCTGGATCCCTCGGCAAGATTGGCGAATTGGACTGATGGCATCGAGGGCACGTGTCGAGTCTGGTGGGCAGGGACGGAGGGCAGATTGGGGAGCAAGAGTCAAAACTATGGGACATTGACTCTCTTCTCAAGCCCAGATCTCCACCCCCTCCCAACTCCTTGCCACTTCCTCTCCCCACACTCTATCTCTGACCTGCATCTGACTACCCCCCCCCCCCTTCCCCCCACCCTCCTTCCATCTCTACTCTTTAAAGGGTAACATTTATGTCTGAGATTCAAAGCATGTGGGCCAATGGTGTCCATGTGCAGTGGGGGTGGTGGGAGGGGGGTTCCCAGGGGCTGTGCATGCTGGGGTCACCCTATTGGCCTGTTGTGTTATGTCACCGCCACTCAATGGTTCACGGGGCAAAAATAGGGATCGGGAACCTGGGCTGGAAATACTTTCTCTTTGTGTGTGCAACCCCAGCTGGGGCATGGAAGTTCTCGGCTGAGGGTCCCTTGAGGTCCACATGGAGTCCCCTTAGTCAGGAGCCTCTCTGCTGGAAACTGTCTGTCTCCACCGAGGCACAACAGACTCCAATTCAAGACCCGTACGGCATGGAACGAGGCCGTTCGGTCCAGGGGACCTGTGCCATGTCTCTATATAATCGCATCCCTATCTTGTCCCCATCTCACTCCCAGAGAGTCGTCTGTAGAACGTGCTGCCGAGCAGTGTCTCACTGCAATCAGTGGCGTAATTAAACGCTCACTCATCTCTCCTTGGGTTCCCTCCGTCACCTCCAGTCCTGGCTCCCTGCCCACCAGCCAGGTGAATCTCACCTCCACCTTCTCTGCTCTGGTAATAAATTGCTTAGACATGTACACTACAAACAGTAACAGTGTGGATCTGGTTTCCCGGAAGTCCTAGAATAATTGCCTCCTTGTCTGTACAGCAACATCACTCCACTCCAGACCACTGTGTCACGGTTCAGCAGTGGCTCTGTTACAAGCTTGCCCGCTCGATTACTTTTGGAGATCGGGCATCAGACAGTGTTCAATTTACAGGAATGTTAGATTGTTTTCATGCCAGCCCATTACACCGGTGGGATTTGTGACCTTGGTATTCCCAACACCAAGTGTGTACTGTATGGTTTCAAAGCTTCATTCTGAACTCGCCTGGAGACTAAAGATGCTCGCTCTGCCGGGAATCCCTGGGAATTATTCCTCGGCAACGAATCCTCAAGAACTAATGTTCCTTGTGGCGAAAGCTGGCGACAGGATGGGTGACAAAAAGATCCCTCTCGTTGACAAACTGTACAGGGAGCTTGACTCTCCATCAGCCCAATGACCTTGTCCTGGAAGTGAGTAATGGGACAGGGTAGAGGGAGCTTCACTCTGTGACCCATGCCGTGGGAGTGCATATAAGGGCAGTGCAGAGGAGAGGAAGTTAGTATGTGAAGAAGGGCCCTGAACCAAGTCCCCAGAGATGCTGCCTGACCCGCTGAGTTTCTGTTTGACGCAATATTCCATCATCTGCAGTTCCTTGTGTTTACAAGTTTCTATCTGTGTCTAATCGTGCCCTGGGAGTGTGTGATGGGACAGTGCAGACGAGGCTTCAATCTGTACCTAGCCTTTGCCTTGGAAGTGTGAGATGGGGCAGTATAAAGGGAGCTTGACTGCATGTCTAACCTGTGCCCGGGGATTGTATGAGCGCACTGCAGAGGGAGCTTTACTCTATATCTTACCTGCATTGTTGCTGCCCTGGGAATATCTGACGGCTCAGTGACGGCCGGATTAAGTATTAACGTTGATCACCAGTATTGGCTGGAGAGAGGTGCTAGCTGTGTGTGGTGCTGTGCTCATTGAATGAACTCATTTCAAGATTAAACAATCAGCTGCTCAACACGATGATGTCAGTTAATTTTACGAAGTAATGACTGCTAAATAGGAAAGTTTTATTAAATATTTATAACCGAATCTCTGTTTTATTTATTCCTCTTGACTCCTATAGCAATAAACTTTGTCGTTTCATGGGTTCACAGGCTGTCCTATTAATAGAATATAGTACAGCACAGGAACAGGCCCACAATATCTGTGCTGAACATGATGCCAAGACCAAGATTATGTTATGTATCTGTACATTATCCATATCGCTTCATTCCCTATATATCAATAGACAATAGGTGCAGGAGTAGGCCATTCGGCCCTTTGAGCTAGCACCGCCATTCAATGTGATCATGGCTGATCATTCACAATCAGTACCCCGTTCCTGCCTTCTCCCCATATCCCCTGACTCCGCAATCTTTAAGAGCCTTATCTAGCTCTCTCTTGAAAGTATCCAGAGAACCGGCCTCCATCGCCCTCTGAGGCAGAGAATTCCAGACACACAACTCTTAAACTGTGGCCCCTGGTTCTGGACTCCCCCAACATCGGGAACATGTTTCCTGCCTCTAGCGTGTCCAAACCCTTAATAATCTTATATTTCAATAAGATCCCCTCTCATCCTTATAAACTCTTAAGTGGAGCGGCTGGGCTTGTATATTCTCCCAGCATATGACAGTTCCGCCATCCCAGGAATTAACCTTGTAAACCTACGCTCCACTCCCTCAATAGCAATAATGTCCTTCCTCAAATTAGGGGACCAAAACTGCACACAATACTCCAGGTGTGGTCTCACTAGGGCCCTATACAACTGCAGAAGGACCTCTTTGCTCCTATACGCAACTCCTCTTGTTATGAAGGCCAACATGCCATTCGCTTTCTTCACTGCCTGCTGTACCTGCATGCTTACTTTCATTGACTGATGAACAAGGACCCCCAGATACTGTTGTACTTCCCCTTTTCCCAACTTGACACCAATTAGATAATAATCTGCCTTTCTGTTTTTGCTACCAAAGTGGATAACCTCACATTTATCCACATTAAACTGCATCTGCCCACTTCCCAACCTGTCCAAGTCACCCTGCATTCTCATAGCATTCTCCTCACAGTTCACACTGCCACCCAGCTTTGTGTCATCTGCAAATTTGCTAATGTTACTTTGAATCCCTTCATCTAAATCATTGATATATATTGTAAATAGCTGCGGTCCCAGCACCGAGCCTTGCGGTACCCCACTAGTCACTGCCTGCCATTCTGCAGATCCATGTGCAGATCTGAAAGTCTCTTAAATGCCATTATCGTTTCTGCCTCCACCACCATCCCTTGCAACACGTTCCAGGCAATCACCACCCTCTGTGTAAAAGAACTTGCCCTGCACATCTTTAAACTTTGCCCCTCTCATCTTAAAGTTGTGCCCTCCAGTATTTGATATTTCCATCCTGGGGAATAGATTCTATCTGTATGTCTATTCTATCTATATGTCTCATAATTTTATATACTATCAGTAACCTCCAGAGAAAACAATCCAAGTCTCTACAACCTCTCCCTGTAGCTAATGGCCCCATAATTCAGGCACCATAGTCATACAGCATGGAAACAGGCCCTTTGGCCCAAATTGCCCACACCGACCAACATGTCCCAAGTACCACCTGCCTGCGTTTGGCCCATATCACTCCAAACCTGTTCTATCCACGTACCTATCTACCTGTTTTTTACAATAGTCCCTGCCTCAACTACTTCCTCTGGCAGCTCATTCCATACACCCACCATGCTTTGTGTGAAAAAGATACCTCTCAGACTCCTATTAAATCTTTCTCCCTTCACCTTCTTAAACCTATGTCCTCTGATTTTTAAGTTGTCTTCCTTGTTTAAGGTGAGGGGAAAGATTTAATGGTTTCTATGGCACATCTGTAGAAGTTTGTGAGAGGAAGTTATGAGGGGCATGGATAAAGTGAATGCTCACACTTTTTCCCAGGGGTAAACAATTCTAAAATTAGACAGCATAGGGTTAAGTAAGTAAGTAAGTTTATTGGCCAAGTATTCACATACAAGGAATTTGCCTTGTTGCTCCGCCCACAAGTAACAGTAACAAGTAACAAGTAACAAGCAATAGTATAGTAAGACCTGAGTGATCTCCTGGACAAGTGTTGATCGCCTGGATTGGGGTCGGAGAGGAATTTCCCGGATTTTTTTCCCGAATTGGACCTGGGTTTTTATCCGGTTTTTTGCCTCCCCCAGGAGATCACTCGGTTCTTGGGGTGGAGAGGGGTGATAGCGCTATAAAGGGGAGGGTAGTGTCTTGTGTTCTGTGTCTTGTGTCTACTGTTTGTGGGTGGGGGTGTTTGTCTGTTTGGTGTTCAGCCATGAGCGAATGGCGGTGCGGGCTCGATGGACCTGGTGGTCTGCTCTCGCACCTACTTTCTATGATTCTATGATTCTATAACAACATGACATACAGTGACAGTTACGAATGACAAAACATTAAACATTAATAATAATAAAACATTAATGATAAAACACCATTGATCAAGCATGTGAACCATCAAAATACCAGATCAAAGGGAGGCTACAGACTTTTGGCTGTTGAGTAGAGCAACTACTCATGGATAAAAACTTTTTATGTCTAGCTGTGGCAGCTTTGACAGTCCGGAGTCGCTTTCCAGATGGAAGTGATTCAAAGAGTTTGTGGCCAGGGTGAGAGGGGTCAGAGATGATCTTGCCCGCTCGCTTCCTGGCCCTTGCAGTGTACAGTTCATCAATGGGGTGAAGGTTGCAGCCAATAACCTTCTCTGCTGATCGGACGATTCGCTACAGCCTCCAGGTGTCGTGCTTGGTGGCTGAGCCAAACCAGACCATGATGGAGAAGGTGAGAACAGACTTTACGATGGCCGTGTAGAATTGGACCATCATTGCCTGTGGCAGATTGTGCTTCCTCAGTTGCCATAGGAAGTACATCCTCTGTTGTGCCTTTTTGACTGTGGAGTCGATGGTAGCCCCCCACTTAAGGTCCTTGGAGATGATGGTTCCCAGGAACTTAAAAGATTCCACAGATGTGACTGTGGTGTTGTTGATGGTGAGTGGGGTGGGGTGGGGGTGGGGTTGGGGGGTGGGGGGGGGCATAAAGTCTACTATCAATTCCACCGTCTTAAGAGCATTGAGCTCTAGGTTGTTGCGACGGCACCAGGACGCCAGGTGTGACACTTCCTGTCTGTAGGCAGATTCCTTCCCATCCTGGATCAGTCCAATCAGGGTTGTGTTATCCTCAAACTTGAGAAGCTTGACAGAGGTGTCTGTGGAGGTGCAGTCGTTGGTGTAGAGAGAGCAGAGGAGAGGACAGAGTACGCAGCCTTGCGGTGCTCCTATGCTGAGCGTTTGCGGGTCCGAGATGTGCTTTCCCAGCCTCACATGCTGCTTCCTGTCTGTCAGGAAGCTGCTGATCCACCGAAAGAGGGGTTCAGGCACAGTCAACTCGGAAAGTTTGGAGTGTAGTAGCTCTGGCACAATGGTGTTGAATGCAGAGCTAAAGTCAACAAACAGGTCCTCGCAGAGGTCCTCTGGCAGTCCAGGTGCTATAGGATGAAGTGCAGGCCCAGGTTGACTGCATCACCCACAGATCTATTGGCCCGATATGCAAACT
Source organism: Malacoraja senta (assembly GCA_038087875.1). Lineage (NCBI taxonomy): Eukaryota > Metazoa > Chordata > Chondrichthyes > Rajiformes > Rajidae > Malacoraja > Malacoraja senta. The sequence continues at coordinate 13,466,456 of CM075977.1, forward strand.
GCAGAGGGTTAAGGTGAGAGGGTAGAGATTTAAGAGGGACCTCAAGGGCAACTTTTTGACTCAGAGGGTAGTCCGTATCTGGAACGAGCTGCTAGAGGAAGCTATGGAAGCAGATTTTAAAAAAATTTGAAAGATAGTTGGACAGATATATGGATAGGAAGGGTTCGGAAGGATATGGGCTAAATGCAGACAAATGGGACTAGCCCTGTATGTTAAACACGGTCGGCATGGACAATGTGGACTGAAGCACCTGTTTCCATGCTGTACGGCTATGATTCTATGACAATCTGTGCTCTGAAAGATGATTTTTGGTATATTTGTTTATGTACAGTCTGTATCTACTTTTAAGGCTAAGATAATGACTTAGGTTTATTATTATCACCAAGGTACATTGAAAAGCTTTGTTTTCATTGGACGCCATGGGGGAGATGACCATGGTAGGATAGCTTCTGGCTTGTGTTTATTTAGCACAGTAAAATCCAGGCCCAGCTCAGAATCACAAATAAAGGTGCGACACAGTGGCACATCTGTAGAGTTGCTGCCTTACAGCGCCAAAGACCGGGTTCGATCCTGACGACGGATGCTGTCTGTACAGAGTTTGTACGTTCTCCCTGTGTCCGCGTAGGTTTTCTCCGGATGCTCCGGTTTCCTCCCACATTCCAAAGATGTACGGGTTTGTACGTTACTTGGCTTTGGTAAAAAATGTAAATTGTCCCTAGTCTGTAGGATAGTGCTAGTGTCAGTGCGGACTCGGTAGGCCGAAGGGCCTGTTTCTGTGCTGTATCTCTAAGCTAAACTAAACCGATGAGAAGATGGATAAATTGCATTGAACCTTTCAGTTGACCCTTGTATGTCAAATGCTAGTACAGCACCAGAGGGCAGTGTACACCAAATAAGCAACAGGAACTGGACTCTTCCATTCAGCCCTCGGGCACCATCTGCTGTTCATGCAGGTCGTGGCTGATGCAATCCTGGTCTCTACACCCTCCACCTGTCCCTATCTGCTTTAATTAAGTGTGTGATAAAAATCTCCATCTCAGCCTTCATTAGAGTCAAAGTTAATCACAAAACGGAAACAGGCCCTTCAGCCCAACTCATCCAGGTCAATTAAGAAGCTCCATCTAAGGTAGTCCCATTTGCCTGCGTTTGGCCCATATCCTTCTAAACTTTTCCTATTCATGTGCCTGTCCTTGGTGTCTTTTAGATGCTATTAGAGTACCTACCTCCTCTGGCAGCTCGTTCCATATACCCACCCATCTCTGTGTGAATATGTTGCCCCCAGGTTCTTATTAAATCTTTCCGTACTTAAACCTATGTCCTTTGGTTCTTGATCCCCCTACTGAATAAAAGACTGAGCGTTCACCCTATCTATTCCCCTTATAATTTCATACACCTCTATAAGATCACCCCTCAGACCTGCGCTCCAAGCCTGCCCAACCTCTCTCTATAGCTCAGGCCCTCGAGTCCTGACAATATCTTTGTAAATCCTCTCTGCACCCTTTCCATCTTAATGACACATTTCATGGTGAGATTAGAGTAAGGCATGTCAGGCGTGTGAGGTGGTACTTCCGTTAAAGAAAACTTTAAAAAGCACCACAAAGATTGGGCAAGGCAATCAAGACTTTATTTAAGTATTAAATACAGTGATCACTGGGAGTAATCTGCTCACGAACAAAGTTTCATCTGCTCCTTATATACCAAATTTCTCTTTAATGTGCATTTCATTCCTGCAGGCACCCGAGCCTTTTCTACTTCACATGATCCTACAACAATCATAGATCAAGGACCTGAGGACTAACAAATACATTTCAATCGCACCTAGCGACAAATAGAAATCGCGCCCAGCGAGACAGGTGTCCTGTTACCTTTTGGATTTCATTTTATTGTAATTGCCATTTGTTCTTTCACACTTCCCACGTACTTGTTTCAATGCAGCCTCACGAAATACTCAAAAGTGCTTGTCAAGACCCAGAACAAAGCAG
>CM075977.1:13468637-13606161 GCA_038087875.1 Malacoraja senta
CTCAGAGGACGTCAAGAAAGGCTTGGGAGTAGAGATGAGTTTTAAGTCTCGACTTAAAGGAGTCGATGGAGGGGGCAGTTCTGATGGGAAGAGCGATGATGTTCCACAGTCTAGGAGCTGCAACCGCAAAGGCGCGATCGCCCGAGCTTATGCCCAGACCGCGCCGGATGTTCAGTAACCCCAATTCGGCCGATCTGTGGGACCTGGAGGTGGTGTGGTGGGTAAGCAGACTTTTGATGTAGGTGGGGGCAAGCCCATTAAGGGCTTTGTAGACATAAAGGAGGATCTTGAAATTTATTCAGAACCGCACAGGGAGCCAGTGGAGAGAAGCCATATATCTTCTGCCCGACGGGAGAGTGGACAAGAGGGAATGACCGGGTTGGAGAGGACGGAGAGAATATCTGTGGTGGGGTGAGGCCAAGTTGCCTTTTGAATGTGTTTTAACAGGGCAGAGGGTGACAAAAAGAAGTGTGATGTCACATATACTGAACTAGTGAAAAGCCTTTTTGTTGTGCGCTATCCAGTCAGTGGAAAGACTACATGATTACAACTTAGCGGATCCACAGTGTACAGATACAGGATAGAGGGAATAACGTTAAATGTAAGAATAAAGTCCGATTAAAGATATTTTGAGATCTTCAATGGGGTCCTCACTGGGCAATAAACTAGTTTGGCTGGGAAGACTGGTTTTATGACATTGCTCAGCACAACATTGCCCATGAAATCTGATTTGTACAGAATTGCTTCACAGTGAGGTAGTCTCTATAGCATTTTTCACACACTGAGTTATGAGTCTGTGGAATTCTCTGCCTCAGTGGGCGGTGGAGGCCGGTTCTCTGGATACTTTCAAGAGATAGCTAGATAGAGCTCTTAAACGTAGCGGAGTCAGGGGAGAAGGCAGGAACAGGGTACTGATTGGGGATGATCAGCCATGATCACATTGAATGGCGGTGTTGGCTCGATGGGCCAAATGGCGTACTCCTGCACCTATTGTCTATTGTCTATTGCCTAGATGGGAGATCAGAACCACTCTCTAGTTGGTGAGATGGCTCAGTTGCCTGTTAGCAGCTGGGAAGATACTGTCCCTGAATGTGGAGAATGCATTTTCATCTGAACCTCTTGCCTGATGGGAGAGGGGAGCAGAGGGAGTAATCGGGATGAGACTGGTCCTTGATTATGCTGTGGGTACACAAAAATGCTGGAGAAACTCAGCGGGTGCAGCAGCATCTATGGAGCGAAGGAAATAGGCAACGTTTCGGGCCGAAACCCTTCTTCAGACTGAACCAGATTATGCTGTGTTGCACCAACAGGTCAGGCTGACTGGCTTGTGGATGAGCCATGCAAAGAGCTCAAATTAATCGATGGTGCCTAGGAGACATGAGGATCTGCAGATGTGTGGAAGGAACTCAGCAGGTAAGGCAGCATCTATGGAGGGAATGGACAGACATTTTGGGTCTGAAGAAGGATCTTGCCTCAAAACTTTGACAGCCCGTTCCCAGCACAAACACTGCCTGATCCGCTGAGTTTATCCAACACTTAGTTTTTTAGAACCAGCCCAACTCTTTATGTGTAGGAAGGAACTGCAGATAAACCAAAGATAGACACAAAAAACTCGAGTAACTCAGTGGGACAGGCAGCATCTCTGGAGAGAAGGAATGGGTGACGTTTTGGGTCGAGACCCTTCTTCAGTCTCGTTAGGGATAAGGGAAACGAGAGACATAGACGATGACGTAGAGAGATAAAGAACAATGAATAAAAGATATGCAAAAAAGTAATGATGATGGGACAGAAAGGTCTGTGTGGGAATGGGAAGGAGAATTAAAGTGTTTAGCATCCGGGAGATCCGGTAGGTTCAGGCGGGCTGAGCGAAGGTGTTCAGTGAAATGATCGCCCAGTCTACGTTTGGTCTCGCCGATAGATAAGAGTCCACATCTTGAACAACGGACACAGTAGATGAGGTTGGAGTGCTGCACTGTGGGAGGAGGAGTGCTGAGGGAGGGCAGTGCTGCGCAAAGATCCTATAGCAAGCAAGATAGATCACTCGACGAAAAGGACATAGTACGGTCATGGGCAGATTCATGGGTAATTTTCGGCCCCATTTCCGTAACCGGCTTCCGTCTCCGCACCAAAGATCCCATAGCGGAGCAAAGATAACTAGTGCGGAGACGGAAGCCGGTTACGGAAACATCCTCGTAAAAATAAAAGTTCTTTGGTAAAAATCTTCTCATTTTCAGAATTATAATTTATTAACACAATCTGTTCCCCCATAAAGTTGATTACACTGCGAGTGGGGGTCGGGTTACTGAAATGACGCTCCGTTGCGTACTACACGTCAGCCCATTGCATTTAGAAGGAGTGGTCTATCTCAAAGATACTAGAGGAGCTCCTCTAGTATCTTTGGTCTCTCTTGCTTCGCTATAGGATCTTTGGTGCTGTGGGAGCACAGTGCTGTTACTGTGGGAGCACGGTGCTGTTTTTTTAAATTATACAAATACTGTTATTCAAAAAATAAAAATAAACATACAGAGTATTAACACAATCAAAGACTGCCTATGTTGAGTTTATAAACAAACGATCATCAAATTAATTAATATATCGCCAACTTTATCAACAAAGCACTCGGCCTCCTGCGGCGACCAGCGGTCACGGAAGGCCTCCAAAGTCCCCGTGGACACCGCGTGTTCCTTCTCCAGGGACGCAGGCCCGGAAAAGGGTCAGGCAGTCAACCCCGGTGCGGCCGTCGACTACCCGCTGCCTGGAGCCGCGAATGGCCATGTTTAGCCAGGCCCAGGAGCAGACGGACAGGGAGATCCCCCTCCCCTCCCCTCCCCTCCCCTCCCCTCCCCTCCGACCTTCCCCCCCTCTGTACCGGTTGCCCACATATCAGGGGCGCTGTTAGAGGAGCAGTGCTGCTGCCTGAGGGAGTGTTGTCAATGGGGTCAGTCTGGGGGGGGGTCGGAGAACAGCCACCGACCGACCGACCGGACAACCGCGCGTCGAGGCCGGTCGCTAGGGGGGCGCGCGCGGACGCAGCCGGCGCCGGTGACGGGAGCGCGCGCGTGGGCGGACGCCGAGGCACGCGACGCCGGGAGCGCGCGCGCAGGCAGTGACGCGCGGAGGTGAGTTGGATCGGGAGCGGCCGGAGGAGACGTCGGGTGAGTGAGGGAGTGGGGAAGAGAAGGGATGGGATGGGATGGAAGGAGGGAGGATGAGAGGGAGGGGAAGATGGGTAGGGAAGGTGGGGAGGGACTGAGGGGACGATGGAGAGGGAGGGGAAGTAGTGAGGGAGGGGGAAGAGGAGATGGAACTGGGAAGGGAGGGAGGGGAGTGGGGTAAGGGCCTGAGGTGGGGGGGGGGGCGGGGTTGAAGGAGTGGGGGAGAAGGGGATGGAGGGAATGCAGCAAGAGGAAGGATGGGGGGAGGGGGGAGTGAGGGAGGAAGGGAGAGGGGCTGGGGTGGGGGTGAGAACCGAGGGGAGGGGGAGCATGGTGTGCAGGATGGGGGTGGAGGATGGAAGGGGTTTGTGTGAAGGGATGGAAGTGGTTTTGGAGTGGGTTGGTGGCGTAGGGGATTAGGCATTGTGGGGTTCAAGTGGGTATTCATGAGCTGGGGGTTGCACTGGTGGCGCTTGGAATGGGGTTGGGGAGGGGTTTGTGGTGTAAGTTGCTCCAGTACGTAGCAGAGAGAAACACACAGACCACTCGTTGGGTCAGAATCCTCTTCAGACATTCCTGCCCGCCCATTCCCTGCAATGTAGTTTGTCTGTTCCCTCCGCAGATGCTGCTTGATCCGCTGAGTTACTCCAGTTTGTGTTTTTGCTCAGGATTGCAGCATCTGCAGTTGCAGTTGCTTGTGTCAACACCAATCACTTCTTTCTTTGCCAAAGATGTGCGGAGTCAGTGTTTTAACCGGCTTCTATGAATTGCCCTCAATGTGTTGATGAGGAGTGGAATCTTGGGAGAAGTTGATGAGAATGAAATCAGATCAGTGTAGAATGGACATTTGATATGGAGCCGGTGGGCCAAATGGCATGTATCTCTCTCTAACTCATTTGCAAGTCTCCTCTGATAAGAGAAAACAGAAAAAGCTGAAATACTCAGCAGGTCAGGGTCATAAGGAATAGGAGTAGAATTAGGCCATTCGGCCCATCAAGTCTACTCCGCCATTCAATCATGGCTGATCTGTCTCTCCTCCCTAACCCCATTCTCCGGCTTTCTCCCCATAACCTCTGACACCGTACTAATCAAGATGCATCTGTGGAAAGAAAAACAGGCTGAACCGTTAACTCTGTTTCCCTTTCCATAGATGCTGCCTGACTCGCTGAACATTTCCAGAATTTTCTGTTAATTTTTTAGATTTCCAGCAGCTGCAGTTTCCTTGATTTTATTTTCTCTCCGCTGATAAAGTTGATGCCAGTTCAGGTAAACTGCCAGGTGACGGGTATCAATAAAAGATAAGAGGCTCATAAATCTGGCGTGATGGATGGTGAGCAGTGTAGTGACAGTCTGTGAGAGTGTGGGCTGACAGATTGGCAGACTATAGACAAATGAAGAGTAAATAGAGTCAAGTGTGAAGTGTAAATTTTAGCAGAAAGAACAAGGAGAGAGACGAGGGTTTGTCATATGTACAGGCAAAAGAACAATGGTATTCTTACCTGCTGCATCTTATCTGGCCTGTGACCACAAGATAATATACAATAATAAATCATTAACAGTAATACCAAGTGCAACCATTGTCACAGACGCTCCCAGGTGGCCGCGGAGAAACCGAGCAGTGGGTCCCTGCAGCCGGACTCGGTGCCACAGAGCCATCAGGAGAGGACCTGCCGGCAGTCGTGGTCACAGATGGGCCAGTGTTCGATGAAGGTGCTGGTGGTTGAGGATGAGGAGGGGTACTGGCGGTCGTGGTCGAGGATGGGCCGGCGTTCGAGGAGGGTGACGGCGGTCGTGGTCGGGGAGGGTGCCTGTGTTCGATGAAGGCGCTGGTGGTTGAGGATGAGGACGGATGCTGGTAGTTGAGGTCAAGGAGGGCACCAGCAGTCGAGGACGGGGACTGGCCAGCAGCTGAGGACGGGCTGGCGGTCGAGGATGGGCAGGTGGAGGGCACCAGAGGTGGGACGGGGCTGTGTGGGTGCTGGAGGTCGCCGGGAACAAAGGGGGATCTGGTGTGGGGGGTCTGCTAAGAGATGGGGTCCATTGGGGACTGAATGGAATACGTTGTAACTCTGTCGGTGCCCTATATGTGGCGACACTTTGCATAGCTTGTGTACGCAAAACAAAGAATCTCACTGACATGTTACATGGAATAATAAAGTATCGTTCATGCATTTATTCGCAGTCCATAGAAGATCATAGTTACTGAGGTTAGTGTTGTGCAGTGTTTAAGAGTTGGATGGTTGCTGGGAAGAAACTGTTCTTATACCCGGGGGCAATGGGGTCCCAGTGTATGCAGGAGCAGAGGGACCTGGGTGTTCTTGTGAATGGGTCTTTTGAAAGTGACTGGCTTGTTGAGAGACGATGTGGTGAAACCTATGAAATTCTCAGCTTCACAAATAAAGGCAAAAAGAGGCAATAAAGTAGCAGGTTTATGTTGTACCTCGACTTGAACCACAGTCGGAAGTTGTGTCCAGTGTTTGTCACTGTCCTTAAGGAAGGATGTGAGGACCAAGAGTTATAATTGTACCGGTACCTCTTCATACACGTGCATGCGCCCATAAGCACCAACCTAATTTATCAGAATGGCTTCAGGGATGAGGTTAGACAGGGCGTGCTGGGGCTTTTACACTTGCTCCTGAAAGGTTTGAGATGGACAACATTGTAACCAGTGTACACAAGGTAAATCACAGCTGTTCTACCTGAGTAGATGGTTCAAGGAACAAGTAATTGATTTCAAAGTAATTGGCAAAATGAGAGGGATGTGGGAAGAGATTTTGTATGGAGCGTGTGAGCATTCTCTGAGGCAACAGCCTGAAGGAGATGTCGAAGCAGCCAATGAGGAATGACAAAGGGGAATTGGACCAGCACCTGACAGAGAATAACGTCTGGGCTTCAGGACAGAGTGGAGGTGTGGGGCTGACTATTCCACAAAGAACAGCTGTGGACCATGTGAATATAAGCCAGGGCACTTACTGTCTGATTCACCTTTACCCAATTGAGGACAATGGACTTTGTCTCTGGAACTGATGCGCTGCAAGTCTGAGAACTGTATTCTGCACTCTCTATCTTCCCATATTGAACCCATGTATGGTATATATCTGATCTGGTTGGTTAGCATGCAAAACAAAGCTTTTCACTGTACCTTGTGACAATAATTAAACTAAACCTAATTAGAATCAAAGAGTCATGAAGCGTGGAAACAGGCCCTTCGGCCCAACTTGCCCACATCGACCAATATGTCCCATCCACAATATGTATTCGTCACATGAACCAACTAAGGCACGGTGAAATGAATTTGCTAGACCCACCTGCCTGCGTTTGGCCCATATCCCTCTAAATGTGTCCGATCCAATGTTTCTTAAACATTGCGATAGTCCCTGCCTCAGCTATCTCCTCTGGCAACTCGTTCCATACACCCATCACTCTTTGTGTGAAAAAGTTACCTCTCAGATTCCTATTAAATTCCCCCCTCACCTTAAACCTCTGTCCTCTGGTTCTCCATTCCCCTAGTCTGGGCAAGAGACTGCTATGCTTAAAACTGAAATCATCTTGGTGTTGTTTTTTGAGGATTGGGTATTGGTGACCCTGCTCTGAAATGAGTCTGGCTTCATCAGACTGCTGCCACTTTGTTCTTGAGACTTGGAGCAAGAGAAGATCGCTGCAGTCTTTCATACCACTGCTGCCATTAATGAGTGATCTGCACCATGACTCCACTCACCATCCTCGATACTGATGCACAATGTGTCCTCAGAGTGCCCTTAATGCGTCTCTCGGTACTCTAAAGCAGCATAATGGAGCATAAATTGACAGTGTGCCACATTACATATTAATAGGCAGAGAACTGGAACCCACAGTGTTTAATTATCGGGATTGCTTGTCTTGGAAATTCAGGCTGTGGATCTGTTTAGTTTAGAGATACAACACAGAAACAGACCCTTCGGCCCACTGAGTCCACGCCGACTAGCGATCCCCGCACACTGTTATTGACAGTGTGGTAACACACCCTTCAGCCCAATTCCTCCAAGCTGACCAAGACTGCCCATTTAAGCTAGTCCCCTTTGTGACGTTTGGCCCATATTTCTCTAAACCTTTCCTATCCATCTACATGTCCAAGTGTCTTTTAAATGTTGTTGTTGTACTTGCCTCAACTACTGGTTGAGGTGGGTACAAAGTGAAGCAGCAGCTCAACCTCAGCGCCAGAGACCTGGGTTCAATCCTGACCACATGTGTCCATGTGGAGTTCTCCCTCTGACCATGTTGGTTTCCTCCGGGTGCTTTGGTTTCCTCCCACATTCTAAAGATGTGCGAGTGTGTAATAATGATAATAATGGATGGGATTTATATAGCGCCTTTCTAATACTCAAGGCGCTTTACATTGCATTATTCATTCACTCCTCAGTCACACTCGGTGGTGGTGAGCTACTTCTGTAGCCACAGCTGCCCTGGGGCAGACTGACGGAAGCGTGGATGCTAATCTGCGCCTACGGCCCCTCCGACCACCACCAATCACTCACACACATTCACACGCAGGCAAAGGTGGGTGAAGTGTCTTGCCCAAGGACACAACGACAGTATGCACTCCAAGCGGTTAATTGGCCTCAGTAAAATTGCTCATAATGTGTCGGGAGTGGATGAGAAGAGTAACAGAACAATGTGAATAGGTGATTGATGATCGGTGTGGATTCGGTGGGCCAAAACTGTATCCGTGCTGTATCTCTAAAGTAAGCCACTGCCTCTGACAGCTCCTTCCTTATACCCATCCCCTCTATGTGGAAAAGTTGCCCATCAGGTTCCTATGAACTTTCCTATCTCACCTTAAACCTTTGGCCTGTATTTCTTGAGTCCCTTTGTCTGTGCATTCATTCACCCTATCTATTCCCCTCATGATTTTATACACTTAAAAGATCACCTCTACGCTCCAAGCAATATAGTTCAAGCCAGACCCTGTAATTGAGGGAAGGGCAGAACCGTGGGAGGACTGCAGTGTGGGAGAGGCAGTACTGAAGCAGTACTATACCACCCATGTCCTCTAGTTCTTGATTCCCCCATCTTGGGTAAATAAAACCTCTGCATTCACCCTATCTAATCCCCCCCATGATTTTATACGCTTCTATAAGACTACCCATCCCTCAGCTTCTTGGTCTCCAAGAAATAAAGGAAAGGATAGTGGAAGTAAAAAAACAATGCAAACACTGAAAATCGTAAATGAAAACAGAAAATGGTAGGAATATCGGCATCTGTACAAAGAGAACCAGAACTAACCTTTCAAGTTGAAATACCTTAATCTGAGATGGGAACGAGACACCGGGAGCTGATTAATGCCTAGGGAGGGTGAAATCTGTGATAGGTGGTGCCATGGGGATAGGCTGTAAAGAAGACTGTCTGCTTGATGACTGACTGGGAGCAGTTTGAGAGACAGCCTCGACAAAAGTCAAGCTGATTTTTTTGTCATGCGCACAAGTACAGTGAGGTACAATAAAAATCTTTCTTGCAACAGCATCACAGGCACACAGACCCAGAATTGAAAGTGTGTAATTATCTTATGTATCGGCAACAGAACTATGAAATTCTTACTTGCCATAGCTTTACAGACCCGTAAATGCAATAATGCATAGATAATATATATTAAAAAATACAATAGATTAATAACCATAATACTAGGTTATTGTCCACGTTTGGCACATATCCCTCCAACCCTGTCTTTTAAATGTTGTTATAGTACCTGCTTCAAGTCAAGTCAAGTCACATTTATTTATATAGCACATTTAAAAAACAACTCTCGTTGGCCAAATTGCTTTACATTTGTTATAAGAATAGTATAAACAAACAAACTACATACATATATACATATAGCCCTCGCTCAGACGTCAAGAAAGGCTAGGGAGTATAGATTAGTTTTTAGTCTTGACTTAAAGGAGTCGATGGAGGGGGCAGTTCTGATGGTAAGGGGGATGCTGTTCCACAGTCTAGGAGCAGCAACTGCAAAGGCGTGGTCGCCCCTGAGCTTATGCCTAGACCGCGGGATATTCAGCAACCCCAAGTCGGCCGATCTGAGGGACCTGGAGGTGGAGTGGTGGGTGAGAAGACTTTTAATGTAGGTGGCGGCAAGCCCATTGAGGGCTTTGTAGACATGGAGGAGGATCTTGAAATGTATACGGAGCCGCACAGGGAGCCAGTGGAGAGAGGCCAGGATCGGGGTGATGTGGTCCCTTTTTCAGGTGCCCGTCAGGAGTCTCGCTGCGGCGTTTTGGACCAGTTTCAGGTGGGACAGGGAAGATTGGCTGATGCCAGTGTAAAGGGAGTCAACTACATCCTCTGGCAGCTCGTTCCATACACCCTCCATGTGGAAAGAGTTACCCCTATAAAATCTTTCCTCTTATCATCTTAAACACAGTCGTTATTATAGAAATCAAAGTCTTCCACAAATGCTCTCCTAAGGTGCCCTCCATAATGTTTGGGACAAAGACCCATCATTTATTTAATTATTTGCCTCTGTACTCCACAATTTGAGATTTGTAATAGAAACAATCACGTGGTTAAAGTGCACATTGTCAGATTTTAATAAAGGCCATTTTTATACATTTACCATGAAGAAATTACAGCAGTGTTTATACATAGTCCCCCATGTCAGGGCACCATAATGTTTGGGACAGAGCAATATCATGAAAAATGAAAGTAGTCATGTTTAGTATTTTGTTACATATCCTTTGCATGCCATGACTGCTTGAAGCCTGTGATTCATGAACATCACCAGTTGCTGGGTGTCTTTGGTGAATTACAGCCATCTTTAGCTTATGCTTGTTTTGGCAGCTAGTACCCTTCAGTTTTCTCTTCAGCATATAAAAGGCATGCTCAATTGGGTTCAGATCGGGTGATTGACTTGGCCACTCAAGAATTGACCATTTTTTAGCTTTGAAAAACTCCTTTGTTACTTTAGCAGTATGTTTGGGATCATTGTCTTGCTGTAGAATGAACCGTCGGCCAATGAGTTTTGAGGCATTTGTTTGAACTTGAGCAAATAGGATGTGTCTATACATTTCAGAAATCATTATGCTACTACCACCATCAGCAGTTGTATCAATGAAGATAAGTGAGGCAGTACCTTCAGCAGCCATACATGCCCAGGCCATAACACCCCCACCACTGTGTTTCACAGATGAAGTGGTATGCTTTGGATCTTGGGCAGTTCCTTCTTTCCTCTGTACTTTGCTCTTGCCATTACTCTGATATGTTAATCTTCATCTCATGTGTCCACAAGACCGTTTTCCAGAACTGTGGTTGCTCTTTTAAATACTTCTTCAATAATCTAGGTAATGTCATTGTTTTATTACCCCAGTGTTTCTCCTGTTTCCACAGAGAGCTAGTAGTTGGGAAAACTAGTCACCTGGAGTCTCAGAGATCTTGGGCAGAGCAGTGCGCCTATTGTATAATAATATGGTGCTTTCTGATGTGGAATAAAGTCTGAGTCTTCCCAACTTATCTCTTCCTATAGCCCAGGCCATCGAGCCCTGGCAACATCTTCGTAAATCTGCTCCTCACTTTGCAGTGACCTGCTGTTGTGGGTGATCTGATTTGTAGAGGTACCAGGATCAGGAGGATGTGGGGGGAGGGCCGGACCATCACTGACTGCGTCGGCAGGAGAGGGGATGACGGGTGGCTGTGGGTGCTGGAGGGAGTTCCCTATAAGTAGGGTGCTGGGTGGCGATTGCCCACTGGGGTTAGAGGACTGCAGCTCCCCAAGTCGAGGCTGAACAGTAAATCAGCCGTTTTGAGCGCTTGTTTCCTGCTGTGTTCTTTGTGGCCATGCTATGACTATGTAGTCAGCTGTTGGCATGGTTTAAAATAACTCCATCCTGCATTAAAGTAGTAATTTCAGCATAGTCTTCCATCCTTGGTTGGACGTGAGCATGTTATTAATAGAGCCCTGCACTGACCCACAGACCCTCTGTGGGCAGAGATGGTGATCTTGGATTGACCTCTACTTGGGTCAGATTCCATGAGTACCAATGTCAGGAGTTATGAGGAGAAGGCAGGAGATTAGGGTTGGGAGGGAAAGATAGATCAGCCATGATTGAATAGCGGAGTAGACCTGAAGAGCCGAATGGCCTAAATCGGCTCCTAGAACTTATGAACTAATCAACCATTGTTTAATTTCTAAATGTGCCCTGTTGGACATTTTAGTCGCTCATTTTGCACTCATCTCAGAGTCGAATAAAGAAAGATGTGCGGATTCCCGGCAGGGTCAGCGTTTGCTGCACGACCCTAATTGTACATGAGTGGAGTCTTCCCCCAAATGAGACCTCCTGACAAAAGTCTCCAGAAATGGTTTTGGGACAGGGATTCAGAACTGAGGAACAGTTAACAATAAAGATATTATCTCCCCTTAACTCTTATCCCTACATGAGTACAATTAAGCCAAACACACGAAATACCAGAAAAATACCAGAGTGCAGAATATAGCATTACAGTGTTATAGTCACACAGATAAGATCAGCAATAGCAGTGAGGTAGGTTGGGAGATCGGGACAACATCCTCGCTTATGGGAAGAACACTCAGTAGTCTGATAACAACAGGGAAGGAGCAGTTCCTGAATCTGGTTGTATGTACTTTCAAACTGTTGTATCTTCTTCCCAATGGGGAGAGGGGAGCAGAGGCTTCTAGTCCTAGATAGAGTCATACAGTGTGGAAACAGGCCCTTCGGCCCAACTTGCTCACACTGGCCAACATGTCCTGTCTACATTAGTCCCACCTGCCTGCGTTTGGCCCATAACCCTCTAAACTTGTCCTATCCATGTACCTCTCTAAATATATCTTAAATGTTTCAATAGTACCTGCCTCAACTACCTCCTCCGGCAGCTTGTCCAAACACCTACAACCCTACGCTGTGAAAATGTTACCCCTCGGGTTCCTATTAAATCTTTCCACCCTCACCATAAACCTATGATTCCCCTACTCTGGGCAAGAGACTTTGTGAGTCTACCCAATCTATTCCTCTCATGATTTCATACACCTCTATAAGATAACCCCTCATCCTCCTGCGCTCTAAGGTATGGAGTCCTAGCCTGCTCAACCTCTCCCTATAGCTCAGATCCTGGAATCCTGGCAACATCCTAGTAAATCTTCTCTGCGCCCTTTCCAGCTTGAAATTCCAGTTTGAGATTAACAACATTTTGTCAGATAGAAATTTTAATATGGTAAAAGTACTTCTGCTCTAGATCTCTGTGAGGCAAGAGAGAGATCTGAACCCATTTTGGGGCTGAAGTCCTGTCCCAACTCTTAAAAACCAAACATAAATGCTAGAAATCTGAAATAACCACAGAGAATGCTGGAAATGTTGGATAGCTTGAAGAAAATTGCTGTAAAAACTAGCTGTTACAGGTGTCCCTGGGGATTGTATGTCACTCCAGTTCTCCGAACTCTGTTTGAATCAGAGTGTTGCTGTGGTAACTGGGAATTAGCATTAAATGGTGCGTCACATTGGTTCGAAGAACTAAGGAGCAGAGTGGTGAGTGCAGGCAGAGCACATCACAGCTGGACCAAGTGCTCTGCTGTTCCCCGTCTCCTTCCTGCTGCTTCTGTAAACAGGGGCCTGTCTGTGCTGGGTCCCTGCAGACTGTGCTGTGAGAAATCAGGACCACTCTGCTTCTCACATTGGGCAGCAGGTCAGGCAGAAGGCAATGTTTATTGGGCTATAATCCACCCAGGATTTCAGAAGTCATTTACACCATGCTGTTTGTCAACCTCCTATCCTGTATATATTTTAGAGTTTCACTGCCTGTTCCCAACTTGTTTTGGGAAATTACACTAGCACTCGTTCCCATTGCCCCAGCCTGATGCTCCACGGACCACCCCCACCCCCTCTTGGAGGTGCTGCTGAACTCTGAACTTCGCTGTAAATAAATGTTCGATTCAGTAAACTTGGGAAGGATGGGGGTGAGCAGGAGAAATCTCCACGAGAGCTCAGAATTGTGAACAGGCAAAGAAATGAATGAGATCGATAGGATTGCTTCAAGAGCCTGTGTCGACTCGATGGACCAAATGGTGGTCTATCTTGTAAGCACAGAAGAAGAGGCGGAGTGTCAAAGCAAACAATGCTGCAGATGCTAGACGTCTGAATCAAAACAGTTTATGTTGGAACTACTCAGCAGGTCAGGCAGCATCTAGAGAGAAAATTGGTGAACATTTTAATTATCACAAATGATGAAAGAGACTGACCTAAGTATTTCCAGCATTTGTCTATTTTTAAATTGTGGTTGACGTAAAGTTAGTTGGTGGATAATTTGGTACTGTGATTTACTCCAAGTGCAGGTAGGAGGCAGGAGAAAATTATGGTCATATTTAGTTTAATTTAGAGATAAGCATGGAAACAGGTCCTACAGCCCACCAAATTATCGCTGACCATCGATCACCCGTTCACACAGATTCTATGTTATTCCACTTTCACATCCACTCTCTACCCACTAGGAGCAATTTACAGAGGGCTAATTAACAAACCAAACCCACGTGACTTTGGGATGTGGGCGGAAACCGGGGCACCCAGAGGAAACCCACGCGGTCACAGAGAGAACATGCAAACTCCACACAGACAGCAGCCGAGGTCAGGATCAAACCCAGGTCAACGGCACTGTGAGCCAGCAGTTTTATCCGTTGCGTCATTGTACCGCACCTAGAGAGAATAGGTTGCAGAGAAATTGATTTGATTGGTAAGGTTGCTTTGAGAACCCGTATTAACTGAATGGACCAATTGAAACATAAATGTGAGCTACTGATCCTTGCTGAGGCTCGTTCCTCATGCCTGAAAGTACTCAGACATCGCAGATCACATTCTGGAGGAACTGAGCCTCATATTCTGCTTGGGTAACTTACAACCCAGCGGTAACAACATTGAACTCTCACAATTTCAAGTAATACTCCTCCACTCTCTATTCCCTGCCTTCCCCACCTGCCAACTGGGCTAATGGCCTGGAGTTATAGGGAAAGAGTCAGGGGGTGGAAGTTCGTGGAGTGGCTATTACTAAGGAGAAGGTGCTTGGGAAACTGAAAGGTCCGAAGTTGGATAAGTCACCTGCACCCCAGGGTTCTGAAAGAGGTGGCTTTAGAGATTGTGGAGGCATTAGTAGTGACCTTTCAAGAATCACTAGTCAGGAGTGGTTCCAGACGATTGGAAAATTGTGAATCTTTCCCCGCTGTATAAGAAGGGAGCAAAGCAGAAGAGTGGAAACTATAGGCCGGTTAGCCTGACTTCAGTGGTTGGTAAGATCTTAGTCCATTATAAAGGTTGAGGTTACGGAGTACTTAGAAGTTCATGATGAAATAGGCTGAAGTCAGCATGGTTTTGTGAAGGGGAGATCACCTGACGAATCTGTTGGAATCCTTTGAGGAAGTAAATAGCAGGACAGACAAAGGACAGTCAGTGGATGTTGTTTATCTAGATTTTCAGAAAGCCTTTGATAAGGTGCTAGAGATGAGGCTGCTAAAGAAGATGAGAGCCCTCACACCCCAACCATGGACTGTTTGCCCTCCTCCCATCAGGGAGGCGGTACAGGAGCCTCGGGTCTCACACCAGCAGGCTAAGGGACAGCTTCTTCCCCAACACCATTACCCTGCTGAACTCACAGGCCCGGCGCTAGCCCCCCCCCCCCCCCTTCTCATCAGTATTATTTATAGTTTATATAATTTATAGTTAAGCTCTTATTCACCAGAATATAGCACATGTCAATCTTTTGCACCTTAACAACTATCTGTATATATGTATATGCCTATGTACATACAATAATATAATCCTCATTTGTATATATTGTCTTAATCAGCACTTTACTAGTTTGCACCCTGGTTAGATGAAAAACTGCATTTTGTTGTACCTGTACTTGTACTTGTACTATGTGCAATGACAATAAAGTTGAATCTAATCTAATCTAATGCTATCAAAGGGCAGATACTAGCATGGTTAGCAGGTTGGCTGGATGCCAGAAGGTAAAGAGTGGCAATAAAGGGAACTTTATCTGGTTGGCTGCCAGTGACTAGCGGAGTTCCTCAGGGGTCGGTGCTGGGGCCGCTACTCTTCACGTTGTATATTAATGATTTGGATGAGAGGATTGAAGGCTTTGTGGCCAAATTTGCAGATGATACGAAGATAGGTGGAGGGGCAGGTAGTATAGAGAATTCAGGGACTCTGCAGAAGGACTTGGACAGCTTGGGAGAGTGGGCACAGAAGTGGCAGTTGGAATATAGTGTAGCAAAGTGTGGAGTCATGCATTTTTGTGGTAGGAATAAAGGCGTAGACTATTTTCTAAATGGGAAGAGAATCCAGAAATCAGAAGTGAAAAGGGACTTGGGAGTGCTGGCGCGGGATTCCCAAAAAGTTAATTTGTAAGTCGAATCGGTAGTAAGGAAGGCAAATGCGATGCTAGCGTTTATTTCGAGGTGACTAGAATACAAGAACAGGTATGTAATATGCTCTATAAGGTGTTGGTCAGACCACATTTAGAGTATTGTGGTCAAAAGGGAGGAGCCATCTTGAGGAACGGCTGCAAAACAGCAGCCGTCCGTTAATTGTACTTTTTTACTACGTTTTTTTTTGTTTTCTTTAAGTCTTTGTTTTTATTTATTTTGCCTTTAATGTGGGGGGATCAAGGGGAAACCACTTCCTGGTCCCTACCTGGTCGGTGAGGCAGCCTTCTCTCCGGCTGCCCATTCGACCCGTCCTCGCGGCCTACCAGCGGGCGTGGAGCGGCGTTTCCTGGCGGGAACCGCACAGCACCCTCAGCTTCGGTGGCGGCACGGCGCTGGAGCGCTACTGTGCAGCGGAGCGGGCGATGCCTTGCCTGGGTCGCCGCGCTGGACCGACGCGCTGGAGCTCCGGTGAGCTGGACCGCCGAGCTCAACACCTCCGGGACTGGAGCGACCATTCGCGGGCGGCGGCGCCGACTCCAACACCGGGAGCCTTGAGCTCCAAGTCGGCGCGGCCTTGTCGGCTTCAGGTGCTGCGGACGCCTGCGGGAAATCGGCCGTTCCAGCCGTAGTTACGGCCTCCGGTGAGGGATGCGACCGTTCCAGGTGGCCCAGCTGCTGGAGGACTCACCCGACGCTGGGGCTACATCACCCGGCGAGAACGGCCAGGATCATCGGGCCTTCGTAGAGGCAATAGCGGGGGCTTCATTTGGCCTGACTTTTTTGGGGTGAACTGGGGCTGGGGACTGGACATTGTGCCTTCCCCCACAATGGAAATCATTGTGGGGGGATGATTTTTGTATGTAATTGTTTGTAATTGTATTTGTTAGTCTGTGTTCAAGATGGCGGTCGGAGGGGAGAGTGGACGCTGGCGTTAAATTGCCGCTGCTCTCTCCTCAAATTGTGCTTCTGATTTTCTTTTTTATGTGTTTTTGGAAGGAATTCTGTCCCTGATTTATGTATTGGTCTTTATAACCTATTTTTTTAAAATTCTGATTATATGTTTTCTATAAATCTCTGTATGGTGTCCTTGAGACCTCGGTATAAGGCGCCCGTAAATAAAATCCATTATTATTATTATTATTATTGTGAGCAATTTTGGGCTCCTTATCTGAGGAAGGATATTCTGGTGCTGGAGAGGGTCCAGAGGAGGTTTACGAGAATGATTCCACGAATGAGCGGGTTAACATATGATGAGTGTTTGACGGCACGGGGCCTGCACTCGCTGGAGTTTAGAATGATGAGGGGGGACCTCATTGAAACCTGCCGAATAGTGAAAGGCCTGGGTATGGATAGGATGTTTTCACTAGTGGGAGAGGTTAGGACCAGAGGTCGTAGCCTCAGAATTAAAGGATGTTACTTTAGGAAGGAGATGAGAAGGAATTTCTTTAGTCAGAGGGTGGTGAATCTGGGGAATTCATTGCCACTGAAGGCTGTCAATGGATATTTTTAAGGCAGAGATAGATAGATTATTGATCAGTATGGGTGTTGGGTTATGGGGAGGAGGTAGGAAAATGGAGTTAAAGTGGAAAGATAGATCAGCCATGATTGAATGGCGGAGTAGACTTGATGGGCCGAATGGCCTAATTCTGCTCCTATCACATGAACATGAAGTCGGATAGGCTGGGACTTTATTCTTAGAGTGTAGGAGGCTGAGGGGAGATCTTATTTAGGTGTACAAGATCATGAGGGGCATGGATAAAGTGAACACAGTCTTTTTCCCAGAGTAGATAATTCAAAAACTAGAGGGCATAGTCTTAAGGTGAGAGGGCAAGCATTTAATATGGACCTCACGGGCAACAATTTCACTCAGAGAATAATCCGTATGGATATGGGTTTTGAGCGTTATAGGCCGACTGCAGGTAAATAGAACTAATGCAACCTGCCAACTTAGTTAGCATGGGCAGTGGGGGTTGAAGGGCCTGTTTCCGTGCTGTACAGCTCTATGACCGTCCGATCCTTTAAGCTTTGGTATCAATCTAATTACTGCATTGTGGCACATGATGTTAGTGCTTGTTGCTGAAGTATTTTCATTAATTCTGACTTTGAATGTTGTGTTTCAGGGCAGAATCACATTGAATCACGGAGTCACTAATTCATCAAGCCCACCATTTCTCTGTTGACACGTGGGATGTATGTTTGCGTCACTTTGCACGGAATCAGAAGTACGGTTTGTGTCAGCGTGGGACTCTAAACTAATTCATGAATTGGAGGTGAGTTGTGCTTTTGAATCCATTTGTTGTTGAAGGGTGCTGTACTGTCTGTGTTTGGTATTTGCCTTTGTTGAGGTTGGTGCACTGTGCTGGAATAACGCTGTCGGTATTCTATGCCTGACATGTATCTTGAGCCAGTCGGAGAGACTCCAGAGTCCAGAGTATTTAATTGTCAACGATACCAGAACAATGACATTCTTACTTGCTGCAGCTTTACAGACCCTTTAACCCAATAACACACATATAAATATATAATAAGCAATAATAAATACATTCATAATCAATAATACTAGGTAACCAGACCATAATGTACGGGCAGAATGTAGAAACAAGGAACTGCAGATGCTGGTTTATACCAAAGTAGAACACAAAGTGCTGGAGTAACTCAGCAGATCAGGCAGCATCTCTGGAGGGAAAAAATAGGTGATGTTTTGGATCGGGTAACTCAGCGGGTCGGGTAGCATCTCTGGAGAAAAAGTGGGGGTGGGGGAGGGGGGATAAAAAAGACCAGGACCAATCAGTTAACAGATCACGAAAACAAAAAGAGGGGAATCTATAAAAGTAAAAACTGAAGAATGTAGCCCAAAGAAGGTTCATGGTGTATCAGTGGCTGAGGTTGGATTGTTGTTAGTGTTGTGCAGTGTTCAAGAGCCTGATGTTTGCTGGGAAGAAGCTATTGTTGAACCTGGAGGTCACGGTTCTCACGCTTCTGTACCTTCTTCTCGATGGTTGCAGTGAGATGAGAGCGTGGCCAGGGTAGTGTGGGTCATTGATGATATTGGCTGCCTTCTCAAGGCAGCACTTGTGGTGGTTCCCTTCAATACTGGCAGGATTCTGCTCCACAGGCTGCAAGGGGTAAATCTGGAATAAAGAAAATGTTGGCTCTTAGTCTTGTGAACCTGAACGTTGGTTGCACTGTGACCAGCCTTCCTCCAGTACGATGAGGCCTAAATTTCCATTGGCTTCTGTCACAGACGCTGGAGCACCATCATAGTTTGAGAGAGGAGAATGGGCAGCATGCGATTTAAGGGTAATTTACCGAATTACATGGAGGAAGTATTCCACAAAGAGAAGTGCCATGGGCAACTTGTTCATATTCATGTTTATTTTAAATAAGGTAAAAGGAAATACAATTGTACACTTTGTGATCAATGCCAATGTATGCTTGATACAGAAGGTTGCAACAAAATGCATACTTCAGACATTAAGCTTACAGAATGCATATGTAATGCATATCTTACTGGTAGCTGTGGCATCATATTTTGGGAGAAAAAATGAGGCCAATGTGGGATAATGTGTAAATCGAAGAACGTGAGGATCTGGAATACAGATACTTAACTTACTGAAAGTTGCAACATTAGTTAACAGATCACGAAAACAAAAATACAATTCATGCACTTAGTCAATATAGCATGGAAACAGGCTCTTCAGCCCAACTCATCCACGCCGACCAAAATTCCCCATCTAAGCTCGTCCCATTGCCCGCCTTTGGCTTGCCTTCATTCCCAGCGAGATGGAATTGTGTAGCAGAGAATTTACACCAAACCTGGTTAGATGCGGCTGTTACCCTAGTTATCTCTGCACCTTGGTGATTGCCAGTCACCCCCCCCCCCCACTGACACTCCTTCCCCCAGTGACTGATCTCCCCCCCCCCTCCCCGAAAATTGCACTACTGTTACTGTATATACATATATATACTTTACTGATCCATTATTCTGTGTTCGCACTTCTGGGTGAGATGCTAACTGCATTTCGTTGTCTCTGTACTTGTACACTGCACAATGACAATAAAGTTTGAATCTGAATGATTGTATAGATCTGGCTGTCGTATTTTGAGAAGATTACTTAGACATTTTAAGTTTGCTGTGGTACAGGCAGCTCTGCAGCGCTGCACAGAACATATTATAATACTGCATAGGAACTTTGGCCCAAAGTGTCCGTGCCGAACATGCCAGGTTGAACTAATCTCATCTGCTTGCACTTTATACATATCCCTCCATTTCCTGCATATCCATGCACCTGTCTAAAAGCCCCTCAAGCACCATTATCTTATCTGCCTCCACCACCAGGCACTCATCACTCCTGTGTAAGAAAATTCACCATACACATCTGATTTAAAGTTTGCCTCCTTCACCTTGAAGCTATGTCCTCTAGTCTTTGATATTTCCATCCTGGGAATAATGGCATATGCCTCATCATTTTATATGCTTTTATCAGGTCTCCCCTCAACCTCTGACGCTCCAGAGAAAACAATCTAAGCTTGTCCAACCTCTTTTAGCTGACATCCTCTAATCCAGGCAACATTCTGGTAGGAGTAACAGAAACCTAGAAAAAATCCTGGGATCCTTTCTCTTGAATCTTCTTACCGAGTCCACACACAAGATTAGAAGTTGTTCAGCCAGAGCTGAACACACTTCTCGGTATCTGCATACAATGGTGTCTGTCTTACGCATCTTGTGTGTGGTGGTGGAAAGATTGGTGGAAACAGGGCTGCGACGTGAACGCTCTTTCCTTGACCCCTTCTCTTGAATGAAAAGGCTCTTTATATGAATGATCAAAGTTACAAAGTTATGTACAGGTGTATAGAGTTGACAGGTGGGAAAAGCAAAGCTGGTGCTGTCAATGTTAAGTGGTTGGTAAATATTTGACATATATGAAGGATGCATGCACATTTGCACAGGGCAGCTATCGTGGCATGAACACTATGCACCTTGTTACATGACTCCTGTCGTCAGAATAAGAACTCTCACATAGATTACGGAGAGTCAAGTAGAAATAGAATTGTTGTCGAAACAAGGAACTGCAGATGCTGGTTTAAAAAAAGGACACAAGTGCTGGAGTAACTCACGAGAGGAATTGACAGGGTGAGTGAATGCTGAGATGTGGATTCTTCTGCCTGGGTGGGGTCGAGAATCTGGTGACACAGTCAAAGGCCAACAGCATAATGAAGGACCAGTCTCACCCCGGTCACTCCCTTTACACTCCTCTCCCTTCAGGCAAGCGGTACAGAAGTATGAAAACGCACACCTCTAGATTCAGGGACCGGTTTCTTCCCAGCTATTATCAGGCAACTGAACTATCATATCACCAACTAGAGAGCGGTCCTGAGCTACCATCTACCTTATTGGAGACCCTCGGACCATCTTTAAGTGGGCTTTATTGGACTTTATCTTGCATTAAACGTTATTCCCTTTATCCTGTATCTGTACACTGGATGGCTCGATTGGAATCATGTGCAGTCTTTCTGCTGACTGGATAGAAAAAAGCTTTTCACTGCACCTTGGTACACGTGGCAGTAATTAAACATCTGTCTAACACTGAGGTGGAGAGGAATTTCTTCTCTCAATATCTTGATATTTTGGAACTCTCTCCCCTAGAGCTGTGGAGCCTGAATCGCCAAATATATTCAAGTGTGAGGTCGATTTTTAGAGGGATTTTTGTGGGCATTGAGTGTCAAAGTGCCTCCTAAATAAAAACTGCCGGAGGAACTAAGCGGGTCAGACAGCGTTTGTGCCGGGAACGAACAGATGATGTTTCAGGCCGGGATACTTCCTCACACCCTGCTAATTGACCCTAGACAAAAGTGCTGGAGAAACTCAGCGGGTGAGGCAGCATCTATGGAGCGAAGGAATGGGTGACAAAAATGCTGGAGAAACTCAGCGTTTAAGAAGTTCCTTCTTAAACACTGCTAAATGACCCGCTGGGTTCCTCCAGCACTTTGGGTTTTTTTTGCTCAGGATTCCAACATCTGTCGTTTCCTGTGCCTCCTTCAAAGAGATCATGGTCGATGTATCCCATCCATTCTGTCAGCATGTCCAGGCACCAAAATGCACAGAGGTCTGAGCAAACACCTGGTGCTGGAGAGAGCCCTGTGAGAAGTGATTATTCACCCTTGCGCTGCGGTGTGAAACCCGAGCAGCCAGGAATGTGAGTTGCTGTTTGAGCAGGTAGTTGCGTATCTGCAGAATAACAACAGCAGCGACGTCCACGCACAGACTGTTGACCGGTGAAACGCCTCAGCCCACCGTGTCCCATAGAACGTTACTCAACAGACCTCCACTCTGAGCTGCACAAGGTAAACCCGGGAAGGTGATTAAGAGCTTGCCTGAAGAGGAATGATTTATGGAGGGAGGAAGGGAGGTGGCCAGGTTTAGGGAGGGCACCTTAGCAACAGTCGTTAAATGGAGCGATTATAATCTGCAGAGGGGAGGCCAGGGCTGGGCCGACGGCTGAGAGGATCGAGTGTTCGGTCTCGTAGAGATTATGGAAGTAGGGAGCAGTGAGGCTGTACAGGGATCGGAAAACAAAAATGTGAACTTCAGATCAAGCAGAAATAGGAGCAGGATCAGGCCCTCTGTCCCAATGAGGCTGACGTGATATTCAGTGGCATCATGGCTGACCCCTTACCTCAGCACCCGTTCCCTGCACTAAGCCTATACCTTCCACTCCCTTCACTTTCAAACCGCTATTCAGCCTGATGTGCTCACCGACTGAGTCTCCACCGTCTTCCCAGCTAGCGAATCAAGGTGAATTTTTTTCTCTGTTGTTGAATCAGCATGGAAGATTTGGGCCCAAAGAACGTGTTTTGGTGCTCTTGAGTCTATGGCTGTACCCATTACTATGAGGCCCTCACCCTAGTTCTAGACAACCCAGCCTTAGGAAGCAATGACTGTATATCTATACTGTCAAGTCCTGCAAGAATTTTGTGTTATCCAATGAAATCACCTTCTTTGAAAACTCAATGGAGCAGAGGCCCAATGGCGCAGTGGTAGAGTTGCTGCCTCACAGCACCAGAGACCCGGGTTTCATCCTGACTACGGGTGCTGTCTGTACGGAGTTTGAACGTTCTCCCTGTGACTGCGTGGGTTTTCTCAGGGTGCTCCGGTTTCCTCCCACATTCCAACGGCATACAGGTTTGTTGGTTAATTGGCTTTGGAAAATTTTCCCTAGTGTGTAGGATAGAACTAGTGTAAGGGGTGATTGTCGGTCTGCGTGGACGCGATGGGCTGCATGACCTGTTTCCACGCTAGAACTCTAAACTAAAGTAAACATCCAATCCGCGTAGTCTCTCTTAGTTTAGTTTAGAGATACAGCACAGAAACAGGCCCTTTGGCCCACTGAGAACATGCCTACCAGCGATCCCTGCACATTAACACTGTCCTACTCACACTAGGCACAATTTACAATGTTACCATCAATTAACCTATAAAACCTGTACGTCTTTGGAGTATGGGAGGAAACAGGATATCCTGGAGAGAACCCACATGGTTTAGTTTAGTTTAGGGATGCAGCAGGGAATCATGCCCTTCGGCCCACCATGTCCATACAAGATAAAAATACTGAGTGCAGAATAGTATTATAGCGTTACACCTGCAGACAAAGTGCAGCTTAAATAAAAAGTGCAAGGGTGGCAATGAGGTAGGTTGGAAGATCGGAACTACACCCTAGCTTATGGGAGGAGCGTTTGTTTTATAATAACAGCGGGGAAGAAGCTGTTCCTGAATCAGGTAGTACGTGATTTCAAGCTTTTGTATCTTTTGACGGATAGGAGAGAGGAGAAGAGGGAATGACCGGGGTATGAGTGGTCCTTGATTACGTTGGCAGCTTTCCTGAGGCAATGTGAAGTGTGGATGGAGTCGATGTTAGGGAGTCTGGTCTGTGTGTTGGATTGTGCTACTTCCACAACTCTGCAATTTCTTGTGGTCTATCGCAGAGCTGTTGCCAAACTAAGCTGTGATGCATCCCAATCGGACTCTATGATACACTTGTAGAAGTTGGTAAGAGTTGTGGGAGACATACTGAATTTGCTTATCCCTCTGAGGAAGTAGAGGCATTGTGTGCAGCTGTGACCAACCCATGTCATATACCATGTCTGAAGAAGGGTTTCGGCCCGAAACGTTGCCTATTTCCTTTGCTCCATGGATGCCGCCTTACCCGCTGAGTTTCTCCAGCATTTTTGTCTACGACATTGGAAACCCAAAAATAACGCGTTAATTTCCCACTCTGTTTCCTGTTTGTTGGGATCCCGTCAACCACGCTAGTGTTTAAGCTTAACTGTGTGCTCTAATTTTGTTTTGTAACCTCATGTGGCAACTTACTTAAATCTTCTGAAATTCCAAGTTTACCACATCCCTTGTTTCACCATATCTAGTCCGCTTGTTACAAAACTCCATATGATTTCGCTTTCTTACATCCATGTTGACTCTGCCCAATCCTATTATTATTTTCTAAGTGCCCTGTTACCACTTCCTTAAAAATAGATGTTGCCATTTTCCGGACCGCTACCATCAGCAAATTGATCTGTAGTTGGCAGATTTCTCTCTCCCTCTTCTCCGTTAAATACCAGGCTTCTTTTGTTACTTTTCAAGTTATGGGAGCCATTCTGGAATATATTTGGAAGATGTCAACCAGTGCATCCATTCTCTCTATCAGCACCACTTTCAAAATATTGGGAGCATCTTCCCATCGGAACGCAGCTCAGCTTGGTTTGGTAACAACTCTGCCCAAGATTGTAAACAAAATTGCAGAGAGTTGTGGATGAAGTCCAGTCCATCACACGGACCAGACTCCCCACCTTCAACACTTCACGCTGCCTAAGGAAAGCAGCCAACATAATCAAGGTCCACTCATTCCCTCTTCTCCCCACTCCATTTGGGCAGAAGATGTACAAGATTGAAAGTACGTACCACTAGACTCAGGAACTGTTTTGTCAACACTATTATCAGACTACTGAATGGTCCTTTCATCAGCTAAGGGTAGGGTCCCGATCTCCCAACCTACTTTTTAAACTGGTGTTGAAGGGACGTGTCAGGGTTTCAAGATGTGTTGGACACTTACTTCCTAAAAATATGGATAGGAAGCCTTCAGAGAGCTATGGACCAAATACAGGCAAATGGGATTAACCCAATATGCCAACTTGGTTGGCATGGACAAGGTGGGTCGACAGGCCTGTTTCCGTGCTGTACAGCTGTATGACTCTAAATAAATCTCGTGATTGTGACCTGACGTTTCATGAATTGCTGTGGAGTTTATTTTCAGTGTTCATATACCTCGGCAGCTAAATACGTGCTGCAACTAGCTTGTTGCTGTTGCAAAAGGATCAATAACCCATGATTATCTGTACGTACTTCAATGTTCTCCTGGATACACAAGTGGGAATTAACTGAAGATGTGGGAGGTGGACTGGAGGTAGGCAGGAATTACTAAACCAACAAAAGGAAGTGTAATCAGATTTCAATTCCAGTCAGTCGTCACATGACAGTGGCGGACTGAGGAACAGGCAGTAGAGCTGCTACCGCAGCTTAGACTGGTTCAACCCTGACCTCGGATGTTTTGGGAGAGGCAACTGTTAATGCTCTATCTTTAGATTTGGACTTGACGATAGATTTGGAGTAAAGGAGACTGGAGCCTCTCAACTACTTTCTCTGCACAGAAGATAGACCCAAGATGCTGGAATAACTCAGCAGGGCAGGCAGCCTCTGGAGAGAAGGAACGGGTGATGTTTCAGGTAGAGACCCTCTTCAGACTGTGAGTCAGGAGAGCGAGAAACGGGTTATGGAAGGGTACAAAGTGAGGTGCAAACAGAGATCAAAGCAGGCGATGATCAAGAAAATGTACAATGGTTCATTGTTGGATCAGGGAAGGCACATATGCATGGGTTAACTATCAGATTGAGCACTAGTTTACTGTGGTAGGGCTGGTCGTGTTTTACAACAGAGGATTACGGGTTCTGTGATTTACAATGGGAAGATCTGTTTGAGGGTGTTTAGAGTTCCACATTCATAATCCCTGGCTGAAGGTTTCAGATGTGTTTGTGTTGCTTGCCAGCTGAAACTTTTACCAGCACTTTCATGTATTTTAAGGGCTGGGCTGTTTGAAGATCATGGGGCAAGATGTTTAGCTACAGAGGACATACCATAGGGGTGTAGGAGCCTGAGGGGAGTCCTGATAGAAGTATATAAAATTATGAGAGGTAGAGAATCTGAACATTTTTCCCTGGGTGGAAATATCAAAGATTCATAGGCGTAGACAATAGACAATAGGTGCAGGAGTAGGCCATTCGGCCCTTCTCCCCTGACTCCGCTACGTTTAAGAGCCCTATCTAGCTCTCTCTTGAAAGCATCCAGAGAACCTGCCTCCACCGCCCTCTGAGGCAGAGAATTCCACAGACTCACCACTCTATGTACATACACTACTTTGCACCCTGGTTAGATGCAAAACTGCATTTCGTTGTACCTGTACTTGTACTATGTGCAATGACAATAAAGTTGAATCTAATCTAATCTAATCTAATCTCTGTGAGTTTTAAGGTGAGGGGCAAAGTTTAAGAGAAAGGTGCAGAGCAATTTTTTTACACGGGAAGTGGTGAGTGCCTGGAATGGTCTGCCAAGAGTTGTGGTGGAAGTAGATACCATAATGACGTTTATGTGGCTTTTAGATTCATTCATTCATTCATTCATCATCGTTGAAAACATTAGCGACACAGTGGTACTGGTTTCCAACGGGAACGGTGACGGACGCACCACACATCTCTGTCCTCCAGTTCCTGCAGACTTCTGCCGCTGGAAGTATAGGATTTTGGTGTGTGCGCTTTATTGTCATTCCTTACAATGCTATCTACGACAGTGATCGCAACTTCTACTGAAGTGTGGATGGCCGTTGGCTCGCTAGAAGCTCATCCGTCCTTTGACAGGTCTTGTTTTTGGTCCTGCTGGGGGTCCACAGCCCCCTCCTCACCTGGCAAACCAGGTGGGGGAGACGGTTTAGTCGCCGACTATCCGACCATGGAGCAGGTAGCATGGGATGACATGGTACCCGTGGCCGGGGGAATGTCTACCCTATCTCTGCCTCTTTTAGATAGGCACATGGATATGCAGGAAATGGAGGGATATGGATCAGGTGCAGGCAGAAGGGAGTAATTTAATTTGGTATCGTGTTCAGTATGGACATTGTGGGCCGGAGGGTCTGCCTGGGTGCCAAATTGTTCTTAGTTTAGTTTATTGTCACGTATACTAAGGTACAGTAAAAAGCTTTATTTGTTGCATGCTATACATGATTACAATCAAGCCGTCCACAGTGTACAGATACAGGATAAAGAGAATAACACTTAGTACAAGATAACGTCTCGTAAAGTCTGATTGGACACCCTCCGACTATGTTTAATGAGGTAGATGGTTCCCCAGGACCACAGTCTAGTTAGTGAAAGGATGGTTCAGTTACCTGATAACAGCTGGGAAGAAAATGTGGAGCTATGCATTTTTACACTTCTGTACCCCGTGCCCGATGGGGGAGTGGAGAAAAGGGAGTGATTGGGATGTGAATGGTCAGAGCCTTCATGTTCACCCCTCTGCAGGCATCATCCTGAGTACCAGCAGGCTGTCTGTACTGAGACCTCATTAGCCTGGAAGTTAGGGGTGCCAGTATCTGACCGTGGACCTCCAGGGTGGGCTGCACAGACTGACTGCTTTTGACATCTCTTGGCACTCACGCCAGAAGCCTCTCCACAGCTTTCTGAGCATTAGCAACGGGAAGCACCAGTCAGCCCTCTCAGGCTCCTCCACCTCTCTGTAATCATGAGTGTTTAAGGTCATAAGGAATAGGAGTAGAATTAGGCCATTCGGCCCATCATGTCTACTATGCCATTCAATCATGTCTGATCTATCCCTCCCTCCTAGCCCCATTCTCCTGCCTTCTTCCCATAACCTCTGACACCAGTACTAATCCAGAATCTATCTATCTCTGCCGTAAAAATATCCACTGACTTGGCCTCCACAGCCTTCTGGGGCAAAAAAATCCACAGAATCACCACATACTGATAAAGAAATTTCCCCTCATCTTCCTAATTCTGAGGCTATGACCTCTAGTCCTAGACTCTTACAATAGTGGAAACATCCTCTGCACATCTACTCTATCCAAGCCTTTCCCTATTATGTATGCTTCAATGAGGTCCCCCCGCATTCTCTTTAATTATCAGATTTATTGGCAACAGAACAATAACATTCCTCCTTGCTATAGCTTTACAGGCCCGTAAACACAATAACACTCCTGTGTGTATGAAGGGACAATTCTCCATATTGCTCGTTCCCTGTAGAGAAGGTCCCCATGAGATGGAATTGTGCATAGGCCAGGCAAAGACCGCAGCTTCCCTTTGCTGAGGACTTTGAAACTCCCCAGCTTCTGTGGTGGGGTTGGGACTTGTATCACTGAGGGAAGAATCTGTGCCTCTGGACGACAGCTCAGTTACAACCACTGGCACAGCGCAAAAACAGAAAATGCTGGGAAATACTCAGCAGGACAGACAACATTTGTGGAGAGAGGGAGAGCTGGTGTTTAAGATCAATAACGTATCAGACAGGAAACATTAGAAGTGAAACGTGGACGTACTTGGGACCCTTCTTCAGACTGGAAGTTGGGGGGACGGAACTGGAGATAAGAAAATGCCAGAACAAAGCAGGGCCGGCAACAGATGATCAAGGAAGAGTGAAGCCCATAGTGGCCCATTGTTGGCTGGGGAAGAGGTGATAACGAAGGGATACAAGGAGGCAAAAAGTGGAAGCAGTGGGAAGACTAGGGTGGGGAGGGAGGGAATGTTAGGGTTACTTGAAATTAGAGAAATCAATGTTCATGACACTTAAGTTAAGGGATATGATTTGTATGTAATTTTATACAGCATCAATTGCATTTTAATTGGCATATGGAATAGAAACTCCTTGCATGTATAGCACGAACACTATACTTCCTATGCCTGTTTGGGAAATATGGGGGTGGGGGGGGGTGCTTATGGAGTGAGGCATGCCCTAGACCCTGGTGGCCAGTCTCTATGTTCCTGGCTCCAGATTAATTGAAATCTCCTTCCAAGGTCCCTGAACGTCAGTTTGAAAAGCCAGGAAAGAATTTTGCACTGGGTCTGGCTCTGAAATGGAAGTTCCGATTTCAGCAACATTGTGGTTCTGAGATCTGATGGATTATGACACTAATCCTTAAACCCTTGCGTTTTAATCGGGCCCAGAATGGGTGGGATTAATATGTCTGCTCACAGCCATCCCTTTGATAAAAGATCAGTGGAAGTAATGAGTGGTTAATCGGTTTTAGTTAAAATGTGCTTTTGGCAGAGGGACCTTGAGATGCTCAGATGTTCTCCTAGTTTTATGCAATTCTGCCATGGAATTATTTCCATCTGCCCAAGAGGCGAGACGGCATTGATTCACAGCCTTATTCAGAAGACCATTCCTCCCATCAGTACAGTACCCTTTGGCAATGCAGCACTCAATCGGTATTGCCCTTTCAACAGGGCAGCGGTCTCTTTATCCGTATGGTCTGACGATGTGCTGCTGCCTCAATAAATCATTAGGAGTTTGCACTCAGCTTCCTGTTCACCATCACCATTGTGTTTGTTTTTGATGTCACAGAGTCATAGAGCTGTACAGCATGGAAACAGGCCCTTCAGCCCACATTATCCATGCTGCTGAAGTTGACATATTGGGCTAGTCCCATTGGCCTGCATTTGGCCTATATCCATCTGGACTCTTCATATACATTTATCTGTCCATATGACATTTTAAAAGTTGTAATTGTATCCACTTCACCAGCTTCCTCTGGCAGATTGTTCCAGATACAGACTGCCCTCTCAGTGAATGTTGCCCCTGAGGTCACTCTCCCCTCTCACCTTGACCCTCTACCTTTAGAAACCTCTACCCCGGGGAAAAAGAGTGTGAGTGTTTTATCCATGTCCCTCATGATTTTGTACACCTCAATAAGGTCACCCCTCAACCTGCTACACTCTAAAGCAAAGGGCCGCCCGCGGAGGGGCGTAGCGGTAGGTTTGCTGCCTTACAGCGCCAGAGATCTGAGTTCAATACTGACCATAGATGCTGTCTGTATGGAGTTTGTATGCCCGTGTGGGTTTTCTCCGAGTGCTCGCTTGAGTGTGGATTTCTACCACACCCCAAAGATGTACAGGTTTACAGATTAATTGCATTTGGTAAAAAAAAATTAAATTGTCCCTAGTGTGTAGGATAGTGCTAGTGTCCTAGTGCATGGGGTGATCACTGATTGAAGGGGACTCGCTGTGCTGATAGGTTTGTTTTCACGCTGTATCTCAAGTATAGTCTAAAAAATGTCCTGGCCCCTTCAACTACAATGAACGTTGGTTTTGGACTTTGGTTTTATACAGTTCTGGTCTGGTCACCTACTATTACTGATTGTGAATTTATTGTAATATTCATTATTGTATATTTATCTGTGTGTTATTGCATTAATGGGTCTGTGGAGCAGCAGTAAGTGAGAATGTCATTGTCCCGTTGCCAGTACACATGACAAATTAAACACTCTAAACTGTCTAAACACCCTGCCTGAACCTTATTGATCTTCTAACTCTCTTTGCCCCTTTTGGGCAGATTCACATCTCCTCCTGGACCAAGCGTTTGGTCATCTGCTCCAGTATCTCAAGCGGCTCAGCATGTCCCAGTGACACTCCTTCAAAGTGCTCTGGAATTTTTCCTCCACTTAAAGGCTCCATATAAATAGAAATAATTATAATTACCACTTGATGAATGTTTTTCTGTTCTGCGTCCAAATAGAAGTTTACCTTTCGGGAACACTGTGTGCGAAGACAATGAGTCACGTTACTGTGGGCTTATGTCATTGGTCAGCGGAGTTAGCAACGTTTGGTATCCTCTGGCTATGCATTTGACCAGAACAGTTGCGATCAGCATGCAGGCCGTTTGGTTGGAAGGTGTAATCTTGGCCGACTGAGTCATTGTGGATGCTGCTCTGTTGGAGGAGTGGAACTGAGGGAGTGCCGCACTGTGGGAGCTCATAAGGTCATAAGTGGCAGGAGCAGATGGGCCCCATCAAGTCTACTCCGCCATTCAATCATGGGTGATCTATCTCTCCCTCCTAACCCCATTCTCCTGCCTTCTCCCCATAACCCTTGCCACCTGCACTACTCAATAATCTATCTATCTCTGCCTTAAAAATATCCATTGACGGCCTCCACAGCCTTCGTGGCAAAGAATTCCACAGGTTCACCACCCTCTGACTAAAGACATTTGTCCTCATCTCCTTCCTAAAGGAACACCCTTTAATTATGAGGCTATGACCTCTGGTCCTAGACTCTCCCACTATTGGAAACATCCTCCACATCCACTCTGTCCAAGCCAAGGAGGGGTGCTGATGGTGCGTCTCTCTATTTTTTTTAGCGGATGGGGAGGTGGAGTGACTGCTCTGTGGGAGGGCCTGTACTGAGGGATCGCTGCATGGTCAGTCGCTGGTCTTGATGCACTTCATGTCTTGTTGATCTGCTGCCTCACAGTGCCAGAGACACGGTTCAATCCTGACCTCGGCTGCTCTCTGGGTGGAGATGGTATGTTGTCTTTGTGACCGCAAGAAGGGTGTTCCGGTTTCCACCCACATCCCAAAGATGTGCGGGTTTGTAATGCCAATGTGTGGATGCCAATGTGGGATAACATAGAACTAGTTATCAGGGTGATCGATGCTCGGCGTCTATGATGGCTGTTTCCATGGCGTGTCTGTAAACTAAACTAATTGACTCCCCCCCCCCCCTCTCCCAACACATCCCTAACTCATGTATTGAGGTGACACTGCTGCTTCTGCTCTTGGTGGTGGGAGCTGGGACAGTCTCCACTCCGGTGAAGTGCCGGCTGACTTCTCTCCCACTGGTTCTCTCCAGGCCTATGAACATCGAATTGTACAGCACAGGAACAGATTCTTCGGCCTACAATATCTGTGCTGAACATGATGCCAAGATAAACTAATCTATGTGCCTATAAATAGCCTCTCGAATGCCACTATTCTATTTGTTTCCACCACCGCCTCTGGCAGCACGTTCCACCGCCCCCCTCTGTGTGAAAAATAAGTGTCCTACACATTTTTAAACTTTCCCCCTCTCGCATTAAAGGGATGCCCTCTAGTCTTTGACATTTCCACCCGGGGAAAATGGAACATTGTTAAAACAGGCACCCACCACCCTCAGTGCCCACACATCTCCTTTAAAATTTGCCCCTTTGATCTTAAAGCCCAGAGCTTTTTTGATCAGCCCCCCACTGAACTTGCCGGGACCCAGCTGGCACAGATCACATTTTCTGATCCTTTTCTATTATTTTCAGACTGTGACATTCTGCTGGAGGGATTTTCCTGGTTTTCATTTCCATTGATGGCCCATTTATTTCCTGATCCCGTCTGTAACCAGATGCTGCTGTTGATATTGCGATATTTGTCGTTCTTCTATGATGGAGGCTTTTTGTTTGGCAACGTGTATCCTAGGAACCTGACACCAAGACAGAGATTATCTCCAATCCAGGCCATCCAGTCACGCATACTTTCTATCTTAACAGCATGTTCCAGGAGGAGAAATGAGAGGGTGTTTTGTTCTGGAAGGTGTAGGGATGGACCTCATGGATGCATGGCCTCTTTCTGTGCCACAGGGCTTTCCTCTCGCCGACACTTGAATGTGTCCTCTTTCCCTTCTGGTTCCTGAAATGTTGTGGATCTTAATCATGCTGTAGTAGTGCCTTTGACTATACATTTGTAAGGTATCTGAGCGGTTCCTTCTTCACGGATAGTGGTCAGTGTTTGTAATGCTCGGCAGGAAGCATATATGAGACATTTAGACAACCATTTGAACTGCCGAGGTACAGAAGGATGCAAGCCATGTTCTGGGAGATGGGATTAGTATGACTGGTGTATGCTGGTCGACATGGACCTGGTGGGCCGAATGGCCTGTTTCCATGCTGTGCGACTGTACAACGGTGTGAGGGGCAAGAGGCGTGGGAGCGGTGTGAAGGGCTGGGGGCTGCCATGTTGGAAGCACCCTCCCATTTACTTGTCTATGGTTTCCATGGTGGAATGCCTGTTGCCCGAGGGTTTCAGTGCCCCGATCTCTCTGTACTATGCTCGCTCGTCTCTGGTATGTCTGAGTAATTCTTTGAAAGAGTCATGTGAGAAAGTGGGTGCAGTAAAGTTGATTTAATCATCATGTTAAGTTGCAGGAATTTGAATATTTGGCACAGCTTTCAGTTCCCACTTGCTCTCATTTCTCTGATTTCTGTGGCTGCCTTCGCTCAGCTCAGTCGAACACTCCTTCCTGTCCGCTCCTTCCAACAGATCCAAGTCTTTTGATGCTGATTTTGTGTGACCCCCTGTGTGTTTTCAATCTCTGATCGTTTCTTCAACAGGTTAGTAACTTTTGCAAAGAGCTTTTTTCCTGGTTGCATTTGTTGAACAATTACTTTGGGGCTGCTGACTGTGTAAGACCAGATGAATCAAAAGTGGAGCTGGAAATTGTCCTGATTTATTCATTTAATTGAGGCCTCTTCAATAAAGTGAATGTTTTGCTGGGATGGTTTGAAGTTGCAGCCGCCCTGGTGGTGGGAGACTTGAGGGTCTGTGGGGAAGGAACAGTGATGATCAGAAGCTGTGAGCAGGAAAGGCCAGGTCAGCAGCTTTGCTGTTCAGTAAAGAGCAATTTCCTAACTAAACATGCTCTCAGAGAGCGGTAGTCGGAGGTTTCCAAGGGTAACTGGTTCAGGTTCACAGTCGATGAATGGAGAGTTAGATAGGATTTATTCTGCAGTAATGGGAGACCAAGGTTTGTAGTGGACACAGATTTGTAGTGGTTGTTGTGGTCACTGATTCACTGCGTCCAGTGTGGGGTTTAATGGACACATAGTGAGTGTGGTCACTGGTTCACTGTGTCCAGTGTGGGGTTTGGTGTAAATAGTGAGTGTGGTCACTGGTTCACTGTGTCCAGTGTGGGGTTTGGCGTAAATACAGTGTGTGGTCACTGGCTCACGGTATCCAGTGTGGGGTTTGATGGATACAGTGAGTGTGGTCACTGGTTCACTGTCCAGTGTGGGGTTTGATGGATCCCTCTCAACCCACAAACTCTTCTCATGCTTGAATCCTGAGGGTGGCTTGATTGATCTTGGGCGAGGACAGCTGGCACGGGTGAGGTGTGGGAACTCCAGGGATGGTACCTTGTTCTCCTCTGCAGGGTCATTTCGCAGTCCTGAGAGGGGAGTGGGGGCGGTGGGTTGTGGGCGGGGTGTGGGGGGTGCGGATGTGTGTGAGGGGGAGGGGGGGGTTGTGGGAGAAAATGGGTGGGTGTGTGGGCGAGGGAGCTTGTGGAGGGGAGGGGTTTGTGGGCGAGGGGTTGTTTGGGGGGAGAGGGGTATGTGGGCGGGGGGGAGTGAGCTTGGAGAAAAGATGGGGGAAGAGCCATGGGGGAGAGGAGGGCATCACGGGGGACGGGGGGAAGAGCCAGCGAGGGGGACCAGATGGTTAGTGGCTGGAATTGGCGGTGCGATGGGAACTCACAGCGGGCGCTGGTCGCTGGTCGTTCTCCTCCGCCGGGATCAGAGTCTCCGCTTTCCCATTGGCGACATCTCCGACTCCGGAAATGGCTGTGTCTCCGACTCTCGGCTGGGTCTCCGACTCTGGGCTGGGTCTCCTGGGCTGGGCTGGGCAGGGTCTCCGATGCTGGGCTGCTTGGGGCGGGGCTGCTT
Source organism: Malacoraja senta (assembly GCA_038087875.1). Classification (NCBI taxonomy): domain Eukaryota; kingdom Metazoa; phylum Chordata; class Chondrichthyes; order Rajiformes; family Rajidae; genus Malacoraja; species Malacoraja senta. The sequence continues at coordinate 13,502,980 of CM075977.1, forward strand.
AGGGTCCCTCCGAAAGTCCGGTTGGAAACCTCTGCCGGCCATCCTCCGCTCCAGTAAAGACCCGATGGCGCAGGAAGGGGCGGACTGTCCCGGGGAGTGACAGGAGAAGAGACTAATCTGCGCGGCGCTGACTGATCGATCTGCGCACGCACGTTTTTAAAGATTTTTAAACCTCGTTAACATTTACGACATTCAACCGATCAGAACAAAACTTGGTACACTTGCAGCACAGGAGAACGGTGAGTGAACTGGCGAAAAATCGTAGCGCCATCGTGAACCGTTTTTGGGCAAATAGAAAGACCCCCAAACCGGAAGATAACAAGATCAGAGTTTTAGGTATGTATAGATGTTATTAAGCTGGAATGAGTGCAGAGGAGATTCACCATGATGTTTCCTTAACTTGCAGGCTTGAGTGGTTGGATAGGCTGGGACTTTTTCTTTGGAACGTAGAATGCTGAGGGGTGACACAAGGAACTGGGAATGTTGGAATCTTGAACAAAACACAAAGTTCTGGAGTAACCTAGTGGGTCAGTCAGCATCTGGGGAGGGAATGGAGAATCAATGTTGCAAATCGGGACCCTTCTTCAGACTGAGCTTATTAAGGTGTACAATATCATGAGGGGCATGGATAAAGTGAACGCTCGCAATCTTTTTCCCAAGGTGGAGGATTCTAAAACTAGAGGGCACAGGGTTATGGTAAGAGGGCAGAGATTTAAGAATGTGCTCAGGAGCAACTTTTTCACACAGAGAGTGGTCTGTATCTGGAATGAGCTGCCAGAGGAAGTTATCGAAGCAGATACAATTGAAAAGATATTTGCACAGACAAAGGGAAAGGAAGCGTTGAGGGATATGTGGCAAATGCAGACAAATGGGATTAGCCAATTGTGCAAAATTGGTTGGTTTGGACCAAGGGACATAGGTTTAAGATAGGGGAGGAAGATTTAATAGGAGTGTGGTGTGGAAAGAGCTGCCAGAGGTAGTTGAAGCAGACACAATGACATGTAAAATACACTTATACAGGTACATGGATAGGATGGATTTAGAGGGATATGGGGGAAATGTGACTAGCTTTGACAGAGGATCTTGGTTGGCATGGACGAGTTTGGCTGAAGGCTAGGTTCCATGCTGTATGGACTCTATGGACAATGTGGACCTGTACCTCTCAGTACTTAGTAAGAATGTCATTGTTCTGTCTGGGACATACGACGATAAAACACTATTTTCCATGCTGTTTTCTCTATGACTGTCTCCAACCAGCTCCTACTGGAACTTTGCCAACAGACTATCCCTTTGACATTACTCATTTTATATTTCATCTGAATGACGCACAAATGCCAGGCCCCATTTATCCACTCGGTTAAAATTAAATGATCGCGACGCTATTTTGAAAGCGGGCAATTATCCGTGGTATCTTTGCCAATAGTTTTTTTTTCAATCAAGTTGACCAAAACTGATTATCTGGTCATTACTGAAATCTGATGGAGGAAGCATGCTATGTTAAATTGGCTGCTGTAATTCCCATGGCTGTACTTCAAGAGGGCTTCAATTGGCAATAAAACATTGAAGGATATCCTGAGAGGAGCACGGGAGGAGCGAAGGAGCTGAACGCCTTTCATACTGAGAATAAAATTCTCCAGGCTGCACAAGAGATAGGTCGAGTTTATTGTATTATGTACAACAGTCAAGAATGTTTTATTGTCATATATCCCACCTAGCACAATGACATTCTAACTAAGTACTGAGAGATATAATGAACTATAATGAAAATCTTGTTTGCAGCAGCATCATAGGCTCATAGACTCGGACCACTCAGATACACTTAAACATAGATTTCACACAAATTATACTTAAAATTCTCCAAAGTAATGAAATGAAAAAGACTCAAAAACAGCAATGCAAAACAGAATTAGAAAATTGTGCAAGGGCAATAACGTACACAGCAAAGATTAACATCTGCGAATCTTGGTGGAATCAAGAGGTTTTCTTTTTTTTTCAGGATGTGGGTCACTGACATTTATTGTCCGTTCCCAGAGAAACGGATCTGCTGGCTCTAATCTGGTTCAACTGATTATTGTAGAGAATTCATATGCTATACTTGCTTTCGTTGATCAGTTGAGTATTGAGTATAAGAATCAGGAAGTCATGTTGCAGCTCTGTAAGACATTGGTAAGGCCACATTTGGAGTAATGTGTGCAGCTCTGGTTGTCCCATTGCCGGAAGGATGTGGAGGCTGAAGAGGGGGTGCAGAAGAGGTTTACCAGAGTGGTGCCTGGATTAGGGGGTTTACTATATGGTGAGGTTGGACAATGTTGGATTGTTTTCTCTGAAGTGTTGGAGGTTGAGGGGAGATCTGATAGAAGTATATCAAAGGCATAGAGTAAACAGTCAGAACCTCTCCCGGATGGAAATGACAAAAACTAGAGGACGTAGCTTCAAGGTGAGATAGGAAACGTTTAAAGGAGATGCACGGGGCAAGTTGTTTTTTTTAATGCAGAGTAGTGGGTTCCGGAGATGCCCTGCCGGGTATAGTGGTGCAGGCAGATACGATATTGGTGTTTGAAGGGCTTTTAGATTGATACATGGTTGTGCAAGGAATGGAGGGACATGGATCATGTGCAGGCAAAGGAGATTAGTTTAACTTGGCATCATATTCAGCACACATATTGTGGGCTGAAGGACCTGTTCATAAATTTATGTCGGGGGAGCAGAATTAAGACATTTTTGTCCATTGAGCCTACTCCACCATTCAATGAAGGCTGATCTATCTTCCCCACTCAACTCCATTCTCCTGCCTTCTCCTCATAACGTTTGACACCGTTCACTATAAAAAGAATCTGTCAATCTCGTTTTTAGAAATGCCAATGACGGCCTCCACAGGCATCTGTGGCAATTAATTCCACAGATTCACCACCCTCTAGCTAAAGAAATCTCTCCTCATTTACTTTCTCATGGTACGTCATGGCAGTGCCCTCAGGTCCTAGACTCTCCCACAAGTAGAAACATCCTCTCCACATCCACTCTATCCAATGCCAGCAATAGGGACTTGCGGCACTATTCTATGTTCTATCCTAATCCAGCCGAGGGCAACTCAGTTAACCAGAATGGTGCGGTCTTGAAGTTACAGATATCATCAGACAGGGATGGACAACAGTGTACTGAGAAGCTTTCTGTGAGAATTTGACAGCTTCATCAACACTGCTGGAATCAGATTCCTACATTTTGAATTGCGGTCAAATTCTCTTTGCGGAATTTCCAGCCGCCAGATCATCCTTTAAATTCACCAGTTTTAGATAAGTTCGAGGAGTATAATTAGGCCAATCGGCCCATTAAGTCTACTCTGCCATTCGATCATGGCTGATCTATCTTTCCCCCTCAACCCCATTCTCCTGCCTTCTCCCCATAACACCTGACCCAACTTACCAACAACAACCCTTTACCCTTCCTCTGTCCTTTTCCACTTATATTCTGGCACTCAAAATACTCTGGTATTTTGCGCCTCTTCTCTCCTTCACGGCCTTTATCTTCTTCCAATCTGTGGCCTTTGTCCACCCATCTGCCAATCAAATCCCCCGCCAAACCTGCATCCGCCCATCAATTGCTCGGCTTTGTCCCGCCCCCACCTCTCATCCAGCTTTCTTCTTCCCGACTACAATCATTCTGTAGAATGGTCCAGACCCGAAACGCTGCCTATCCATGTTCTCCAGAGATGCTGCCGGTCACGTTGAGATACTCCTGCACTTTGCGTGTTTTTTTTTTTGTATTAACCAGCATCTGCGGTTCCTCGCGCAAACAGTGGTTCACATGCCCCAGAAGAGTCAATCTGTTCTGGGGCAGGTTCCAGGTTATTCAGAGCACCTTGGTAACAAAGGGACACTCATGATATTCAAGAGAAAAGGTGCAGTGCTGAATGGAGTTACTGCTGACTGGCGTATTGTGGGATGGCAGGGAATCTGGGCCAGTGCCAGTACAATGGGCTCAGCAGGCAGACGAATCGTGATTTTACTGACTGGCAAGCTTAGCGGGTCAAATGGTCGACTTTGACTCGTACTTGTTACAGTTTTGCAGACAGGGCAGCAATTCACATGAACAATAATCTTGGCATCAAATGAGAATGAGTGTTTACAAAACACCAGTTCAGTTTGAGCAGACTTTGCATAAAGTTCATTCCCTTTAAAGACTGAACTGAGGGCACTTCATACCGGCAGAACTAATCTTGTGACAAAAACACAGGCAGACAGGAAGAAAGGACCTGCTAACTCAGCCACTTTCGTTCCACAATCTACTACTGAGGGAGTCTGTTGGTGCCGAGGAAGCTTCGCTTCCATGCCAGTTCCAAGCAGGGGAAGATGCCGGCAAACCTGTTTTAATGGACTACCGTTGTGTTGCAGCTACCGCAGGGTCTGGACAGAACAAGACCCTTGGCCAATGGCATGGAGACCCCCTTGTGGAAGCAAGGCTGCCGCTGCACAAAACTTTAGGCAGTGTCACGTGTACCGAGGGGTGTAGTGAAAAACTGTTTTGCATGCTATCCAATGCGATCAGATAATACTATACATAAAATACAATCAAGTCAAACTCAAGAGCAGTATGTTGAGCAACAGAATGCAGAATATAGTTCTCAGCATTGTAGCGTATCAGTTCCAGAGACTAAAAGTCCAATGTCCACAATGGGGTAGAGCACCCTAACTTCTGGAAGGACCATTCAGAAGCCCGGGGTAGAAGCTGTACCTGAGTCTGATGGTGAGCGCTTTCAAGCTTCTGTTCCTTCTGCTGGACGGGAGCGAGGGGGGAAAGGAAGAATAGACAAGTCTTTGATTGACCGAGGCAGCATGAAGTGTAGATGGAGTCGATTGCGGGGAGTCTGGACTGTGTGATGATCTGGACTACATCCACAACTTACTGCAATTTCTGATGGTCTTGGGCAGAGCTGTTCCCAAACCAAGCTGTGATGCAGCTGGACAGTTTACTTTCTGCAGACTCAGGCCCGTACGAAGCTTTTCAAAAAGTGGGGTGGCATGACAGGATTTGCAGAACCAGGGTTGGTTTACAGGGCAAGGCCAACGAATGCCGTTGCATTAGTAGTAGTGGTAAATGGCAATATACATTCAGGAGCACCTGTTCCGTTGGTTTGCACAATCCGCAAGCATTGCCACTTTCATTTTACTGCACATCTTGTATGTATATGTGACAAATAGACGACTTACCTTGACTTGACGACAAGTGATTTCCTGTTGTTCACAAACAAGGCACAAGGTAGGCAAAAGACGCCATCCACATGATCGCTATATACAAGCCAGGGATATGCTCGAAACCAGTCAGGGTTAAATATTCGCCAGCATCCATTCTTATACAAGGCACCATATTTGTATGTTGGACCCAGTTTAAAGTGAGTCTGTATGAGGTACAGCTTCTGAGAGTTTGGCAATAGCTTTAGCAGCTTCTTCATTGGTTGTGGTAGAATTAAGGAGAACTACACCAAGTGCAGACCCATTGGGTCTGTTCCCCCAACGTGCGGTTGCGGGGTGGGGGGGGCATGTGCTGTCACACACATTAACCACCCGCACACACTAACTACCCCCCCGCACACGCGCTAACTACGCCCCTTGTCAATATATTAATATTATTAATTTGCTCCTATTACCCCATAACCGCCCTATCTACTGACGCATAGCCCCCAACTCGCAGGCGCGTCTAGAGAGGGAGGGGGGGTAGAGAGTGAGGGCAAAGAGAGAAGGGAGGGAGAGGGAGGGTGGGGGGGAACAGCGAGGGGAGGAACGGGGGGAGAGAGAGAGAGAGAGAGGGGGAGAGAGAGAGAGAGAGAGGAGGGGGAGAGAGAGAGAGAGAGGAGGGAGAGAGAGAGAGAGGAGGGGAGAGAGAGAGAGAGGAGGGGGAGACAGAGAGGTGGGGGAGAGAGAGAGAGAGGAGGGGGAGAAAGAGAGAGGAGGGGAGAGAGAGAGGAGGGGAGAGAGAGAGAGAGAGGGAGGGGGAGACAGAGAGGTGGGGGAGAGAGAGAGAGGTGGGGAGGGAGAGAGAGGAGGGGGGTGAGAGAGAGGGGGGGTCGCAAGGACTTGCGAGCGGCGCGACTGGCAGCGCGTTGGGTTTGCAGCGGGAGGGGCAGCCATGTTCTACCATCAGGCGGGGGATACGGAAAGGATTCCTGTTGTGACCTCCCGATCTGCAGAACGCTCGTTCTTTCTGCGCATTTGTACGGGCAGGGGAGGGTTGGAGCGAGCGGACGTGGGTGTCCAGCTGCGGGAGGCATGGTACGAGCGTACTTGAGCGGGGGGGGGGGCGGGCCAGGGCCAGGTGGGCCTCGATTGGTGGGCATGCGGGTCAGTAAAACACCGAGTCCAGCACTGGATCAACTAAAGGGCCTGTCCCACTGCGGGGACCTAATTTGCGAGTTTAGAAGCGTTTGCACTCGAATCAAACTGCAGCATGGTCGACACATGGTCCTATGAGGTCTATGTAACTCTCCTTCATGCTCGAGAGAAGTTCAAGCTAGAATTTAATTGTCCTATTTGGGACACATGACAATAAACTCTCTTGAATCTTGATTAGATTATAGCTATTGACAGTTCCCGGAACCCAATCACAAAATTCACCATTACATTGTTTCTACAGAAAGTTCTAGCAGGAAGACAGTTTACAAAAGAATAAAAACATTTCTCCAGGTAGTTTGAACAAGGCTTCACACTTCACAAGATAACAGCACAAACACTCTGCAACATAATTAACAATACTTTACAACACCCCACTATCTGACCAAACCTAATCATGCATATGCAACACCTCTTAGCTCTTCTACAAAACCCTCATACATATAAACAAAAGGAGAGACATTTGGACCTCGCCTTATCCTCAATTTCCATCTAGGGTCCAGACTCCTTGGAGCGTGACTCACAGCTTGCAACCTTCCACAGAAAGTGGACAAACAGGCTTTGCAAATACAGAGATTCTCCATTTTGTGACATATTTATTTGGCCAATATTATCATTAACAGGACGTAAGACATGACATGTATTCAAAAAATAATTTTACTGATAGGCTGCATATATGTGAAGTTTTCACAATTCTTGTAAGAACTCATGAAATAGAATCATAAAACGTTTAGTTTTTACTGCACCAAGGAGATCTTCCAACTCCATCTTCTGCCTAGCTTCCACAGCAGCAACATCATCAACGGACTGCTGCATTACTGCAGACAGACAGATCCATGATGACCATGAAAACATGCAGATTTTTGTAATGTTCAAATTATATTAAAAATATGTTGCAAAAAGAGTCACAAACTTTGGAATTCATATTTTTCAGTATTTTTATCAAGGCAAAGAAAGCAGTTCCAATTTCTGGGGATTTTTTCTTACTCTGGGGAAAATAAGGGGGGTGCGGTCGCACCCCGCGCACCCCCCCCCTTCGGACGGCCATGAGACTCCTTGTTTAAAATAAGTGATATTATTCGATTAGAAATAATAACAAACACCTTGGTCGGCATGAACAAAATGGGCTGAATGGCTTGGTTTCTGCACTGTACACCATTGTGGTTCGATGATAATGTTGCAGTTTCATAAGATACACTTACTAATGTTGGCTTTTCCCTGGGGATGTATTTAAAAGTCGCACAGTGTCGCAGCTTAGAACTACTTCCTCTCAGCTCCAGCACTGGCTTCAATCCTGATGCCAGGTGCTGTTTGGTGGAGTTTGCACGTTCTTCCTGTGATCTCATGGGTATCCTGTGGGTGTGTTGGCTTCCTCCCATATTCCATAGATGTGCTGCTTGGTGTATTAAGCAACTGCTGTAAATTATCCCAGTTTCGGGGGGAGCTGGAGAATCAGCAGAGGTAGTGGTAGGTAAAAGAGCACATAGAGTCATACAGCATGGAAAAAGTCCCTTCAAAGGTATTCCCATTTGTCTGCTTTTGGCCCATATTCCTCTATACCTTTCCAATCCATGTATGTGTTCAAGTGTGTTCAATGTTGTAAATATGCTGCAGCAATAAGTCGGGGAGGGATTGATATAGGAGCTGGCATGGACACGATAGGCCATACAGCCTTCTGTCAAGTAAAATACGACTATGACAATGCCGCAGTTTCAAGAGGTACAGTTCTGATATTGGCTTTCCCCTGTGGGTTTATTTAAAATGGCACAGTGGGTACAACTCCCAAGCTTCGGCAGTAGAACGTAACTTGCATGTCATTTGGCCAGGCCTCTGCTAATCTCCAAAGTAGTCACCTGGCTATATCACTTATCTCACAGAGGGGAGACATCTTGAAAACAGGTTCTTCGGCCAAATCATCAACCACAGAGGATGGTAGGTGTCTGGAAAGAGCTGCCAGAAGAAGTGGTTGAGGCAGGTACAATAACAACATTTGAAACACATTTGGATAGGTACATGGATAGGAAAGCTTGAGGTATATGGGCCAAACACAGACAGGTGGGACTAGTGTAGATGGAGCGTTTTGGTCAGCATGGATGAGTTATGCTGTAACACTCTATGGCTACAATGGCCAACTACTTACCAACCCACACGTTGTCATCTGTAGAAATTTATTAGAGTCATTGGAGATATGCCGTCCATCCTTGGTCTTCTGAGGAAATAGTGGCGCAGTTGTACTTTCTTGGCCGTAGCTTCAATGTGGTTGGACCAGGACAAATTGTTGGTGATAATTACTCATTGGGACTTGATGCTCTCGCCCATCTCCATGTTGCTGCTGATGGGGCATGTACTCCACTGCGCTGAGCTTCCTGAGATTAATAACTACCTCCTTCATTTTGGTGACATTGAGGGAGAGGTTATTGTCTTGATACCCTATTACTAAGCTCTCTATTTCCTTGCTGTACGCTATCTCGTCATTATTCAAGATCCGGCCCACTACGGTGGTATTGTCTACAAACCTGTAGACGAGTTAGAGCACAATTTGGACTCGCAGTCGTCTCAGGCCAGGCCTGCCTCTCTGTCCCTTTCTGACAGAGAAAAATATTCCATTGGAACACATCCATCTGAGGAAAATAATTCCTCTCATTTTAATTTTAAATGCATGATCCTTCATCTTAACCTACTCTAGTTAACGGTGGGGGGGGGGGTTGCCTAGCAGCTGCCTGAAAATCCCTGTCGGCGGAAGGTTTTAGTGTGGTCAATTCCTGTTCTTCAGACCTGTAGAAATCCAGGAATCTATCCAGTGAATTTCAGCGTCATCAAAGGCAAGAATAGCCTTCATCTCCTGCCGCTATCCTGCACTCTTTGCTCTCGTTTTCCACCCCGACACCTGTTTCTCTCCAAAGCCTCCCTCTCCCCCGCTATCTTGCCTGTGCAGTAGACAGGAAGGTCCTGCTAACAGCTTTTTCCTTTATCAACTTTGCAAGTATGGTTCCCCTTTTCTGAGCGCCTCTTTCACAGACGGTTTCCTTGCCCCCATGTCTCACCCCACCGATTAATGCATTTACTCAGGTACACCGGTGGTTATTGGACTTTCAGGACAAGTAAATAGAATGCTGGTTAAAGAACTGGTATCAGTCCAAGTGTAATCTGTCAGATTGGAGTAAATACTGAGGTCTTCGTCAGTGTTCTTTACAGATGGAAGCCATTTCTTCTGACCCTGCTTGAGTCTGTGCACAACTCCGTCCCCACATATGTATGTTCCATTTGTGAGTGCCGCCTGTGTTGGCTCCTGCAGACCTCACTTCAACGCGCACCATCCTGACTTGGAACTACTCAAGAGTCAAGAGTGTTGATTTGACATTGAGTCAGCATGGAAACAGACACATTCACTGCAGCTGTAACACTCTGTAATATTCTGCACTCTGTTTCCCTTCTCTTCACCCTGTACAAGGCGTCAGTGAGGCCGCATTTGTAGTATTGTCTTCAGTTTTGATCACCGGGTTATAGGAAGGATGTCTTTAAGCTGGAAGGAGTACAGAGAAGATTTACGAGCATGTTGCCAGGACCCGAGGGCCTGAGCCATAGCTGAATGGTTGGGTAAGCCAAGACTGTACTCCTTGGAGTGCAGGAGGCTAAGGGATGATCTTAAAGAGGTGTACAAGATCATGAGAGGAATAGATCGGGTAAATGCACAGAGTCTTTTGCCCAGAGTAGATTTAAGGTGAGGGAGAAAAGATAGGAACCTGAGGGGGAACTTTTTCATACAGATTTAGGAGCCAGTTATTGACTTCAGGAAACAGTGTAATACATGCCCCAGTCAGCATCAATGGTACCAAACTGGAGATGGTTTGGAGCTTCAAGTTCCTAGACATAATATTCTGCCTTAGTTCACCTTGACTCCCTCTTCCCTGCCCCTCTTCTGTGAAATGGTCCTTCAAATGGCTCTTGACCATCTCTTTAATTGTGTGTTCAAATATCACCTAATGTGGCATGGTGCCAAGTGTTTGTCAATGCTGCTTTGAATTGCCTTGAAATGTTTTACAATGTTGATGGTGATATATAAAGCAGCCTATTGTTCCAGAGGGAACACACTCCCACTGTTCATTCTCTCAAAGCCCATCCTAATTTTGAGGCGTTGACAGCTGATTGAAGTTAAGATTGCTGAAATGATAGAGGTTCTGTACACAAGAACGTGAGATGGCAGGCACAGGAGCAGGTCACCTGGCTCCCCGAATCTGCCCCGCCGTTCAACCCGATCTAGGCTGCTCTACTCCAGGCTTCTGTGCCAGATCACAATCACCCTCAATCCCATAATTTAAAAAAGTGAAATGGAGACGCAAGGAACTGCAGGTCTTGAGCAAAACACAAAGTGCTGGAGGAACTCAGCGGGTCAGGCAGCATCTATGGAGGAAATGGACAGATGACATTTCAGGTCAAGAGAGACCCTTCTTCAGACTAGTAGAATAGCGGGTGGGGGGTAGGGGAGAGAGAGAGAAAGCTTGAAAAGCTACAATATCAAGTCATTTTCCACCTCTCTTTCCTCCCCAATTCCTCAATGCACAGGCATTTCCCCCACCATCACCCTGCTTCTTTCCACTCCCCTGAGCATTCAACTCCCATTCCTCACCCATCGTTCTCATTTCCCTTTTATCCTCCCTCTTCCCCCGCCCGCCGCCACCCCCTGTCCTCTTCCACCCATATCTCTCCCTCAGGGTTTACATTTCACTACTGCACTCTTCTCCTTATCTGAAACCCTTGTGTCTCCTTTTCACTTCTTGCCTTTGTCACTTACTCCACTCATCTGCCAATCACATTCACCTCAACCGAACACTTGCCGGGTTTTGTCCCAACCCCCACTTCTCATTTCCAGTTTTTTTTCCATCCAACTCCATCAGTCTGAAGATGGGTCCCAACCTGAAACATCATCTGACCATTCCCTCCACAGATGTTGCCTGTCCCACTGAGTTCTTCCAGCACTCTGTTTGTTGCTCGACTAAAAATCTTGCTTGCAGCAGCATCACAGACAGCTAGACTCAGATAACACACAAAAACAAATCATGCATAAATTATGCATAAAGGTGGAGGCAGGTTCGATTTTATCATTTAAAAATAAATTGGATAGGTATATGGACGGGAAAGGAATGGAGGGTTATGGTCTGAGTGCAGGTAGATGGGACTAGGGAAGAATAAGTGTTCGGCACGGACTAGAAGGGCCGAGATGGCCTGTTTCCGTGCTGTAATTGTTATATGGTTAGAGATGAGAGGTTTAAGGTGAGGGGGGAAGATTTAATAGGATCCTGAGGGGCAACATTTTTTACACTTAGGGTGGCAGATATATAACCATATAACCATATAAACATAACAGCACGGAAACAGGCCATCTCGGCCCTTCAAGTCCGTGCCGAACATTTAAAAAAAAAAAAAAATTTTAATTAAAAATAAATACTTCCCCCTAGTCCCATCTACCTGCACTCAGACCATAACCCTCCATTCCTTTCCCGTCCATATACCCATCCAATCTATTTTTAAAGGATAACATCGAACCTGCCTCCACCACTTCCACTGGAAGCTCATTCCACACAGCTACCACTCTCTGAGTAAAGAAGTTCCCCCTAATGTTCCCCCTAAACTTCTGTCCCTTAATTCTCAAGTCATGTCCCCTTGTTTGAATCTTCCCTACTCTCAATGGGAAAAGCTTTTCCACGTCCACTCTGTCTAACCCGCTCATAATTTTAAAGACCTCTATCAAGTCCCCTCTTAACCTTCTGCGCTCCAAAGAATAAAGACCTAACTTGTTCAACCTTTCTCTGTAACTTAGTTGCTGAAACCCAGGCAACATTCTAGTAAATCTCCTCTGTACTCTCTCTATTTTGTTGACATCCTTCCTATAATTAGGCGACCAAAATTGTACTCCATACTCCAGAATTGGCCTCACCAATGCCTTGTACAATTTTAACATTACATCCCAACTTCTATATTCAATGCTCTGATTTATAAAGGCCAGCACACCAAAAGCTTTCTTTACCACCCTATCTACATGAGATTCCACCTTCAGGGAACTATGCACAGTTATTCCTAGATCCCTCTGTTCAACTGCATTCCTCAATTCGCTACCATTTACCGTGTACGTCCTATTTTGATTTGTCCTGCCGAGATGTAGCACCTCACATTTGTAAGCATTAAACTCCATCTGCCATCTTTCAGCCCACTCTTCCAAATGGCCTAAATCTCTCTGTAGACTTTGAAAATCTACTTCATTATCCACAACACCACCTATCTTAGTATCATCTGCATACTTACTAACCCAATTTTCCACACCATCATCCAGATCATTGATGTACATGACAAACAACAGTGGACCCAACACAGATCCCTGAGGCACCCCACTAGTCACCGGCCTCCAACCTGACAAACAGCCATCCACCATTACTCTCTGGCATCTCCCATTCAGCCACTGTTGAATCCATCTTGCTACTCCACCATTAATACCCAACAATTGAATCTTCTTAACCAACCTTCCATGAGGAACCTTGTCAAAGGCCTTACTGAAGTCCATATAGACAACATCCACTGCTTTACCCTCATCAATTTCCCTAGTAACCTCTTCGAAAAATTCAAGAAGATTAGCAAGCATGACCTTCCAGGCACAAATCCATGTTGACTGTTCCTAATCAGACCCTGCTTATCCAGATGCTTATATATATATTATCTTTAAGTATCCTTTCCATTAATTTGCCCACCACTGACGTCAAACTAACAGGTCTATAATTGCTAGGTTTACTCTTCGAACCCTTTTTAAACAACGGAACAACATGCGCAGTACGCCAATCCTCCGGCACTATTCCCGTTTCTAATGACATTTGAAATATTTCTGTCATAGCCCCTGCTATTTCTACACTAACTTCCCTCAATGTCCTAGGGAATATCCTGTCAGGACCTGGAGACTTATCCGTTTTGGATATAAATATGGAACTAACTGCCAGAGGAGGTACTTCAGGCAGATACCATCATAACGTTTAAAAAACATTTGGACAGGTATATGGATAAGAGAGGTTTGGAGGCATATGGGACAAATGCAGGCAGGTGGGATGAGTTGGTGTGGGCAAGTTGGACTGAAGGGCCTGTTTCCACGATGTATGACTCTATGACTTTAAATACATTTGAGCGTTGTTCTGATTGAAAACACACTGCCTATAAGTACAGAGGAAAAGGTTCAATATTTATGTTCAAGAAGTAACTGGATAATTATTTGAAAGGAAGTTATTAGCAAAGGGTGGCACAGTGGTGCAGTTGGTAGAGCTGCTGCCTCACAACACTAGAGACCCGGGATCAATCCTGACCTCTTTGCACATTCTCCCTGTGACCACGTGGATTTCCTCGGGGTGGTCTAGTTTCCTCCCAAAGACGTACAGTTTTGTAGGTTAATTGATCCTCTGTAAATTGCTCCTCGTGTGTAGTCAATGGATGAGAAACTATGATAGATAACATAGAACTAGTGTGAACAGGTGATCGATGGTCGGCGTGGGCTCGATGGGCCGAAGGGCCTGTTTCCATGCTGTATTTCAAAACTGAGAGAAAGCCATGATTGGGGCCAATGAGGCAGTTTTTCAAATTGGACACCTCAGACACTGGTGTTTTCCTGTTTCCCTGGTGTCCTGTTTACATGGTCTCCACGATGAAAACATTACCTGATTAGTGAGCCCTTTGTATGACCTTGCTGTGTCCAAATTGGCACAGCATTTCCCACAGTCCAGCAATGGCAATGTTTCAAAGGGAACGGCTTTGAACCATTGTGAGTTGTTATAGAGTCACTGAACTGTACAGCACGCAAACAGGCTCTTAGGCACACCTTGTCCACACCAACCAAGCAAGTCCCAATTGCGGTATTGGATAGAGTGGATGTGGAGAGGATGTTTCCACTAATGGGAGAGTCTAAGACCAGAGGCCATAGCCTTAGAATAAAAGTATGTACCTTTAGAAAGGAGATGAGGAGGAATTTTTTTAAATTAGAGGGTGGTGAATCTGTGGAATTTAGTGCCACAGTGGGCTGCGGAGGCCGTCGTTGGGTATTTTAAAAATGGAGGTTGACAGATTCTTGATTAGTATGGGTGTCAAAGGTTATGGGGAGAATGGGTTTGGGAGGGAAAGATAGATCAGCCATGCTTTTTAATGGTGAAGTAATCTTGTGTAAGAAGGAGCTGCAGATGCTGGTTTAACCCTAAGATAGACACAAAAAGCTGGGGTAACTCAGTGGGACAGGCAGCATCTCTCGAGAGAAGGAATGGTTGACGCTTCGGGTCGAGACCCTTCTTCAGACTGAAACCTCAAATCACCAGTCGCCAATGTGAAGTGTTGATGTAGGATCGTGGCTGCAAGGGCTGCCGATGACGGAACAATGCCATTTTTACTTGCAGCAGCTTAATGGTCCTGTAACACAATACATAAAGATAGGTTGGCGAGAGAATTGCCTTCAAGGAAGGAAGCAGAGAATGATGGTGGAAAATTGTTTTTCAGATTGGATGCCTGTATCAAGTGGTGTGCCTCAAGGATCGGTGCTGAGCCCATTGCTATTTGTGCTTTAGATCAACAATTTGGATTAAAAAGTACAAGGCATGATTAGTAATTTTGAAGATGGCACTTAAATGGATGTTCTCAGAGATAGCAAAAATGGTTATCAAAGATAGTCATCAAGGATGTGCCAAATTTCCTTAGTCTGCTGACGAAGTAGAGGCGTTGGCTTGCTTTTTTTTGCTGTGTCATCAGTGTGGTTGGACGAGGTCAAATTGTTGATAATATTTAAACCTGGAACCTGAAGCTCGTCGATTCCCACATCGGCACCATTGATCCAGACTGCGACATGTACTCCACCTTGCTTTTTGAAGTGGATAACTAGCTCCTTTGTTTAGTTGCTATTGAGGAAGCGTTTTTTTTTTTGACAGCATGTCACTACTTCTTCCTATAAACCGTCTCATCATTGTTCAAAATCTGGCCCGCGATGGTGGTGTCATCTGCAAACTTGTGCTTAGGTTTATATATCAGAATAAAGATTGTCTGAAGCAACCCAGTAAATGGAAGTGATCTGTGAAGTAATGCCCTGCTGTTTGTTCCACATTTGCAAATGTGGCTTATTGCATCTCCTCTTGCTGTTGTTGGGACACTGCTAAATGTTGCACAGCCAGTGACTGTGTCACAATGTAGTTACACCTCACGCAATGGATCTGACCTAAATATACGTGTCAAGGAATAAATATTGTCTAAGGATCTTCATGCCTTTGGAAAATCTTGAACAAAAGGCTTCTTAAATACACATTTAAGGGCCAATTCAGCCTCGATGATGTGTAGGAAAGAACTGCAGATGCTGGTTTAAATCGAAGGTAGACACAAATTGCTGGAGTAACTCCGTCTGAAGAAGGGTCTCGACCTGAAACGGCAGCCATTCCTTCTCTCCAGAGATGCTGCCTGTCCCACAGAGTTTATCCAGCATTTTGTATCGACCAGCCTCGATGATTTTCCTTTTCTCTTTTGAAGTAAATGCTGTGCAATCTACGATACAACAGAACTTCATTTATCCCAGGATCTTCCAACAGTCATAAAAAACACAAAATACATGAAACATGAAATTAAAGTGACGAGTGGAAAGGCTTGGGGGATGTGCACAGATTGGGGAGGGGGGGGGGGGGGAAGAGTCAGTCTAAGTCCACCCAACGGCAGAAGGGGGAGGAGTTGTGGAGTTTGATAGCCACAGGGAAGAAGGATCTCCTGTGGCGTTCTGTGCTGCATCTTGGTGGAACCAGTCTGTTGCTGAAGGTACTCCTCAGGTTGACCAGTGTGTCATGGAGGAGGTGAACTGTATTGTCTAGGATGCTCTGCAGTTTGAGGAGCATCCTCCCCTCCAAGACCACCTCCCGTGAATCCAACTCCGCCCTCAGGACGGAGCCAGCCTTCCCGATGAGTTTGTTGATCTTGTTGGTGTCCGCAGCCTTTGCCCCGTTGCCCCAGCACACAGCAGCGAAGAAGAGGGCACTGGCTACCACCGATTGGTAGAATATCTGCAGCATCTTACTGCAGACGTTGAAGGAGCAGAGCCTTCTCAAAAAGTACAGCCGGCTCTGTCCCTTCTTGTACAGGGCCTCAGCGTTCCTGGACCAGTCTAGTTTACTGTCCATGTACACTCCCAGGTATTTGTACTCCCTGGTAACCTGCGCATCCGCACCATTGATGGAGACAGGGGACAGGGGTGTTCCTCTCCTCCAAAAGTCCACCACCAACTCCTTAGTCTTGTCAGTGTTGAGCTGCAGGTGATTCAGCCCACACCACTCAACAAAGTCGTTGACTACACGTCTGTATTCAGCTTCCCTCCCCTCACTGATGCAGCCCACATTTGCAGAGTCATCTGAAAACTTGTGCATGTGATGGAAGGCGAAGTTATATCTGAAGTCTGAGGTGTAGATGGTAAACAGGAAGGGAGGGAGGACCGTCCCCCGTGGGGCCACTGTGTTGCTCACCACCATGTCCGAGACATAGTTCTGTAGCTTGACATATTGTGGTCGTCCAGTCACGTTGTAGGTGATCCAGGACACCAATGGAGCATCCACCCGCTTCTTCGACAGTTTGCTCCCCTGCAGCGCAGGTCGGATGGTGTTCCTCAACCCCCATCTTTGTTTGGTAAGCGAACTGCAGGGGGTCCAGGTTGGGTTTAGCCAGGGGTCGCAGGTGAGTGAGCGGGGTGGGACAGGTCTTTGTTTATGTTGGCTGCTTTCCCGAGGCTGCCTGAAGTGTCGATGGAGTTAATGGTAGGGAGTCTGGTCTATATGATGGACTGCATCTGCAACTCTGTAATTTATTGCTGTTTTGGGCAGAGCTGTTCCCAAACCAAGCTGTGATGCAACCTGACAATGTGCTTTCCATGGTGCATCTGTAGAGGTTTGTGAGAGTCATTGGAGACATGCTGAATTTTCAAAGTCTCCTCAGGAAGATGATGCATTGGTACGATCCATCCTCTAGTTAGACCATCTTCGCACTGCTTCAAGAAACCCTTGTGGATATACTTAATCAACTCTGTCTAAGCTTCTTGCATTTCTTTTTTTTTTGAAGTAAGTAAGTTTATTGGCCATCCCCTGGGTCGTGGACAGCAGCCTGCACATACTCACCTCGTTGCAGTTTTGACATTCAATCACTTCACCTTTCTCAAACCACAGGATACTGAAGAGATTGAACCTTGGTGTTAAATGACAATAAATGGCATTCTAAAATTCTAAAATTCTAAATTCACATACAAGGAATTTGCCTTGGTGCTCCGTGCACAAGTAACAACGTGACATACAGTGACAGTTACGAATGACTCAGAAAACACTAAACATTAATAATAATAATAAAACATTAATGATAAAACACCATTGATCAAGCATGTGAACCAACAAAATACCAGATCAAAGGGAGGCCACAGATTTTTGGCTGTTGATTAGAGCAACTACTCGTGGATAAAAACTGTTTTTATGTCTGGCTGTGGCAGCTTTGACAATCCGGAGTCGCCTTCCAGAGGGAAGTGATTCAAAGAGTTTGTGGCCAGGGTGAGAGGGGTCAGAGATGATCTTGCCCGCTCGCTTCCTGGCCCTTGCAGTGTACAGTTCATCAATGGAGGGAAGGTTGCAGCCAATAATCTTCTCTGCTGATCGGACGATTCGCTGCAGCCTCTAGGTGTCGTGCTTGGTGGCTGAGCCAAACCAGACCATGATGGAGAAGGTGAGAACAGACTCTACGATGGCCGTGTAGAATTGGACCATCATTGCCTGTGGCAGATTGTGCTTCCTCAGCTGCCGCAGGAAGTACATCCTCTGTTGTGCCTTTTTGACTGGAGTCGATGGTAACCCCCCACTTAAGGTCCTTGGAGATGATGGTTCCCAGGAACTTAAAAGACTCCACAGATGTGACTGTGGTGTTGTTGATGGTGAGGGGAGGGATTACTGGTCCCAGTCAATATTGGAGAAGTTGAAGTCAGCCAATATGGGAACTCTTGTTGCAGAGTGATTATAGATAACTCTGTTCCCTTAAACCGTGAAGAAATCTGCTACCGCTGTATTAATCCTGGCTTCACATTAAGATGCAATGTGATGCAGATATCAGTTAGTGAGCCATTGATTCATCCCCTGGGTCGTGGACAGCAGCCTGCACATACTCACCTCGTTGCAGTTTTGACCTTCAACTTTTATTAGCCCCGGACTCTGGCCTGATGCTAGATATTGGTGAACTGGAAGTGTTGCATCATTTTGCAAACAGTGGATCCACAAACCACAGATCAATCAGTTCACCTTTCTCAAACCACAGGATACTGAAGAGATTAATAAACAGGTTACATTAATCATAATTTTGACATCTGTGTAAAGGGCCTGTCCCACTTAGGCTATTTTTAGGCGACTGCTGGCGACTGTCATAGTCGTAGCAGGTCGCCGAAAAAACAGCGACTGGAGCCCCCTTTGACATAAAATTTGAAATAGAAACTGAAGTCAGCACCGGGGACAACCTACGTCACCTGGCAACAACCTACGTTACCTGGCGACAACTACGACAGCACCTACGTCAGGAGAAGTCAAGCTACGCTCATTAACATCAAACCCACTGTCGCCGACTGCCTCCGAAGATTTTTCAACGTGTTGAAAATCCATCGGCGACTAGAAAGACGCTACGACTCTTTGGACGACTGTGGAGACTACTCACGACCACACAGGCGACACCCCGGCGACCATGTGGCCTGCAGTTGTCTAAAAAATAGCCTAAGTGGGACAGGCCCTTTAATAAATGAAAGTCAGCGTGGATTTGTTAAAAATCAACTTGCTTAAGGGACTATGAACTTCAGAAATAAGAGCAAGACTTAGCTACAGGGAGGCGGGCTAGGATTTTATTCCTAGGATCGCAGTATTTTATCGGCGTGAATAATATCATGAGGGACATATAGAGGGTGATGCACAAGGGTAGTGAAATCAAGAATGAGAGGACATAGGTTTAAGTTGAGGGGGGAAAGATTTAATAGGAACCTGAGGGACAATCTTTTCACAAAGAAGGTAGTGGGAGCGTGGAAAGAGTTGCCAGAGGAAATGGTAGAGGCCAGTACAACAATAACATTTAAAAGGCATTTGGACTGGTACATGGATAGGAAAGGTTTAGCGGGACAAAGACCAAAACTGGCCAAATGGGACCAGCTTAGATGGGGAATATTGGTCGGTATGGGCATGTTGGACCAAAGGTCCTGTCTGCGTGCGGCATGACTCTGCTTGGCCTTGCTGAAACAAGATCACGGCTGAGCTTCTTCCTTGACTCCAATGTCCTACACTAACCCTATTTCATTTGATTCCCCTAATTCCCAGTAATCTATGTAAGAATCACAGACTCATGCAGCATATAAACAAGCCTTTCGGCCCAGCTGGTCCATGCCGGCCAGGTTTTATTACTCAGCCAGTCCCATTTGCCTGGGTTTGGCCCATATCATTGTAAACCTTTCCTGTCCGTGTATGCCTTCTGGAGGTGCTGCTGAAAAGCTGAGACTGGTGCCTCACACCCTGAGCCTCGGAGGTGGAGGTTGAGCCTCGCGGGCCAGAGCCCGGGCCTCGCGGGCCGGCAATGGGACCTCGAGGTATAGGTCTTGTGGGCCGGAACCTCGCGAGTCGTAGGTAGAGCCTCGCGGGTCGATGAAGCCCGCGGCCATTGGTGCCTGGGTCGGTGCCACGGAGGCGTCCGGAGAGGTCAGTGCGGCGCTCGATGATGGTGCCGATCGACGGACGAGGACGGACACGTGGAAGTGAGGACGCCGCTGCTGAGGGAAGGAACAAAGGAGGACCCGGCGTGGAGGGGGGGGAGCAACGGGACCCGACGTGGGGGGAAGAACAATGGAGGACCCAGAGTGGGGGGGGCAGCCCTAAGGGAGTGGGGATGGGGAGAATTTGTCACTTTGTAAGCGCTCTTTATGGGCGACTATTTGCATACCTTTGCATACGCAAAGAATTTCACTGTGACTTGTCACATGTGACAATAAAGTATTCAATTCAACCTGACAAATAGCATTGTAAGTTGTGAATATTCTCAATGACCGCCCTCTGGATAGAGAAATCCAAAGATTCAGCACCCTGTGTGTAAATATATTTATCCTCATCTGCCCTACGGTGACCCCTTGTTCTAGACTGCTACACAAATCATTCTCTCTGCATCCAACTATAAAGCCCTGTAATTATTTTAATGAATTTCAATGAGATCTCCTCTCATTCGTCTAAACATTGGGGCCCACAGTCTTAGTCTATTCATTCCTCCTCATAGAGGAACTGGCCACCCCTTACTCACTATAAAGGCCAAGGGTGTGCACATGACTCCAGGAGTGGTCTCTGCAAAACCCCATATAACTGCAGTCATAGTCATGGTCCTTACAGCATGGCAGCAGGCTCTTCGGCCCACCTTGTCCAAATTGGAATTCATGGCTCATTTGCCCCAGAGCCCCCTAGACCCTGCCCTCGTACTCAAATTCTTGCAATATTCAAACTCTCTCGTTATGAAGGCCAACACACTGTTTCCATTTTTAATCGCATGCCTCCCCCGAATGTTGTCTTTCAATGACTCGTATACAAGGATAATTGGATCCCTTTGTTTCTGGCACCAAAATGCATGACTTGATATTTTTCTACATTATATTGCATCCATTCACTCAGCATTTATGTCACCATGTTGCCTCTTCACATTTCCCTCCACACTCAAACTCCCACCTACTTAAGTAAAGTTGTTCCCTCAGTAAATTGCCAACATTGATATGAATTGCTGGAATTAGAAGATGGTGCCCAACCCAGGCGACCCTTTGTGTGCTAGTCACAGAAGTGGATCTGCAATCACACATTACAGATGCTCCACTCTTTTAAATCTCTACTCCAACAGCAGCATTTCTTACTTTAACTATGATCTTCACAAAACGTTATTCATGTTTTCCCATTTATCATGTATCTGTACACTGTAGATGTCTCGATTGCAATCATGTACTGTCTTTCCACTGACTGGTTAGCCTGCAACAAGAGCTTTTCACTGTACCTCAGCACACGTGACAATAAAATAAACTCAACTCAATCTCAGTATTCATAGCATCCAGCCAGACAAAGATACCGTATTTCCCGGCAATGAACACGCTATTTCTTACCCTAAAATAAGGCCCGAAAATTTGCCTGCATCTTGAAGGCCGAAGGTTAGATTGTTAGCCAAGAAAGATAGACTTGGCTATCCCTCAGTACTGCGGCTGTAAAAGGACAGCACCGCTGCGGGGGGGTGTTCACACAAGATCTTCCAAGATGGCGCCTGCCTGCGGCGACTTTTGCGGAGCACCAGAACCTAAAAGGCTTAGATACAACTTCAATCAACTCACCTGGATCAGGAAAACGGCAGAAAACGGTGCCGTTTCAGACAAGCTGCTTGAGCACCTCAAGGCTCTCGCAATTTCGGCAGCCCCGGAATTTAAACTTTCCCACACTGGCTGTGAAACACCCGACCCGACTGAGGAACCCAGGTACGGTACCTGGAAACCCCGGGATCATCTCCAGAGCCCACGAGCTGGAACAATGAAGCTGGAGCTGCCGACTTTGAATGTACCCCCGTTCGTTACGGAGCTGGAGCTGCTGTCTGTGAAGGAATCCCCGTTCCAGCGCAGGTCCGCAGAAACAGCAGGTACAGTAAACTCAATACCTGGAAACAAAGGGGAAGCCTCCATTGTGTCCGGAAACGTGGCCGGCGGGCAGGACTTCAGGTCAGACTGAAGCGCAGGGGACTTCGGCCCCCTCTCCCTACTATCCTACTGGCCAACAGTCCCTTGAAAATAAAGGCAAGGCAAGGCAAGGCAAGTTTATTTGTATAGCACCTTTCAACCACAAGGTAATTCAAAGTGCTTTACATAAAACATTTAAAGCATTTGAAACACATATAAAATGACATTTAGATGTAAAATGATTATTAGATTATTCAGATAAAATAATTACAAAATTAAAAGCAATCAAATAAAATATTTAAAATAGAATAAAACCAGGAATAGAAGTTACAGTGCAGTATAGGTAATTAATAAATTGTATTGTTTACTGAAAGGCAGCGGCAAACAGAAAAGTCTTCAGTCTAGATTTAAAAGAGCTGAGAGTTGCAGCAGACCTGCAGTTTTCTGGGAGTTTGTTCCAGATATGTGGTGCATAAAAACTAAATGCTGCCTCTCCATGTTTAGTTCTGACTCTGGGGACACAGAGCAGACCTGTCCCAGACGATCTGAAAGGTCTGGGTGGTTCGTAGCTAAGCAGAAGATCAGAAATGTATTTTGGCCCTAAACCATTCAGTGCTTTGTAAACCAACAGTAGTATTTTGAAATCAATTCTTTGACAGACAGGAAGCCAGTGTAAAGACCTCAGAACTGGAGTAATGTGATCTACTTTTTTGGTCTTAGTGAGGACTCGAGCAGCAGCGTTCTGAATTAAGCAGCAGCGTTCTGAATAAAGTGGAGGACTTAAGGGCAAGACTGCATTATCAAAGGGAGCTGAGGGAATGCTCTGTGTTCTGTTTCACCGAGACATGGCTCACCCCCAGCTCCCCAGACTCAGCGGTCCAGCCTGAAGGGTTCTCCATCCACCGTATGGACCGTACACTGGCATCTGGGAAAGGGAGAGGAGGGGGCGTCTGCCTCATGGTCAATTCTGCATGGTGCTCAGACGTGGCAGTCCTGTCCAACTCCTGCTCTCCACACCTCGAACATCTGGCGGTGAAGTGTCGTCCCTTCTACCTTCCGAGGAAATTCACCTCCATCATCCTGACCGCGGTCTACATCCCACCCCAGTCAGACGTCCGTCTGGCACTGGAGGAGCTGCACGCTGTGGTCAACAAACACCAGACGTCTTACCCCGAGGCATTTACCACCATTGCTGGGGACTTCAATAAGGCAAACCTAAAGAAATCACTCCCTAACTTCCACCAACATGTCTCCTGCTGCACCAGAGGACCAAACACCCTCGACCACTGCTACACCACCATCAAGAATGCCTATCACTCTATCCCTCGCCCTCACTTCGGTAAAAGACTGCTTCTTCCTGCCTACAGGCAGCAATTAAAGAGCACCCCCCCAGAGGTGAGGACAGTGCAGAGCTGGTCGGGGAGGGGGGGGGGGGCAGAGGAACAACTACAGGGCTGTTTGAAGTCTGTAGACTGGGCAATATTCAAGGACTCGGCAACGGACTTGAACGAATACGCCACAGTCGTTACAGACTTCATTAAGAAATGTGTGGAGGACTGCGTCCCTACAAAAACCTTCCGAGTGTTTCCCAATCAGAAACCTTGGATGAACTTTGAGATCCGCACTCTTCTGAAGACCAGACACCAGGCATTCATGTCTGATGATACAGTGGTCTACAAGAAGTCAAGATACGACCTTGGTAAGGCCATCAAAAAGGCCAAAAGGGACTTCTGCTCCCAACTGGAGGATGAGACAGATGTTCGGCAGCTGTAGCAGGGCCTGAATGCAATCACCTCCTACAAGGCGAAATCAGGAGGCAGCTTGAATGTCGGCGAAGCATCACTCCCTGATGAGCTCAATGCGTTTTACGCACGCTTTGCCTTCCCGACCTCCCATTCGCTGTGATGGTATTTCAGTCTCAGTCACAGAGGCCGACGTCAGGAAATCCTTCAGAGGGGTGAACCCTCGAAAAGCGCCTGGACCTGATGGTATACCCGGTCGTGTTCTAAAAACCTGTGCGGACCAACTGGCTGGAGTTTTTACGGACATTTTCAACCTCTCACTTCTGAGGTCTGAGGTTCCCACCTGCTTCAAAAGGGCATCAATCATACCAGTGCCCAAGAAGAGCAAGGTGACGTGCCTCAATGACTATCGACCTGTGGCACTAACGCCTGTGGTGATGAAGTGCTTTGAGAGGTTGATCATGGTGCAAATCAACCTCGACAAGAACCTGGACCCACTGCAGTTCGCTTACCGCCACAACAGTTCAACGGTGGATGCGATCTCGCTGGCCCTCCGCTCCGCCCTGGACCACTTGGACAACAAAAACTCATATGTCAGGCTGTTATTCATCGATTACAGCTTGGCATTTAATACAATCATCCCCTCCAAGCTGGTTACCAAACTCGCAGAACTGGGTATCTGCGCATCCCTCTGCAATTGGATCCTCGACTTCCTCATTCTCAGCCCACAGTCTGTTCGTATTGGTGGAAATGTGTCAGACTCGATAACAATCAGCACGGGAGCACCTCAAGGCTGCGTGCTCAGCCCCCTGCTGTACTCACTCTATACTCATGACTGCGTAGCCGGTCATAGTGCGAACTCGATCATCAAGTTTGCTGACGACACCACTGTTGTGGGACGTATCACTGATGGGGATGAGTCAGAGTACAGAAGAGAGATCGAGCAACTGTCCATATGGTGCCAGCACAATAACCTGGCCCTCAACACCAGCAAAACCAAGGAACTGATTGTGGACTTTGGAAGGAGTAGGATGGGGACCCACAGTCCCGTTTATATCAACGGGTCGAAGGTTGAAAGGGTCAAGAGCTTTAAATTCCTGGGCGTGCACATCTCTGAAGATCTTTCCTGGTCCGAGAACACTGATGCCATTATTAAGAAAGCACATCAGCGCCTCCACTTCCTGAGAAGATTACGGAGAGTCGGTTTGTCAATGAGGACTCTCTCTAACTTCTACAGGTGCACAGTAGAGAGCATGCTGACCGGTTGCATCGTGGTTTGGTTCGGCAACTTGAGCGCCCTGGAGAGGAAAAGACTACAAAAAGTAGTAAACACTGCCCAGTCCATCATCGGCTCTGACCTCCCTTCCATCGAGGGGATCTATCGCAGTCGCTGCCTCAAAAAGGCTGGCAGTATCATCAAGGACCCACACCATCCTGGCCACACACTCATCTCCCTGCTACCTTCAGGTAGAAGGTACAGGAGCCTGAAGACTGCACCGATCAGGTTCAGGAATATCTACTTCCCCACAGCCATCAGGCTATTAAACTTGGCTCGGACAAAACTATGAACATTAATAGCCCATTATCTGTTATTTGCACTTTATCAATTTATTTATTCATGTGTGTACATATTTATATAATGATATATGGACATACGGATCTGTTTTGTAGTCAATGCCTTCTATGTTCTGTTGTGCTGAAGCAAAGCAAGAATTTCATTGTCCTATGACACATGACAATAAACTCACTTGAACTTGAACTTCCACAGTGTGTGGGGAGTCTGGCCCGGGTCAGCACGGCTGGGCCACCAGGGGTAAAGTTGCGGGGAGGGCAGGAACGTTGAGAAGGAGGGGAGGGGATCGGGGATCATTCCAGCAACTCACACAGTAGCTCGGGTGGCTGCGAGTGGCTGCCGGGACCGGACAGCGGAACCGCAGCTAGTCCCAGGGCTCGCAGGCGACCTGGGCGCTACAGCCAGTCCTGGGGCTCGCAGGCGACCTGGGAAATGCAGCTAGTCCCGGGCCTCGCAGGCGACCTGGGAACTGCAGCTGGTCCCTGGACAGGCGACCTGGGAACTACCACTAGTCCCGGGGATGAGAGGGATATGGGAACTGCAGCCAGTCCCAGCGCACGCAGGCGATCTGGAAACGGCAGAAAACTAATTGAAAAACACGTGAAAACGATGTATTATTAGTATATGTTTAAGAAGGAACTGCAGATGCTGGAATTATTATTAAACAATGTATTATTAGTATGTATTATTACTAATTTATGTATTAGTAGTATGTATTATTACTTACTAATTAGTGAGCTCACAAACATGGGTCCTTGCCCCTATGCAAATAAGGTTGCCGACTCCTGGGAAAAGGGTTCCTGCTGTCTATCCCATCTACGCCTCTAATAACTTTATAAATTTCTGTAAGGTCGCCCTGCAACATCTGGCGTTCCAGAGAAAACATTCCAAGTCTGTCCAACCTCTCTCTGTAGCTAATATTCCTCTAATCTAGACATCATTCTGGTAAGTTCCCTTTCCAAAGTCTCCACATCCTACCTGCAACGGGGTGACCAGAACTGCACGCAATACTTCAATTGGGCCTTAACCAAAGTCTTATAAAGTGGCATCATGACTTCCTGACTCTTATAATCAATGGCCTGACCAATGAAGGCAATTGTACCGTAAGCCTTCCTTACCACACTATCTACTTATGTTGTCACTTGAAGGGAGTTATAGACTTGGACCCTAAAACCCCTCTGTACATCAATGCTATTAAGGGTCATGGTGGCATTTAAGAGGCTTTTAGATAGGCATGTGGATATGCAGGGACTGGAGGGATATGGATCATTTGCAGGCAGATGAGATTAACCTAGTATCAAGTTCGAGACGGACATTGTGGGCCGAAGTACCTGTTTCTGTGTTGCACTGTTTTATGATCAGACATGTTTGTGTTTTAGATGTAGTAAATGAAATTTAAACCGTAAGTGCAAATAAATGTTTAAGCGGGAGAATGTGGAGAGCCAATCTAATAGGCTAACATTGGAAAGAGTGAACAGTGGACTACTTCCCAGGCCCATCGTCTTCTGTGGCTTCATTACACAGTCAGGACTGATGTTCTGATAGTAGGCCCCACTCGGTCATGACTGACCATGGGTGATGCATCCTGGTCGGATGCAAGCCTGGGCGATGTCATATGGAGGACAGGCTGTTGCCCATGCAGCACGTCCCCCCTCTCCACGTCGCTGATCGATCCAAAGGAACAGCAGGGCCGTTACAGTTTGGCACCAGCGCCGTCGCAGGAGCTGCCAGAGCGAGGTTGTAGACAAGGACGAACTGCCTTCGGGGCTCCGGATTTTCTTGAGGTTTACTCCAGGAGCCTTTTCCATGACTGGATATGGCCACAAGCCAGTGGAGATTTTAAATCAGAGTTTTCTCTCTCCTAGGTGGTCTGCCTTCCCAGGCTGACAAGCCCCATCTGCCCGAGACTCATGGGGGCGGGAGTGTCTACCTTCCCGTTCAGGTCTATAGCACCTGCCCACTGCCCAGAATGTGGGTAGTGGGCACATTCTGATGTTCTGATATTCTCACTATTCACTTCCATTCGTATATCTCAGGTAGTGGTGTGACAAGTCATGTTGTGGTAGCCCAAGACTGTGGCAACGACCATCTCCAACAAGGCACCTCCCCCTGAAACCGCAGGAGATGTAACACCTGTCACTATACCCACTCCCCCATCTCCATCCAAGGACCCCAGCAATTCTTCCAGGGGAAACAGAGGTTCACGTGCATCTCCTCTAACCTCATCTACTGTATCCAGCATTCCCGATGTAGCCCCCTGTGCATTGGCAAGACCAAACGCAGACTCAACAACCGTTCTAAAGACACAAGACCCTTTGAGAGGATATTTTTCACCTCAGCTCTCTGCACAGAA
The DNA here is from genome assembly GCA_038087875.1 of Malacoraja senta. Taxonomy (NCBI): domain Eukaryota; kingdom Metazoa; phylum Chordata; class Chondrichthyes; order Rajiformes; family Rajidae; genus Malacoraja; species Malacoraja senta. Next base: position 13,530,752 of record CM075977.1, read on the forward strand.
CAATCCATTTGGTTTAAACATTGAGCCCTAGTTCCAGATACTCTAGAAGAAGAAGACCGCAAGAAATTGTAGAATTGTAGATGTGCAGTGCCCTCCATAATGTTTGGGACAGTGACCCATCATTTATTTATTTGCCTCTGTACTCCACAATTTGAGATTTGTAATAGAAAAAATCACAAATGGTTAAAGTGCACATTGTCAGATTTTAAATAAAGGCCATTTTTATACATTTTGGTTTCACCATGTAGAAATTACAACAGTGTTTTGTACATAGCCTCCCCATTTCAGGGCACCATAATGTGTGGGACACTTGGCTTCACAGGTGTTTGTAATTGCTCAGGTGCGTAATAAATGCCTCCTCAATGCAGGTATAAGAGAATTCTCAGCACCTAGTTTTTCCTCCAGTCTTTCACCTTTGGAAACGTTTATTGCTGTTTATCAACATGAGGACAAATGTTGTGCCAATGAAAGTTAAAGAAGCTATAATGAGACTGAAAAACAAGAATAAAACTGTTAGAGACATCAGCCAAACCTTAGGCTTACCAAAATGAACTGTTTGGAACATCATTAAGAAGAAAGAGAGCACTGGTGAGTTTACTAATCAGAAAGGGACTGGCAGGCCAAGGAAGACATCCACAGCTGATGACAGAAGAATTCTCTCTATAATAAAGCAAAATCCCCGAACACCTGTCCGACAGATCAGAAACACTCTTCAGGATTCAGGTGTGGATTTGTCGATGACCACTGTCTGCAGAAGACTTCATAATCAGAAATACAGAGGCTACACTGCAAGATGCAAACCACTGTTTGCCAAGAAGTACTTAAAAGAGCAACCACATTTATGGAAAAAGATCTTGTGGACAGATGAGACAAAGATTAACTTATATCAGAGTGATGGCAAGAGCAAAATATGGAGGAGAGAAGGAACTGCTCAAGATCTAAAGCATACCACCTCATCTGTGAAACACGGTGATGGGGGTGTTATGGCCTGGGCATGTATGGCTGCTGAAGGTACTGGCCCACTTATCTTCATTGATGATACAATTGCTGATGGTAGTAGCATAATGAATTCAGAAGTGTATAGACACATCCTATCTGCTCAAGTTCAAACAAATGCCTCAAAACCCATTGGCCAGCGGTTCATTCTACAGCAAGACAATGATCCCAAACTTGTATAACTATGTATAAACACTGCTGTAATTTCTACATGGTGAAACCAAAATGTATAAAAATGGTCTTTATTAAAATCTGACAATGTGCACTTTAACCACATGTGATTTTTTTTCTATTACAAATCTCAAATTGTGGAGTACAGAGGCAAATAATTAAATAAAGGGTCTTTGTCCCAAACATTATGGATGGCACTGTGGCCCAATGCAACCCACCGAGCAGCCTCCCTCCCCATGGACTCCATCTACACTTCTTCCTGCCTCAGAAAAGCAGCCAACATAATCAAGGACCACTCATACCCCGTTCATTCCCTCTTCATTCCTCTCCCATCAAAAGCTTGAAAGCACGTAGCACCAGACTCGAGAACAACCTCTTCCCCATTGTTGTCAGACTACTGAACGGTCCTCTCATAAACTAAGGGTTTTATCCCGATCTTCCAACCTACCTCATTGTGGATATTCCACTTTCTTTGCAGCTGTAACGCTATTAGGAAGTAACACTACACTCTGCACTCTGGTATTTTTCTCATTGCACTGCCAATTGTACTTGTGTATGGCTTGAAGGTATTGATGATACACAAGGAACTGTAGATGCTGGAACCTTGAACAAAACACAAGTGCTGGAAGAACTCAGCATGTCAGGCAGCATCTGTGAAGGGAATGGACGGATGATGTTTCGGGTCGGGACCCTTCAGACTAGGCAGTAAGTTGCTGTTTCTTCATTGCCACAAGTTCAGGATCCTGGAGGTCTGTGCGCAGCCTGACTGCTGTGCTGGCTGTACATGAGGGACTGCAGTATTCACAAAGGTTGCTTGCCAAAATCTCAAGGGCGGGCAGGGTTGGGCACAAAATTACACCCGCATCCTGGAAACTGATTTAAATTATGCATAGGTGGTTAATGGTGGCCGCATAGATAGGATGAATGATTACAAGAGCAATTGGGATCCAGTGATTTAGAAACAGAGAGCAAAAGTATGATCAATAGAATGGTAGATCCCAATAAGAGCAGAAAATCTGAGGACACCAGGGAGGAGGGAATTTAAGGTTCAGGTTTATTATTGTCACATCTTCCGACTACTGCGAAAAGCTTCCGTTTTCAGACTATCTAAAGAGATTAGATATACCATACATAAATACTATCATGTCAGACTCAAGTACAATAGATAGAGCAAAGGGGAGGATACAGAGTGCAGAATATAGTTCTCAGCCTTGTAGTGCATCAGTTCCAGAGACAAAGTCAAATGGGGTACCCACTATGGGGTAGTGAGGTGCATTGGACAGTACCCTAGCTTATGGAAAGACCATTCAGAAGCCTGATAACAGAGCAGAACGTGCCAGTTCCTTAGTCTGGTGGTGCGCACTTTCAACTGTAACTTTCAAGCTTCTGTACCTTCTGGCTGATGGGAGCAGCAGGAAGAAGAAATGACTGGTGTGGGAACAAGTCTTTGATTAAATCACAGCTGCTGGAGGAAAGTTACTGAGCAAACTAGTGGGAGTTAAAGTTGAAAAGCCCCATCGACCCAATGATCAGCATCTTGTGATATCAGAAATAAAGTTAGTGCAAAGTTTATAGATGCCTTTGTTGTGATCTTCCAAAATTCCATTGAACTTGGAAAGGTCCTAGCAGATTGAAAATCTAGAAATATATTGCCCCTATTCATAAAAGGAGTCAAGAGATTTTAATTGTCATATATACCAGGGAACCTTTAATTCAATAACATATGGATAAATAGACAATAATCAATAATGCAATTAATTAATAACTAATACTAGGTAATCCCAGCGAGCTGCGGTGCTGAGAGCGAGCAGGGCCGCCCAGAGCACCCCGTGGGGGGGGGGGGGGAGGGGCACCGACAACGAAGGGGGGACCTGCCACGGGTCCACCGAGACTGTAGGGGGACCCAGTGGGGGCCACTGAGAATGAAGGGGGGGCCCACCGAGATCGAAGCAGGACCCAGTGGTGGTGGGGGAGGGGGCACCTGCTGCCATGTGCAGTGGCAGGCCAGGTATACAGCTGCAAGAAGATATGACTGTTTAATTAATATTTTGTAGCTTTGTCAGCGCCAGAAACATGACAACTCTTTGTGTACTGCCTAGGCGAGGTCTGCTGCATGATTTTTTTGTATGCAAAAACGAAGAATTTCACTGTACATGTGACAATAAAGTTTCATTCATTGAATAACCAGACCACAATATGCAAAACTGAAGTACGTAGTCCAATCTATAAAAGTCTCAGTTGTTCATTGCTGAGGTAGGGCTGTAGTTAGTGTTGTGCAGGGTAGTTCAAGAGCGGTTGTTGGGAAGAAGCTGTTCTTGAACCTGGAGGTCATGGTTTTCAGGCTCCTTCCTGTACCTTCTTCCCGATGGTGGCAGTGAGATGAGAGTGTGGCCAGGGTGGTGTGGGTCTTTGATAATGCTGGCTGCCTTTTTGAGGCAGCAACTCCTGTAGATCCCTTATATCCCAATGATGGGGCAGTCAGTTCCCACGATGGACCGGGCAGTGTCTGCCACTCACTAAATCTCTTCACTCCTGGACGTTTGAGTTACAGAATTAAGTGGTGATGCAACCAGTCAGTGTGCTGTCAACTATACAGCTGTTAAAGTTTGATAGGCTATTCGAGCTGCCAAAGGAGGTAATTAAGGCAGGTACTATAACATCATTTAAAAATCATTTGAATAGGTAAATGGATATGAAAGGTTCAGAGGGATATGGACCAAACTCAGGCAAGTAGGACTAGTAGGTACACAAAAATGCTGGAGAAACTCAGCGGGTGCAGCAGCATCTATGGATCGAAGGCAATAGGTAACGTTTCGGGCCGAAACCCTTCTTCAGACTCAGTAGGACTAGTAGATGGGGCATCTTGATTAGCATTGGCAAATTAGGCTAAAGGGCCCCTTTCCATGCTATATGACCCTATTGACTATGAGGAAATAGAAAGCAGGAACATTTAGGCCAATTAGCCTAACATCTGTCACTGGGATAATGCTGGAATCATTAAGGAAATAGCAGAGGGACATATGGAAATTCCTAATACTGTTAACGTAATCTAACAAAACAGAAATAGTGTTTGACACAAACATTGCAAGCTGTAACAAACATGGTAGTTAAAGGGAAACCAGTAGTAGTGGTGTATTTGGATTTCCAGAAGAGCCACATGAAAGGCTAATGAACAGGCAAGAGCTCATGGTATGGAGGAGATATTACCTGGATAGGGAGTTGTCTCAGTTCAAGGTAAATGGATCATTATCAGGTTGTCAAACTATAACTGGTGAGGTGCCACAGAGATCAGTGCTGGAGCTTCAATTTTTTACAGTCTGTATAAATGATTTATAAATGAAGGGCAGACTGTATTCTCTTATCAGGCTTCTGAACGGCCCGTCCATAAGAGTAATGGTCATACAGCACGAGAACAGGGCCTTCTGCCCAACTTATCCATGTCAACCAAGATACCTCATCTAAGCTAATCGTCCATCCTCTGTGTGACAAAGTTGCCCCTCAGGTTCCTATTCATTATTTTCCCTCTCACCGTAAACATTGCCTTTCTTGATTCCCCCACCTGGATAAAAGACTGTGCATTCACCCCTTCAATTCTCCTCATGATTTCATACACCTCTGTAAGACCACCTGTGATCCAAGGAATTAAGTCCTAGCTTGCCCAATCTCTCTCTATAGCTCAAGCTCCTGGCAACATCTTCATAAATCTACTCTGCACTCTTTCCATAAGCGAGGGTATTATTATCCGATTCACGTCCACCCCATTGCAGTGATTAGACTTCTGGTGCGCGGCAATGCTGAGAACGATATTCCACACTCGGTATCTACACCTTTGCTCTACCTATTGTACTTCAATTTGACTTGATTGTACTTAAGTGTGGTATTATCTGATCTATTTAGATAGCATGCAAAACAAACCTTTTCACTGTACATTATGGCAATAATAAAGCTAAAGCTAAACATGTTGCCAGACGCCATGGGCCTCATTCTTAGCCACATGACAAAAATATGAAAAATTGTGGAATGCATCTCTTCAAAAGACTACAAAAAGTAGTAAACACTGCCCAGTCCATCATCGGCTCTGACCTCCCTTCCATCGAGGGGATCTATCGCAGTCGCTGCCTCAAAAAGGCTGGCAGTATCATCAAGGACCCACACCATCCTGGCCACACACTCATCTCCCTGCTACCTTCAGGTAGAAGGTACAGGAGCCTGAAGACTGCAGCGACCAGGTTCAGGAATAGCTATTTCCCCACAGCCATCAGGCTATTAAACCTGGCTCGGACAAAACTCTGAACTTTAATAGCCCATTAACTGTTATTTGCACTTTATCAGTTTATTTATTAATGTGTGTATATATTTATAGAATGGTATATGTACACACTGATCTGTTTTGTAGTCAATGCCTACTATGTTCTGTTGTGCTGAAGCAAAGCAAGAATTTCATTGTCCTATCAGGGACACATGACAATAAACTCACTTGAACTTGAACTTCTAATTCTGAAAGCATTACAGGTATATTGTTTTGTACTGTATATATGTTTCATACATATTTCAGTTTATCAAGTGAAATTTTTATGTTATGTTGACAATGTTTGTTTAGGGTCAGAGGACAAATATGACTGGTCACGTACGTGACCTGACACAGAAACATTTTTTCCATAACCCAGTTTTATCTTACAAACTCTGTGAATTTTAAAAAGCTAGAATGTTCATATCTTTAGCAGACATGCATTATAGTTCTGTAGGTAGGAAAATAACAATGAATAAGATGAATCTCTTACAATAATTTTTTTTAATGTATTACTTTGTGTGATGACATCTGGTCACGTGTGTGAAATTTGGTTCACTTTCCAAAGAATGGCCCAATGGAGCAGAAGGAAAGTGGATGGACACAGTCTTTTCCCCAGGATGGGGGAGTCTAATACTAGAGTGCATAAGGTTTAAGGTAAAAGTCAGGGACCTAAATCGTAGAGCTACAGAAACAGCCCCTACAGCCTAACTCTTTCATAACAAAAAACATGTCTAACCAAGCTAGTCCCACTATCTTGCACCCGCTCCATACACCTCCAAAGCTCCTATCGATGTACCTGTCCAAGTGCCTTTGAAATGTTGTCATGGTGCCTGCCTTTACCACTCGCTGTGACTGTTCGATTCATACAGTATATGTGAAAAAGTTCCCCATTAGGTCCCTTTTAAATCTTTCCCCTCTAGAGCCTATGCCTTGTAGTTTTATAATCCCCTCTCCTGGGGCACAGACTGACCACCGTCCTTATTTATGCCCCTCATGATGTTTGTACGCAGCTTGATTGTATTCGTATAGTCTTCTCTTTTTCTGAATAGCACACAAACAAAAGCTTTTCACTGCACCTCCGTACACGTGACAATAACAAACTAAAATGAAAACTTTCTATAAAGTTACTCCTCTGCCTCCTATTTTGCAGCGATCGAAGACCTAGCCTATCCAGCTTCTCCTTACAACTTCAATCCTCCAGACCCCTCCCTATTACTGTACAGTAATTCATTCTTCCCCCGCACAATTAAAGCATGGAATAGTCATCACCCTACCATAGTTACCCAACCAGACGCAACTAAATTTAAGGTAGCTCTTTTTCTCCAAGAACCATTTTTTTTTTAACTTAAGTCCACCCTCCGCCACCTCCAGTTTAAATTCCATTTGGAATATTTTTGGAGGACCAGGAAACAAGACAGCCTTGTAAATCTTTTTTGCACCTTTTCCAAGTTAATGACATTCTTCCTGTAGCTGGGTGACCAGAGCTGCAGGCAATTCTGCATGTGGTCTCATTCACAACTTATTTAGTTGCAGTCAGAGAAAGGCGTGGTGTGTGGGGGTGTGGGGGGTGGGTTGGGGCACACTAACGGAACACTGTGGGGAGAGCTCTGTATGTAACCCAAGAATCTTTGGTGAGAATAACTGTGTGGAATTAGACAAGTTTCCATTCAGGAGTCAAGCATGTTTAATTGTCGCATGTACTGGCAATGGAACAATGAAATTCTTTCTTGCTGCTGCTCAAAAGGCCAATTAATGCAAACACAAGATAAATGTACAATAGTCAATAATACAATAAATTAACAACAGCAATACCAAGTAACCAAATAGTGCAAAACCAAAATCTATTGTGCAAACAAAGATATAGACAATGGGTGCAGTAGGCCATTCGGCCCTTCTAGCCAATGTGATCATGGCTGATCATCCCCAATCAGTACCCCGTTCCTGCCTTCTCCCCATATCCCCTGACTCCACTATTTTTTAAGAGCCCTATCTAGCTCTCTCTTGAAAGCATCCAGAGAACCTGCCTCCACCGCCCTCTGAGGCAGAGAATTCCACAGACTCAAAATTCTCTGTGAGAAAAGTGTTACCTCGTCTCCGTTCTAAATGGCTTACCCCTTATTCTTAAACTGTGGCCCCTGGTTCTGGACATAGACTATAGTAGACCATAGTTGCTGAGGTTAGTTTTGTGCACTGTTCAAGAGCCTGATGGTTACTGGGAAGAAGCAGTTGAACCTGGAAGTCACGGTTTTCAGTTTCCTTTATCTTCTTCTCAATGGTAGTCGGGAGATGAGAGCGTGGCCAGGGTGGTGTGGGTCTTTGCTGATATTGGTTGCCTTTTGGAGACAGCCTGGAGATCCCTTCGATGGTGGGGAGGTCAGTACATGTGATGAACTGGAGAGTGTCCACCACTCTCAGTGATCTCCTTTGCTAGAGTTGTTGCACCAAACGATGATATAACTGGCAACGTGCTCTCCACTGTATATCCGTTGGAGAACGAGAATGTAATGGTGAAGTTACTGGTCTGACCTCCTGAGGCCTGCTATTGTGCCAGTCACAGGATTGGATAAGGTCCCACATAGGAGATTAGTGGGCAAAATTAGGGCACATGGTATTGGGGGTAGAGTGCTGACATGGATAGAGAAGTGGTTGGCAGACAGGAAACAAAGAGTAGGGATTAACGGGTCCCTTTCAGAATGGCAGGCAGTGACTAGAGGGGTACCGCAAGGCTCGGTGCTGGGACCGCAGCTATTTACAATATACATCAATGATTTGGATGAAGGGATTCAAAGTAACATTAGCAAATTTGCAGATGACACAAAGCTGGGTGGCAGTGTGAACTGTGAGGAAGATGCTATGAGAATGCAGGGTGACTTGGACAGGTTGGGGGAGTGGGCAGATGCATGGCAGATGAAGTTTAATGCGGATAAATGTGAGGTTATCCACTTTGGTAGCAAAAACAGGAAGGCAGATTATATCTAAATGGCGTCAAGTTGGGAAAAGGGGAAGTACAATGGGATCTGGGGGTCCTTGTTCATCAGTCTATGAAAGTAAGCATGCAGGTACAGCAGTAAGCATAGGTTTACAAGGTTAATTCCCGGGATGGCGGGACTGTCATATTATGAGAGAATGGAGCAGCTGGGCTTGTACACTCTGGAGTTTAGAAGGATGAGAGGGGATCTCATTGAAACATATACGATTGTTATGGGCTTGGACACGCTAGAGGCAGGAAACATGTTCCCGATGTTGGGAGAGTCCAGAACCAGGGGCCACAGTTTAAGAATGAGTAAGCCATTTAGAACGGAGATGAGGAAACACTTTTCCTCACAGAGAGTGGTGAGTCTTGGAATTCTCTGCCTCAGAGGGTGGTGGAGGCAGGTTTTCTGGATGCTTTCAAGAGAGAGCTAGATAGGGCTCTTAAAAATAGCGGAGTCAGGGGATATGGGGAGAAGGCAGGAACCGGGTACTGATTGGGGATGATCAGCCATGATCACATTGAATGGCGGTGCTGGCTCGAAGGGCCAAATGCCTACTCCTGCACCTATTGTCTATTGTCTATTGGTGGTCGTATGAGGCAAGGTCTGTTAACTCGCATGCGGGTCCATACCTACTGATAGGAACAACTAGCCTGTCTCTTTAAATGGCCCAGCCATGGGGGAGCACTCAGTGACACATCCAGGTCTGTGGAAGCATAACAAAAATACAATTAATGGTCTTTGTCTTAAAGAGCATAAAGTGTGCAACATGAAGTTTAAATTAGTTGGTGCCCTGCTGTTATAATGGTGTAAAAGGTAATTTAATCAGTGTCGGTGTATCTTGTTATCTGCAGATACAAGGAACTCCAGATGCTGTTTTATCAAAAGAAACATAACGTGGTGGAATAACTCAGCGGGTCAGGCAGCATCTCTGGAGAACATGGATAGATGACATTTCAGGTCAGGACCCTTCTTCAGACTGATTGGAAAAGCTGGAAGAGGGGTCAGGGCCGGACAAAGCCTGGCAGTGATAGGTGGGAACGGGTGAGGGGGAGGGGTGGGTTGACTGGCAGATAGTTGGACAAAGGCCAGGGATGAAAAGACAAAAAGTGTGATATAAGGATAGGAATGTGAAGCTGGAGGAAGGAACGTAGGTGGAGAGAAAGAAAAGGGTGCACATCCTTTGATGGGGCACAGAGAAGAGAGGGAGATAAAAGGTGTGTGTGGGGAGGGGTTTGTTAGTTTATTATTATTGTCACATGTAGCGAGGGACAGTGAAAATCTCTTTTGTTGCGTGCTATCCAGTCAGCGAAAAGCACGCAGCAAAAAAAACCAAAAGCTTTTCACTGTACGTTGGTACAGGTGACAATAGTAATAAACGAAACGAACAACCACCTCCCACCTTTTTCCCCCTTCCTTCCCTGCGCCCCACCTGGATGTGCACCTATTTCGTTCTCCGCAACCCGCTCCACCTATATTCCTTCCTCTGGCTTCATGTTTCACACCACTTCGATCCTTACCTCGTACTTTTGGTCTGTGGGTTACTTACCTAAGTTTGGGGAATTCGGTGTTCATAAGCTACCCAGGCGGAGTGTGCAACACTCAGGAAGGGCAGCACTGTGCCAAGTTCCACATGAGTGGCTGCTGCTTGGGAGGTCACTCAAGGTCCGGGGTAAGTGTGCGCTTCCCCCTGTGTCTGCAGGATATGGAAATACACTAACCTTGGCCGTCTCCTTGAGTCCCGATAGGTTGCAGCGTCAGTGCTGGGAGAGAGTCCGTGGAGACAAAACAGCGGGGGCAGATCGCAAGTCACACTCCGCTTTAAGTCGTTGAGCTCAGTGGAAGTGTGGCTGCAACCTGAGTTACATTTATTTTCGGCCTGTGCCTTTAAACCTGATCCAGATGCCAGCAGGGCCTTGTTTGTGAGTAGGTCTTTGAGGAATGTTTTTCGACGGCTCATGTACTGGGGGAGCTTGTCTATACTGCCCCATCTTTCATGCCGTGTCCGGTTAGGCGATGGAAAGCGAGAGGGAGTGTGGATGTTTGCAATCTACTGCAAGCGGGGCACTTGCTGGGAATATCTCACATTCCCCAGAGGGATGAGCGTAGCTTCTTGCCGGTGGCTCCGGCCTCCAAACAGCCGAGCTCTCCCACTCCCACTTCCTCTCTCCCACTCCTTCTCGCTCTCTCCCACCCCCTCTCCCTCCCACTCCCCCTCTCCCTCCCACTCCCCCCTCTCTTTCTCTCCCCCCTCTCTCTCTCCCCTCTCTCCCCCCGCTCTCTCTCCCCCCTCTCTTTCTCTCCCCCTTCTCTCTCTCTCCCCCCCTCTCTCTCTCTCCCCTCCACCCTCTCTCCCTCTCTTCCCCCCTCACTCACTCTCTTCCCCCTCTCTCCCTCTCTTCCCCCCTCACTCCCTCTCTCCCCCCTCACTCCCTCTCTTCCCCCTCACTCCCTCTCTTCTCCCCTCACTCCCTCTCTTCCCCCTCACTCCCTATCTTCCCCCTCACTCCCTCTCTTCCCCCTCACTCCCTCTCTTCCCCCTCACTCCCTCTCTCCCCCCCTCCCCATCTCGTCTGAACTTGGCAGCAGGATGAGCGAGCAAAGGAAGGGCGGTGCAAAGGAGGGGGAGGGGAGTGTGCCAGTCGCATTCGGCAGTGTTGCAATTTCCTTTGCTGGCTGAAGTTGGTATGAAACTTTGCTGACAGCGATGGAAATCCACGGCTCCGCGCTCCGTTCGCTGATGTGAGGTGGGGGGGGGGGGGGGGGGCGTGAATCCCAGCAGGACCAAGCGCCCTGCCGGGCACTGCAGATGTGGGAGAGTCGCTGGCACTTGCTCTCCATCTGTGAGTCAGTTGCGAGCGGAGGGGTAGTGTTGCCGAAAGCCGGGGCTCTGCATTAACCGTTACATTGGGGAGTGTGACTCTCAGTGACCGGGAGGCAGGTAAAACTGAGCTGTTGCTGGTGAACTGAGGCCGGCTGCCGCTCTCCACTCGTCCTGTCCCACCCAGACTTGCCTGGGTTTGCTGGGCCGTTGCGGTGAGTCTGAGGGCGAGAACTGCCCATCTGAAAGTTTAAAGACACAAGGAACTGGAATCTGGAGCAGAACACACAAAGTGCTGGAGGAACTCAGCAGGTCAAGCAGCATCTGGGTATATGGAACAAGCTGCCAGAGGACATAGTTGAGGCAGGTACTATAACAACATTTAAAATATATTTGGACAGATACAAAGGTTTAGAGGGATATGGGCCAAACGCAGCGAGGTGGGGCATCTTAGTCTGCATGCTTTCTAATTCTATGACTATCTGTGGAGGGAATGGACAGACAATATTTCAGGTCGGCTCTGAGGGGTAATTTTTTCACACAAAGGGTGGTGAGTGTATGATACAAGTAACAATGTTACAAAATTTTGAGATTTTAAAAATCAAGTCTGTAATTTATCCCATCAGATAAAGCATAAAAAGACGTTTAATTTGACACCTAATTCACTTTCATATCTTCAGTATTAACAAAAGTTATGGCCATTTTCATACTCGGAAATTAGCATCTTGTTCCCTATTGCTTTTCCATTGACTTAACACAAAAGCTGTGATCGAGGACAGTCAAAAGCCCATCTTTCTTAAAAATTAAGAGAACTGAAAGAAATTTTCAGTTATTATAGATTGAAGCATTCTGAAACAAATATGAAACAATCTTACTTAGAAGACATGAAATTAAAGCATATAATTAGTTAGTTACCTAATTGTAGCTAATTACAAAATTCAATTACCAGATCTAAACATCTATCAATTTCTTAAGAATAGATTAACATTTTTAAATAGCCTAAAAAAAAGCCTGTCTCACGAGTCTGCGGTCATTGGCGGCGAAACAGGAAGAATCTACCGCTCCTGAGCCGCCATAGACCGCACACTCGGTCAAACGCACAATTCCGGGGCCGTGCGGCGTTGTTCCCAACACCGCACGGTGCTAAAATAAAACCAACACTGCTCAAAAAACTTTTCCTACCGCACAGCCGCCGCCAGTGAGGCACGAGTGCGGCACGGCCGCCGCCACAGCCGCCGCCAGTGTGGCACGAGCGCCGTGCGTCGAACTTGCACCGCCACAGCCTCCGCCAGTGAAGCACGACCGCCGCCACAGCCTCCGCCAGTGAGGCATGTGTGCGGCACAGCCGGCACAGCGCCACAATCAGCACGGCCGCCGCCACAGCCCCGCAGATCCAAAATGACGTCATCGCAGTCGGCCCGCCCTTTTTTTTTACTTACCGCAAGCTCGTGGGACTAAATCACTCGGCCCCCGCGCAGCACCCGTGCGGCGCTCCCGTGGCATAGGCTCGGCGCTCTCGCCGTTGCCGTGCGGTCCCCTCTACCGGCGACGCCGCGCTTCACCGCCGATGACCGCAACACCGTGAGACAGAGCCTTAAGTGTCCAAATAACATTCACACAAGAATTCACAATATAACATAATTTTTAAATCTCATTGTCATGGATTTATAGGCCAAATGGAAGGAATTTAATGTTTAATACCTGTAAATTAATGGGCATTTAAATCATCTTGCGAGTGGGTTTTTCTGGAACGCGATCATTTGGAACGTTGATTTGCGGTGAATTTAACCCCGTATCGGCATGAAAAATACTGCCGGTTAGTTCGGGGAAAAGAATCACCGTTTCACATTTTAAAATGTGAATTAAAGGCCTCTTAAGAAGCACTTTTATACATAAAATAAACGTCTTTCGTTTACCTGTCCCGTGCGTGAAATCCGTCCCCGTTGTCGGCGTTGACGGCTTTCGAAGCTGATTTTAAAATAACTCCAGCGCTGAACTTGTCGGGCGAATTAAAATTAAAAATACACAAAACGCCCGTCGGAACGATTCTTCAGCAAAAGCTTGCACTCCAACGAAATATAATTCAGGACAAGGTAGGAGAAACCTGCGTTTTAACCCCACCCCCCCCCCTCAAAGGCGCCAAAATCGCGCACACGGCCAGTGGCAGAATTGCAGCGCCGCTGAAGGTAAGTATTGTAACATACCTAGAACAAGCTGCCAGATGAGGTAGTTGAGGCTGCGACTATCCCAACGTTTAAGTAACAGTTAGACAGGTACGTGGATAGGACAGGTTTGGAGGGATATGGACCAAGCGCAGGCAGGTGGGACTAGTGTAGCTGGGACATGTTGGCCGGTGTGGGCAAGTTGGGCCGAAGGCAGGTATTCTATGACTCTCTAACACTCAGATAAATATATAATCAATAATATAATCAATTAATAACCCTTATAAATAAATAAATAAGTGACCATAATAGTGCAAAACTGAAGACTGAGTGCAACCAAAAACACAGTCCATTGAAAATCACAGTTGCTGAGGTAAATGTTGTGCAGTGTTCAAGGGCATGATGAATACTGGGAAGCAGTTCTTAAACCTGGAGGCCACGTTTCTCGGGCTCCTGTACCTTCTTCCCGATGCTGAGAGCGTAGCCTGGGTAGTGTGTGTCTCTGATGATGCCGGCTACCTTTTTGAGGCAGCGTCTCCTGCAGATCCCTTCGGTGATAGGGTGGTCAGTACCTGTGATGGACCAGGCAGTGTCCACCACTCTCTGTAATCTCCTTTATTCCAGGGTGTTCCAGTTGCAGAACCAGGCTGGGGCACAACCAGTCAGTGTGGTCTCTACCATCTTGAGTTGTGGAAAGGTTGATTTCAGTAGTGTGAGACCTGGCGAGGGTGGCATGGGAGCAGATGTTGGTGGGGAGAATAGCATCTGACTCACGGGAGGGAGTCTTTTAAAAGTTCAGGGCCAGTGTGATCTGGGAAGGGCGAAATGAAAATATTGCAAAATTAGGAGATCTTGGATGACAAAGGTTATTGAAAGTTTGATCAGGATAGAAAAATTTAAACATATATTAGATATAAGCAACTGAGATAGAACATCGAACAGCAGAGCATAGAAACAGGCTCTTCGGCCCTCAATGTTCATGCTGAACATGATGCCACGTTAATCTAATCTCATCTGCTTGCACATGATCCCTCCATTCCCTGCAAATCCAAATGCCTAAAAGCCTCTTAGATGCGCATGTTCTCTCCAACACCCTCTATATACCCCTGGCTCTACACACATTTCCCCTTTAAGTCTCTAAGGGGACCCACTCTTTCCCTGGCCTGAAATACTCATTGAGTGTCATAGGGCTGTACAGCATTGTAACAAGCCCTTCGACCCACCCTGTCCATGTCGACCATTGTCATATATATAAAGAGGCACATTGGCCTTCATCAGCCAGAGCATTGAGTATAGAAGGTGTAGGAAAGAACTGGTTTAAATTGAAGGTAGCCACCATGGAGTATAGAAGTTGGGAGGTCATGTTGCAGCTGTATAAGATGTTGGTGAGGCCACATTTAGAGTGTTGTCTTCATTTTTGGCCACCATGTTATAGGAAAGATGTTGTCAAGCTGTAGAGTGTGCAGAGAACATTTACTAGGATGTTGCCAGGTCTCGAAGGCTTGAGCTATGGGGAGAGGTTGAGCAAGCTGGGACTCTATTCCTTGGAGCGCAGGAGGATGAGGGGTGATCTTATAGAGGTGTATAAAACCATGAGAAGAATAAGCGGGTTCGGTATTCCGACTGCGCATGCCCAGGTCATAGGTCGCTAGCTATAAAACAGTCTTGGCAACAGTGGTGCTGCATTGTGTGCAGGCATGCGTTTTGTCCGGGGTCGGGGTCGGCTCACCGTTGCTGCGGGTGCTGTTGAGATGCTGTTGCGGCGTCTCCGTCCCCTCCCCGGTGTCCCGTACCTGTCCGGGGTGACCCTGGGCTGGCGGGGCGGCCCCGGACTTGCAGCCGCTGGATCCAGCTTGGCTCTGCCTATCCCACAGGGTTGGCCGGCAGCCCTCCACCTCCACCCCCCTCCCCTCAGTCCGACACTGAGATCCTGTTGAAGATGGGAAGCCGCCGGCCCTGCTCGAAGACGGGGACTCGGAGCCGCTGCTGCTGGAGTCGTCCTGGTCGGAGAAAGATTCTGCGGACGGGCTCATGCCAGCCATGGGCACGCCGGGCGCCTGCTGGAACTGCGGGTACTATTGGTGATGTTGGTGCTGGCGGCAGCAGCAACCTCCTCCCCCTCCCTTGCCCAGCCCCAAGCCCAGAGTCTGGGCCAGCTCCAAATCCAGGTTGGGGCTGAAGGCAGCCCACAGCGCGGCCCAGTCTAGCACTGGGCCAGAGGAGGCCGAGCCCAGGCTGGCGCTCTGACGCAGGCGAGGCCGGGCCCCTCGCTCCTCCTCGGGGTTGTGGATGAAGTGGCAGCAGGTACCGTAGGGGCAGAAGCCGGTGGTGTGCATGGTACGACTTGTACTTGGGGTGGCGGCTGAGGCCGTGGGCGAACTGGCACTTGTCGCCGTAGCGGCCCATCGCGGAGCGGGTTCCTCTGGAGTTGGAGCGGGGTTGGGCTGGCTGTGGGTCTGGGGCCCCTGGTGTTGTTGGTCCGGGCTGTCTGTTGGCCCGGCGGGAGAGGCGGAGGCGAGCAGGGGTTGGCGCTTCTCCGCGCGGGGCCTGGGCGCTGGTGTCCTGTCGGTCCGGACATCTCCAGCCGCCCCCGGCGGGGATGGGACACTCGAGTGGGGGGGGGGGGACGACACCGGGGACGGTTCGGCAGCGCTCGCAGGTCTCACCACCCCGGCCCGCCCGGTCTCCAACCCCCCACCCCCCCCAGGTCACCCACTGAAAAAAGACAAAAGATCGGACCCAAACTATACACGCTGAATTAATTGCTGATTCACTGATACCACTGCACTCATTTATTAAAATCTAATTTCAAATTCACAAACTCGAGCAAAACACAAAGTACTGGAGGAACTCTGTGGGTCAGGCAGCAACTGGGGAGGGAATGGACAGACCGAGGTTTGGGTTGGGACACTTCCTCAGGCTGATGGAGTTGGGTGGAGAATGCATGAAAAGAGAGGTAGGGGAGCGACAAAGCCTGGCAAGTGACAGATGGGTGGAGCAAATGTCAAATGTTAGAGGTGATAAGGTGACAAAAGGTTGTTAGATAAGGAAAAAGTGAAATGTAAAGATGGAGGGGGTGAGGGGGGGGGGGTGTAAGAGTGGGACAGGGATGGACCATACAGATGACCATACAGAGATGACTCAGGGTGACTCGGATGCAGAGATATGGTTTGAGAAATTAGCGCATTCTGTGGTGGTGGGGCCAGGGGAAAGAGAGTGGGGATGGGAGGTGTATTATTCTAGATGGGAGAGGAGCAAGGTGACTGTACCCACCTATCACTTGCCTGGATGGACACAAAAAGCTGGAGTGACTCAGTGGGTTAGACAGCACCTCTGGAGAAAAGGAATAGGTGATGGTCGAGACACTGAAGTTTGGTAATTTTGTCTTTTCTCCAGCTTTTTGTGTCTATCTTCGGTTTAAACCAGCATCTGCTGTTCTTTTCCTACTCATATCACTTGCCTGGCTTTACCCCAACCCCATGACCCTTTTCCAGATTTCTCCCACCTGTACTCCCATCAGAGTAAGGTCCAACCCCGAAAGGTCGCCTGTCCATTCCGCTGGAGGGTGCTGCCTGACCTGCTGAGTTACTCCAGCACTGTAATTTGCTTGAGATTCCAGCATCTGCGATTCCTCGTGTCCCTAGCCCAGAGAGATGTGAATTCACTGATCCTGGAACAGAATACACCAGTGAAACACTAAAGCTGTTTTCAAAGCCCTTCCTGCCTTCATGTAAACCCCAAGTGGTCAATGAGAACTGGTACCCCAACATGAAACATCACCTATCCATGTTCTCCAGAGATGCTGCCTGACCTGCAGAGCTACTCCAGCACTTCGTGTTCCAGCTATTCTTCCTCCTGGTTCAATTTCTTGCTATTGAGGGAGGGCAGCGTAGGTTTACAAGGTTAATTCCCGGGATGGCGGGACTGTCATATGCTGAGAGAATGGAGCGGCTGGGCTTGTATACTCTGGAGTTTAGAAGGATGAGAGGGTATCTCATTGAAACATATGCGATTATTAAGGGTTTGGACACGCTAGAGGCAGGAAACATGTTCCCGATGTTGGGGGAGTCCAGAACCAGGGGCCACAGTTTAAGAATAAGGAGTAAGCCATTTCGAACGGAGACGAGGAAACACTTTTTCTCACAGAGAGTTGTGAGTCTGTGGAATTCTCTGCCTCAGAGTGCGGAGGAGGCCGGTCCTCTGGATACTTTCAAGAGAGAGCTAGATAGGGCTCTTAAAGGTAGTGGAGTCAGGGGATAGAAACATAGAAAATAGGTACAGGAGTAGGCCATTCGGCCCTTCGAGCCTGCACCGCCATTCAATATGATGATGGCTGATCATCCAACTCAGTATCCTGTACCTGCCTTCTCTCCATACCCCCTGATCCCTTTAGCCACAAGGGCCACATCTAACTCCCTCTTAAATATAGCCAATGAACTGGCCTCAACTACCTTCTGTGGCAGAGAATTCCAGAGATTCACCCGTCTCTGTGTAAAAAATGATGTTCTCATCTCGGTCCTAAAAGACTTCCCCTTATCCTTAAACTGTGACCCCTTGTTCTGGACTTCCGCAACATCGGGAATAATCTTCC
Source organism: Malacoraja senta (assembly GCA_038087875.1). Lineage (NCBI taxonomy): Eukaryota > Metazoa > Chordata > Chondrichthyes > Rajiformes > Rajidae > Malacoraja > Malacoraja senta. The sequence continues at coordinate 13,548,756 of CM075977.1, forward strand.
TGCATCTAGCCTGTCCAACCCCTTAAGAATTTTGTAAGTTTCTATAAGATCCCCCCTCAATCTTCTAAATTCTAGCGAGTACAAGCCGAGTCTATCCAGTCTTTCTTCATATGAAAGACCTGCCATCCCAGGAATCAGTCTGGTGAACCTTCTCTGTACTCCTTCTATGGCAAGAATGTCTTTCCTCAGATTAGGAGACCGAAACTGTACGCAATACTCCAGGTGTGGTCTCACCAAGACCCTGTACAACTGCAGTAGAACCTCCCTGCTCTTATACTCAAATCCTTTTGCTATGAATGCTAACATACCATTCGCTTTCTTCACTGCCTGCTGCACCTGCATACCTACTTTCAATGACTGGTATACCATGACACCCAGGTCTCGTTGCATCTCCCCTTTTCCTAATCGGCCACCATTCAGATAATAGTCTACTTTCCTGTTTTTGCCACCAAAGTGGATAACCTCACATTTATCCACATTTGCATTTGCCCACTCACCCAACCTATCCAAGTCACCTTGCAGCCTCCTAGCATCCTCCTCACAGCTAACACTGCCCCCCAGCTTCGTGTCATCCGCAAACTTGGAGATGTTGCATTCAATTCCCTCATCCAGATCATTAATATATATTGTAAATAACTGAGGTCCCAGCACTGCGCCTTGCGGTACCCCACTAGTCACTGCCTGCCATTCTGAAAAGGACCCGTTTACTCCTACTATGGGGAGAAGGCAGGGACGGGGGTACTGATTGGGGATGATCAGCCATGATCACATTGAATGGCAGTGCTGGCTTGAAGGGCCGAATGGCCTACTCCTGCACCTATTGTCTATTGTGCTGGAAGTGTAAAGCAGGAGCAATTTTGAAATTAGTAGCAGGTTACCTCCTCGAGCGGCATCTCTCATAATTTTATAAACTTCTTTCAGATCTTGAGCAGAGGCACTTGAAATTACTAGCAGGTTTCCTCAAGATTCGATTTTAAGACCGAGATTCGTAGAACTACAAGGGAACTACAATCAGTGTTTGGATTAGAGGGTTTTAGTTGTAAGAAGCGGTTGAACAACTTTGATTGTTGACCCTGGATGTTAGAGGCTGAGGGGAGATCTGATAGAAGTTTATAAAATTATGGGAGATGTAGAAGGTGGAAATGTCAAAGATGAAAGAACATAGCTTTAAGGTGAGAATGGCAAAGTCTAAAGAAGAAACAAATAATTTTACAAAGAGTGGTGTGTGCCTGGAACTTTTGCCAGGATGATGGATGAGGTAGATACGATAGTGGTGATGGATAGGCACATGGATATGCAGGGAATGGAAGGGATATTGATCATGTGTAGGCACAGGAGATTAACCTGGCTTCATGTCTGGCACAGACATTGTGCAATGAAGGGCCTGTTCCTGTGTTGTACTGTTCTATGTTCTACACTCAGAGATACGTAACAAAGTCAAGTGAATGGGTTTGTTGATGTGTAAAATGAGGGAATCAAACAAGAGTTAATAGAATGTCTCAGGGCTAAATGTTCAACTCCTGTTTCCAGTTGGGTAGATGTCTGTAACTTGGGGAGCAGAGAGGAACAGAGGCATTGGTGTGTGTTGTAGGTGGAGGGAGCTGGCTGCAGAGTGGTGGACACTGCCCGGTCCATCACGGGTACGGACCTTCAAAGGGATCTACAGGACCCACCCTGGCCACACTCACATCGCGCTACTGCCGTTGGGAAGAACAGAGAACAGTACAGCACAGGAGCAGGCCCTTTGGCCCACAATATTTGTGCTCAACAGGTTCCTAAAACACTATGACCTCCAGGTTCAAGAACAACTTCTTCCCAACAGCCATTGAAAACTGCACAACACCAACCTTGCCAACTATAATCTACCATGGGCTTTGTTTTGATTGCATTGCGGACTTTGGTTTTCCACTATTATGGTCTGGTTGCCCCGTATTACTGATTCTTAATTTATTATATTCTTGAGTATCGTACCTTTATTATGGACAGAGTTGGATTGTTTTCTCTGGAATGCCGGAGGTTGAGGAGAGACATGAGAGAACGATTTAAAATTATTATGAGGCATAGATAGGGTATACAGTCAGAACCTTTTTCCCAGGATGGAAATAGACAATAGACAATAGGTGCAGGAGTAGGCCATTTGGCCCTTCGAGCCAGCACCGCCATTCAATGTGATCATGGCTGATCATCCCCAATCAGTACCCCCGTTCCTGCCTTCTCCCCATAACCCCTGACTCCACTATTTTTTAAGAGCCCTATCTAGCTCTCTCTTGAAAGCATCCAGAGAACCTGCCTCCACCGCCCTCTGAGGCAGAGAATTCCACAGACTCACAACTCTCTGTGAGAAAAAGTGTTTCCTCGTCTCCGTTCTAAATGGCTTACTCCTTATTCTTAAACTGTGGCCGCTGGTTCTGGAAATGCCAAATACTAGAGGCCAGAGCGTTAAGATGAGAGGGGCAAAGTTTAAAGAGGATGTGGGGGGAAGATTTGTTAGAGGGTGCTTGGAAATTGCTGCCAGGGTTGGTGGTGGTCACTACAGTAGTGGCATTTAAGAGACTCTTGGATAAGCATATGGATATGAAGGGATATGTATTACATGCAGGCAGATAATAAGTTGGTCTTGGTTCAACACAGACAATGTGGGCCAAAGGGCATGTTCCTGTGCTGTACCGTTCCATGTTCAATAATATGAATCTCTGGAATTCTCTGCCACAGAAGGTAGTTGAGGCCAATTCATTAGCTATATTTAAGAGGGAGTTAGATGTAGCCCTTGTGGCTAAAGGGATCAGGGGGTATGGAGATAAAGCAGGTACAGGATACTGAGTTGGATGATCAGCCATGATCATATCGAATGGCGGTGCAGGCTCGAAGGGCCGAATGGCCTACTCCTACTCCTGCGCCTATTTTCTATGTTTCTATGTTTCTATGTTTCTATGATGATTGACAATGAGGCGTGACAAGAGGCACTGATGGATTTTCTTTCTCCTGAATCTCTTCCTCCAGGTTATGCTGTCCCTAAGACCATCACTGAATTTGTGTGAACAGGAAAAGGGTTAAAAAGAAAGCCTTTGATTCCGGGCTGACAACGACGCCAGAGGTGACACGATGGACTTGCCGGGTTCACCTGAGATTCACGCAGATGTGCAGGGTGTAAGTATGCACATCCTTTCTCCCAGGGTGGAACTAGCTGATGTGTTCTCCCTTGACCATTGATCAGGTTGGGAAATATCTGCGGGAACAGTGGTTATTCCAGCAAAGACTCTGGTGATGGTTTAGACGATGCTTGATGTTGGGTGGCAAGTCAACGGTGGTCTCCATGGTGTGTTCTCAGAACATTGTAGTACCTCTCACGTACTGAATCCCTATGTATTGGCAGGGCCCCGTCAGAAGGGGAGAGGTGATGGGTTCATGTAGGATTAGTGTTAATGGAGGGCAGAGAAGGGAGGGAAAAGGCTTATTATTATTACGTACTGAGTTACAGTGAAAAGCTATGTTTTGCCTGCTCCAAACTGACCAGATATACTATACATAGATATAATCTGTTTAAACTCGGAAGTTCAATGGATAAAGCAAAGGGGAAAATACAGAGTGCAGTATGTACTTATTAGCATTGTAGTGTACCAGTTCCATCGTCAAGGTCCATTGTCCGCAATGGCATAGAAGTATGCAGGCAAATAAAAGTTGGACTTGGTATCATGTTTAGCACAGACATTGTGGGCTGAAGGGCCTGTTCCTGTGCTGTACTGTTCTATGTTCAATCTGTGTTCTAGTGTTTACTTTATTATTATTGTCACGAGTACCTAATTACAGTGAAAATCTTATTGTTGCGTGCTATCCAGTCAGCGAAAAGACTATACATGATTACAAGTATAAGAAGGCACTGCAGATGCTGGAAAATCGAAGGTAGACAAAAATGCTGGAGAAACTCAGCGGGTTATACATGATTACAATCAAGCCGCCCATAGTATACAGATACAGGATAAAGGGTATAACATTTAGTGCATAGTAAAGTCTAATGAAGTCCGATTCAAGATAATTCAAAGGTCACCCATGAGGTAGATCATCTTCTTTCATGTCCATCTTCCATGTTTCAAATGTTGACATCGCTGTCATCGTCCGTCCTGAAAAGGACGCACGCTTCCGGCGACAATCAGCGGGAGCCATCACTTGTTGCAATCGATGATGGTGGTAGCAGAATTAGCTCGGGATACTTCCAGTTTTCCAGCCCCGCAACGTGGACGCTTCTGCTATAGGGCCATGAGGTAGATGGAAGGTCAGGACCAAACTCCTGAACCTGGAGTTCATGATTTTCAGACTCCTATACCTTCTTCTTGATGGCAGGAGTGAAATGAGAGCATGGCCAGGGTGGTGTAAGTCCATGATGATGCTGGCCTTGATAATGCTGGCAGAAATGTTGTCTTGGAACATTGAACGCAAAACTTCATGGCAGGTGCTGGAATCTTGAGGAAACACAAATGCTGGAGTCACTCAGTGTGTGAGGCAGGATTTGTGGAGGATATAGATAGGATAGATGATGATTTGGCTTCTGAAGAAGGGTCCCGACCCGAAACATTGTTATCCATGTCCTCCAGAGATGTAGCGTGACCCCACTGAGTTACTCCAGCACTGATGGAGTGCTACAAAGCACTTTGTGTTTTGTAGAACAGCACAGCACAGGAACAGGCCCTTCAGCCCACACTGTCCATGATATCGTTAAACAAATCTCCTCTGCCAGCGCATGCTCCATATCCCTGGAAGTTTGGTTTTTACATATGAAATATAAAAGTAGAGAAGCTGTGACGTAATTTTGCAGGGTAATGGTGTGATTTAGTTTTACTTTTTTTATTGTCACGGATGCAGTGAAAAGCTTGTTTTATATGTTATCCAGTCAAATCATACAATACATGAGTACAATAAATCCTCTTCTGGAACAGCCTACAGAGAATGCACATATCCTGCTCCATCTTGCAACCTCCAAGTCTCTGAGAACTTTGATCTTGGCCCAAGAAGACATGCAATTTGTGAGGCTGGAGGGTCTGTTGCTATACTGTACTGTTCTGACTTCCATGTGATAACATTGTGCAGTCATCAGCAGAAGTCCCCACTTCTAGCCTTGCAATGGAAGAATGGTCATTAATGAAGCAGCTGATTGCTGTGTTCAGTCCAGGACCTGCCCAGAGGAACTCTCACAGTGATGTCCTGAGATCACCAACAACTAACTGTACTGTCTTCATGGATCAGTGATGTTTCAGGTCAGGATCCTTCTTCAAACTGAAGAAGGGCCCTGCTTGAAATGTCATGTTCTCCAGAGATGTTGCCTTACCTGCTGAGTTACTCCAGCATCTGCAGTTTCTTGTATCTAAACTGTACTGCCTTTCCTTGTGTGAGGCATGGCTCCAAGCACTGCAGTGTTTTCCCCTTGATGCACCTTGTTCAGTGTAGTTTCGTTAAATTTAAGGATAGAGCATGGAAACAGGCCCTTCGGCCCAGCGAGTCTGCACCGACCAACGATCACTTGTACACTAGTTCTGGTCTATCCCACTGGTTCTATTCTGTAAACTGTCCGCCAGAGACAATTTACAGAAACCAATTAACCTACAAACCTGCATGTCTTTGGAATGTGGGAAGAAACCAGAGCACCCCTTGCAGTCATAGGAGAACGTGCAAACTACACACAGACACCACTCGTAATTGGGATCCAACTCGGGTCTCTGGCGCTGTGAGGCAGTAGCTCTTACTGCTGCACCACCGTGCCGCCCTTGTCTTTGATGATTTGATGCTGCACTCCTTCACATGCTACTGTGATGCCAGGGGCACACAGTCTCACCCCACCTCTGGTCCAAGGCTGTGATGCGACCTGAAGCTGAGGGGTCCCGGTGAAATTGGTTTCTAAAAGGTTCCTGGTAGATATGAGATTCCTCGTAGCAGGTAAACAAGACCAATTCCAAAAGATTTGGTCTCCATATATCGACTTATTACAAACATAGGGTGCAACAAAATGATGATAATAAATGGTTTTAGGACCTGGCGAGGGGTGAGTGAAGATAAGAAGTAGGTACATCCCTTTCAGATTGTCCTGTCTTATTTTCTTTTTTCTCTTTTTTTTCTTTTCTTCTTTAAAAAAAAAAGGGAAAAAAAGAAAGAAATAAAATAAATAAATAAATAAAAAGGTTCCTGGTGATTAAAAGTAGAAGCATGAGGCAACATTTAGCCCAATTTATGAGCAAGATTTAAACCTGTATGGTTAGCACTTGGTAGACAAAAATGCTGGAGAAACTCAGTGGGTGAGGCAGCATCAATGGAGCGAAGGAAATAGGCAACTTTTCAGGTCGAAACCCTTCTTCAGACTGATGTGAGGGTGGGGGGAGCAGGGGGAAGAAAGGAAGAGGTGGAGCCAGAGGGCTGAGGGAGAGCTGAGAAGGGGAGGAGAAAGTAGGGACTACCTGAAATTAGAGAAGCCAATGTTCATACCGCTGGGGTGTGAACTGCCCAAGTGAAATATGAGGTGCTGCTTCTCCAATTTCGGGTGGTGCTCACTCTGGCCATGGAGGAGGCCTGGGACAGAAAGGTTGGATTCGAAATGCCAGGGGGAGTTGAAGTGCTGAGCCACCGGGAGATCAGGTTAGTTATTGCGAACCAAGCGGAGGTGTTTGGCGAAGCGATCGCCAAGCCTACGCTTGGTCTCACCGATGTAGAGCAGCTGACATCTAGAGCAGTGGATGCAATATATGAAGTTGGAGGAGATGCAGGTGAACCTCTGCCGCACCTGGAAAGACTGCTAGGGTCCTTGAATGGAGTCTAGGGGGGAGGTAAAGCGACCAGTGTAGCATTTCCTGCGGTTACAAGGGAAAGTGCCCGGAGAGGGGGTGGATAGAGTCCTGGATAGAGTCACAGAATCGTGCAGCATAGAAACATGTTGACATACTGGGGCTAGGCACATTTGCCTGCATTTGGTCCATAACCTTCTAAACCCTTCCTATCCATATATCTGTCCAAATATCTTTTAAAAGTTGTAATTGTATCCGCTTACAGCTTCCTCTGGGAACTCATTCAAGATACAGACTACCTCTAAGTGGAAAGGTTGCCCCAAGGTTCCTCTTCAATCTCTCCCCTCTCACCTAGGCCTGTGCTCTCTAGTTTTAGAATCCTCTGCCCTAGCTAAAAGAATGTGAGCGTTGACTTTATTCATGTCCCAAGTCAGTACGGTGACCTCAGATCGACAAAGAGATTGTTACTAGGTTACAGCAGCTAGCCAGCATCTAATTGTGGGGAGGGGCGGGTGTAGTGAATTGCTGAACAATTTCTCAACCAGTTTGTAACATCGAGAAACAAGGAAATGCGAGTGCTGGTTTGAAAAAAACAGACACAGTGCTGGAATAGCTCAGCGGGTCAGGCAGCACCTCTGAGAACATGGATAGGTAACGTTCCTGAAGAAGGACCCTGTCTGAAATATCGCCTAACCATGTCCTCCAGAGATGCTGCCTGATCCACTGTGTTACTTCAGCACTGTAATCTCATCCAGTACTTTAACTACTTACCTGTCATTCAAATCAGAGCTTTCCCATCCTATCGCCCACCCCTCATGTTCGCTTTGGCGCCCATCTGGCAGAACATCGTTCAGAATGTTCAAATCCATCTTCCTCCGTGATCTCATGCACTGCCCTTTGCTGAGGTACTTCAAATTCTCTAATGCTGGCCTTTTTTGTCGTTCCATTTTTTTAGTTGCTTCACACTGGGGCTTTGGGATTCTCTCGCTAAAAATCTCCACCTGTTTTCCTTCTAGAAACTCCTCAAACTAACCTGTCCTTACATTTTCACATCTAGTTCAGAGGCACATCAAGTCTGCCAATACCTTTGTGAAGCAAGTTGAAATGCCATACAATGTTGCATTAAGCTATTTCTACTTGCAAATTGTTGACTTAAATACCTGGGATGCTGTGAACTAATTTAAAGGATTGTTAAATATGTGATGGGTGTATGGGGAGCAAGTCGAGGCAGAGTGGAGGTGAGGTGATGATGCCATGGATTCAACCATCTCCTGGTTTATCACCTTGCATGTACATCAGACAGAGGTTTGTAGACTCCAGACTTTAAAGAGTTCTTATTACTACTGTAGCATTGGTTTTTGTTTATTGGGATGTCAGGACTTTCATATGAAGAAAGACTGGATAGACTCAGCTTGTACTCGCTAGAATTTAGAAGATTGAGGGGGGATCTTATAGAAACTTACAAAATTCTTAAGGGGTTGGACAGGCTAGATGTTGTTCCCGATGTTGGGGAAGTTCAGAACAAGGGGTCACAGTTTAAGGATAAGGGGGAAGTCTTTTAGGACCGAGATGAGAAAAACATTTTTCACACAGAGAGTGGTGAATCTGTGGAATTCTCTGCCACAGAAGGTAGTTGAGGCCAGTTCATTGGCTATATTTAAGAGGGAGTTAGATGTGGCCCTTGTGGCTAAAGGGATCAGGGGGTATGGAGAGAAGGCAGGTACGGGATACTGAGTTGGATGATCAGCCATAATCATATTGAATGGCGGTGCAGGCTCAAAGGGCCGAATGGCCTACTCCTGCACCTATTTTGTATGTTTCTATGTTTCTATTAATGTCACTCGTGTGTATGAGATACTGTGAAAAGCTTTGTTTCTGTGTTATCCAGTCAAATCATACTCTACACGAGTACATTGAAGCCGTACACAAGTACCCCAGATAGTGCAAAGTGAACGAGGTGGTGAGGGGTGTGAGGAAAAAGCTGTTCCTGAATCTGGTCGTATCGCTTGCAAACTTTCGTATCTTCTGCCCAATGGGAGAGAGAAAAATAGGGAATGACCGGGTGAAAAAGAAGGTCCCTCCTGAGGCAACATGAAGTGTAGGTGGAGTCGATGGTGGGGAGTGTGGTCCGTGTGATTGACCGGGCTGTTGCCAACCCAAGCTGTGATGCAACCAACAGTATGCTTTGGTGGTGCATCTGTAGAAGTTGGTATGAATCGTTGGAGACATGCTCAACTTTCTGCGTCTTCTGAGTGCTTTCTTGACCAGAGTTTCAATGTGGTTGGTCCAGAACAAATTGCAGCATAAGAGTGTTGAGATTTTTGGAACCAAAATGATTGAGTGGAGATGAGATGCAGGTAGGCCAAGAAATAATTGGACAGAGGATCAGGGAAAGAAACAAGACACAAAGTGCTGGAGGAACTCAGCGGGTCAAGCAGCATCTCTGGAGAACCGGATAGATGGGCGAAATGGCGGTCTCCTCTTATATTCCGAAGTATTTTACAGCTGTCATGGAAAGTCAAACTTCTCATTAAGATAAGAGAGTCTGGTGGCCTTGGATTTGCAGTTCTCTGAATGCCTGACTGAGATAAAATCTGAAGATGACTAGTGAAGCAGATTTCAACATCTTATTTGCAGACGTTGTGGAAGCTTTTTTTATGTCTTATTTGGAAGTGTTGACATATTTTAATTGATTTCCTGATGTAAATTAGCAGTATGTCGTTGTTGAGCTGGTAGCTTGTGCAACGGGCAATTTTCACCCAGTTTCACAATAGCTGCCATCAAAAGGTGATGGGTTCAGTCCCCTTCCAGGTTCCGGACGTGACTCCACGTGCCACAGCTTGGGCAATTTTCACCCAGTTTCACAATAGCTGCCATCAAAAGGTGATGGGTTCAGTCCCCTTCCAGGTTCTGGACGTGACTCCACGTGCCACAAATGGCGGTGGAGGACAAGTTATTGAATATTTTTAAAGTGGAGAGTGGCAGGTACATGATTAGTAAGGGTGTCATAGATTCTGGGGAGAAGGCAGGAGAATGGGATTGAGAGGGATAGATAGATCAGCCATGATTGAGTGGGGGAGTAGACTCGATGGGCCGAATGGGTCCAATTCTGCTGCTATGACATATGAACATGAAGAAGGAGCATTGAACTGATACACTTCTCTTTGACCAATAGTACCGCTATTTGATGGAGCAGCTCCACTCTGTGTCAGTGGGTTTCACTCCACAGAAACACAGAATGCAGGGCTGCACAATGGGAGAAGCGGTACTGAGGGAGGGGCGGGACTGTGGGAACGCGCACTGTGGGAAGGTCAGTGCTGCAGGAGTGTCACAGTGTTGGGTGGAGGCGGGGATCAGCACTAGGGAGGCACTGCAGTGCTACAGTGCAGTAGTGCTGCGACCGCGCCTTTGCGGTTGCAGCCCCATGACTGTGGAACAGCATCCCCTTTCCCATCAGAACCGCCCCCTCCATCGACTCTTTTAAGTCAAGACTAAAGACTTATCTATACTCCCAAGCCTTTTCTGACGTCTTCTGAGTGAGGGCTACATGTATATATGTAGGGCTACATGTATACATGTATATATGTATGTAGTTTGTTTTGTTTGTGCTATTCTTATAACAAATGTAAAGCACTTTGGCCAACGAGAGTTGTTTTTTAAATGTGCTATATAAATAAATGTGACTTGACGACTTGACTTGTCAGGGAGTGGGAAGACGTTACTTAGAGAGCATTCATTGTTGGTGTGGGGCTGAGGGAATTCCACATTGTTGGGAAAAACACTGGAGTGATTGAAGCCATGCCCTCTCACATATGTAAAAGAAGACCGTCTCAGAGAAGAGCAGAGGAGTTTTCCTGGTGATCTGGTAAATATTTACCTTAGGACAGACACCATTTTAAAATAGATTAACTGATCGTTAACTGATCTTTGTGGGGCTTGTGCACAAAATAGCTGACGTGATTCCCATGTTAGCTCAGTGCATGGATTGAGGTTGTGAAAGACTCCATATAAATACACGTCCTATTGGGGATCCTGCAAATAGTTTCAGAAAGCTGTTGGGAGTGATCCCAACGCTTGGGAATGTTTGTGGGAAGCAAGCGAGGTCAGTCAGCCTGCTGAGTAGGTGTGTACCAAACCAACGACTGCATACTGTGGTGGTTCTAACCGGGAGTCATCTAGCACGGAAACAGGCACTTCAGCCCCACCCATCCATGCTGACAAAGATGCCCCATCTAAGCTGGTCCCATTTGCCCGTGTTTGGCCCAAATCCCTATCTACGTACCGGTCTCACTTCTTCACTCATTCTCACCACCATCTGAGTGAAAAAGTTGCTTCTCAGGTTCCTATTAAATCATTCCCCTCTCACCTTAATCTTTTGCCCTCTAGTTCTTGAATCCTCTAGGTGGAAAAAAAATGTGCATTCATCTTATCTATCCCCCCTCGTGATTTTATACACCTCTATAAGATCAACCCTCAGCCTCCTGCGCTTCAAGAAATAGAGTTCTAACCTCCCCCTATAGCTCAGGCTCTCTGGTCCTGGCAACGTCATTGTAAATCATCTCTGCTTCCCAGCTTTATGGCATCTTTCCCAATGGGCCTGTCCCACTTAGGCGACTGCAGGAGACTATGCAGTCGCCACATGTTCGCGGGTGGTTGCCGGGTCGTGAGGAGTATCCGCATTCTGGGAACTAGTCGCAGCCTCATTATAGTCGCCGCAAATTTTTCAACATGTTGAACTATTAGTGGCGACCAGAATGAAGCCGCCATGGAGAGTAGCGAGAATTCACGTGCCGTAGGTGGGTCGCCAGGAGGTCCTAATGGGTTGTCACGAGGTTGAAGGTTTTCTTAGGTTGTAGCCGGTGCTGACCGGTGAATTTCATTGGCTCATTGGGGGAAAAAACGTAAGCAGTAGTTTTCAGAACCAAGGATAACCGACCGGTAATGTTAAATGTCCGCCGAGCTTCACAGCCGTGTATCTCTGGCTTCTTAAAGGTTGTCTCCACTCCTTCTCCCTCCTTCTCTCCCCTCTTTTAAAGGACTTACCATACACTGTGCTTTAGCCATCTTAATTACAGCGTCAACCTTCCTGTTCATCACGGTGTGTGTCTGTATCACCTTGGCTTTGCACCGTGTGAATTTCACTCAGACAGCGCTCCCCCCCCTGCTTGCCATGTCCCCCGCCTGCACAACAGGCTGATGAAAGAAGCGATGTGTGTGTGTGTGTTCTACTCTGACAGTTGCCTGAAAAATCGCCTAAGTGGGACAGGCCCATAACTGAACAGAATACTCCAAGTGCGGCCTCTTCAATGTCTCGTGCAATTGTTGCATAACCTCTGAGGAAGGGTCTCAACCCGAAACATCACCAATTCCTTTTCTCCAGAGATGCTGCCTGTCCTGCTGAGTTACCCCAACCTTTTGCGTCTATCTCTCAATTTCTATACTCAGTTCCCTGATGGATGAATGCCTGCATGCCAAAAGCCTCCTTCACCACCCTATCTACCTGCAACGCCACTTTCAGTGACTATGTACTTGTAGGCCCAGTGAGGTGAAAGGTTTTTATGCTTGGAGCTCTAGACTAGCATTGATCTGAGGACACTAGCCATGCATTGGTCCCTCTGGGAAATACTACCAACTGTTGTCGAAGTTAGAAGTGAGAAATGAAAATACATGGTGGAAGTGAAAGTGAAATTTGATGTCGAAGCAATGCGCAACGATGAGTCATATTCCAGCATCCACAATGCATTATTGATTGTCATTAATCCGACAATTTGACTGAGCAAAACACCGAGTGCTGGAGTAACTCAGCGGGTCAGGCAGCATCTGTGAATTAAATGGACAGACGAAGTTTCGGGTCGGGGACCTTCTGCAGACTGATTGGCTGATAATGACAGAGTAAAGATGCCATCAGCCACTGGTCCGTCAATAGCCAACAACACTGTTTCTAGACGTTTAAACCAAGTGGGCAGCTGCTGATGGAATTAACTTTTATTCTGGTGTTGCTGTAGCCTAAATAACTCATAGAACCTGGGCCTCGTTGGCAATGTCAGTGTTTTTTGCCCATCCCAGTTTTTGGAATCACACAGTGGACACTGGACCCACTGTTAGGTGATGTGGGAGCATATTCAGTGCCGACGTTGGCAGCGATACGTGCCTCGCAAGAATGAATAGGCAACAGAGGTTATTGGAAGGAAAAGACTGCGTGGTCACAAGCACAAGACAAAGATCAAACAACAAAACAGCCACAAGACACTGCAGATGCTGGAATCTGGAGCAAAACACAAACTGCCTTTAGTTTTTATGAGAAAGGACAAAGCTAGCCTACAAGTTAAAGTCCTGAATTGGGACAGGACATATTTCAACGGTAACTGACAGGAGCTTGCAAAAGTTGATTGTAGTGGAATGTTTGTAAGCTAAGGGATTTGTAATAAGTGGGAGGCTTTTAAAAGAGAGATAGCGAGAGTTCAAGGTCTGCATGTTCTTGGTGCAGTAAAGGGCAAGACTGGTAGGAGTAGGGAACCCTGCATAATAAAAGATGTTGAGCTCAAAAGAAAGGAGACATGGGTCAGATACGGGCTGTTGGGATCGTGTATGCCTGGGGCATTATAGTGAATACAGGAGTATATTGTAGAAGGAAATCAGGAGTGCAACAAGAGAGCATTAGATAAAATTGGCCAAAGATTAAGGAAAGTTCAAACAGATTTTATGTATTATCAATGGAAAAAGCCCAAGAAGGGAGAGAATAGAGATCCTTAAACACCAAAGTGGACATCTATGTGTGGAGCTGCAGGAGATAGGCAAGGTCCTCAATTAATATTTATCCACTCTTTTTACCGTGGAGAAAGACATGGGACAGTTAATGGAAATATCTTAAGGACAGTCCGTATTGCAGTCGAAGACATGTGCTGGATGTCCTAAAGTGTGTGATGGTAGTCAAATCTCCCGGACCTGATCAGGTGTATCTGAGGACATTGTGGGAAGCAAGAGAAGAACTTGCAGGAGCCTTGGCAAAGACATATGCATCATCGTGAGGGGTCGGAGGACTGGAATGTGGTTAATGCTGTGTCTTTATATCAGACAGGCTGCAAAGAAAAGCCTGGGAACTATAGACCAAGTCTAGCAATAAGTCATGGCTAAAGATAGACACAAAAAGCTGGAGTAACTCAGGGGGGTCAGGCAACATCTTTGGAGAAAAGGATAGGTAACGTTTCGGGTTGAGACCCTTCTTCAGACTGAGTCAGGGGAAAGGGAAATGAGAGATATAGACAATGATATAGAGAGATATAGAACAAATGAATGAAAGATATGCAACAAAAACGATGGTAAAGGAACCAGGCCATTGTTGGCTGTGATGAAAACGAGTTACCAACAATGAAACTCACCAGGACGACAGTGAAACTAGTGTAACAACTTGGGTGGGGGAGGGACGAAGAGAGGATGCAAAGGTTACTTGAAGTTAGAAAATTAATATTTATACCGCTGGGTTGTAAGCTGCCCAAGCGAAATATGAAGTGCTGTTCCTTCAATTTGTGTTTGGCTTCACTCTGACGATGGAGGAGGCCAAGGACAGAAAGGTCAGTGTGGGAATGGGAAGGGGAGTTAAAGTGTTTGGCAACCGGGAGATCAGGTAGGCCTAGGTGGACTGAGCGATGCTGTTCAGCGAAATGATTGCCCAGTCTACGTTTGGTCCCCACCTGGAGCAACGGATACAGTAGATGAGGTACAAGTGAACCTCTGCCTAGCCTGAAAGGACTGTCGGGGTCCCTGGGCAGAGTCGAGTGAGGAGGTATAGGGACAGGTGTTGCATCTCCTGTGGTTGTAGGGGAAAAGTACCTGGAAAGGGGGTGGTTTGGGTGGGAAGGGATGAGTTAACCAGTGAGTTGTGGAGGGAATGTTCTCTGTGGAAGGCGAAAAGGGGCAGAGATGGGAAGATGTGACTAGTGGTGGGATCGTGTTGGAGGTGGCGAAAATGTCGGAGGTTTATGTGCTCTATGCAACATCTGATGGGGTGAAAGGTAAGGACTGGGGTACTCTGTCCCTGGTGCGACTGGGGGAAGGGGGTGCAAGAGTGGAGCTGCGGGGTAGCAAGGAGACACGTGTGAGGGCCTCATCTATGATGGATGATGGGATCCCCTCAGATGTCCTGGTATGGAACACCTCATCATGGATGTAGATGGGGCTGAAGAACGGTCTCTACCCAAAACGTCACCTATTCCTTTTCTCCAGAGATGCTGTATGGCCCGCTGAGTTACTCCACCTTTTTGCGTCTATCTTCGGTTTAAACCAGCATCTGCAGTTCCTTCCTATACAATAAGTCAAACCGGCTGAATTCTTCCAGCAGTTAGTTTATTTTAAACAGCAAAGGTACAAGTGGGAGCAAGTGAGGGTTATATAATGGAACTGCCGGATAATGCAAGAAGATTTCAGACTTTCATATCAAGAAAGTGTAGGATTATTGAAGGTGAGCAACACATGATGAAAGTCTGCCTGTGATGTGTGCTTTTAGCCTTTGTCCTTCTGTAGGTCACATTACTGATAATTCGTACAGCCTTTAATTGTTCACCAATACAAATTAATCAGTGGTAAAAGAACTTTGATTTTATCAAAATATTCTGGGTAAGGCATTAAGTCGCAACACCCCGCGGAGATATGCAGCAGCCTCTGTGACCTTTTCAAAAACGTTCCAGTAAAAACACGTGTTAATCATTTCAAGGTTGTAGCAATGTTCGAATTCCTAGGTTTAGTTCAGCCTCCTCTGCCTGAATGCTTGCAGCTCTGTCCTGCCCTTGTCAATGCCTCCTGGGCAATTCCAGTACCATCCTTCCAAGAGTCTTGTATTTCCTCGTGATGTCGAGAGAGGCTGTTCTGCCAATTGAGTCGAAGCTGGTTCTTGGAGAACTCCCATCAGTCATAGAGTCGTACAGCATGGAAACAAGCCCTTTGGGCCATCCCATACATACCAACCAAGATGCCCCATCTAACCTAGTCCCATTTGCCTGAATTTGGCCCATATCCCTCCCGACTTTTTCTATTCCTGTACCTGTCCAAATATCTTGTAAATGTTGTTATTGTTCCTGCCTCAACTGTTTCCTCTAGTAGCTGGTTCCATATACCCTCCTCCTTCTGTGATTAAAAAGTTGCCTCTTAGGTTTGAATCTTTTCCCTCTCAAATTAACCTATGTCCTCTGGTTCTCGATTCCCCTACTCTTGTTCTAAGACACTGTGCATTCATCCTATCTATTCCCCCTTATGATCTTATACACCTCCAAAAGATCACCCCTCAGCCTCCTGCGCCCCAAGGAATAAAGTCCTCACCTGCCCAACCTCTCTCTATAGCTCAGGCCCTCGAGTCCTGGCAACATCCATATAAATCTTCTCTACCCTCTTTCCAACTTAATGACATCCTTCCTATGGCAGGTTGGCCAAAACTGAACACAACACTCCACATGCGGCCTCACCAATGTCACTATCATAATGTTCCAACGTCTATACTCAATAGCCTGTGATGAAAGCCAATGTTCCCAAAACCATCTTGACCACCCTATTCACCTGTGATGTCAGATAGTAGCCTAATAACAGCGGGGAAGAAGCTGTTCCTGAATCTGATGGTACGTGGTTTCAACTTTTGTACCTTCTGCCCGACGGGAGAGGGAAGAAGAGGGATTAACTGGTGGTGTGAGTGGACCTTGATTTTGTTGGCTGCATATCCGAGGCAGTGTGCAGTGCAGAGATTGAGTAATGGGGGTAAGGCTGGTGTGTGTGGTGGACTGGGCTGCATTCATAACCCCCGTTCATAAACCAGCTTTGCTGCTGCACCTGTCTCCCATTCACTGCCCTTGCCTGTCGTGCTGACCCAGGTTGGTGGGTAGAAACCCATTAGAAGCTATTGATGGTTGGATAACACGAGGAGTGGACAGGAGTCCAGACTTTCTGTGAGGTTGAAGAATGAAGATCTCCTTGTGAAGGTCTTGCATGAGTGATGTTTCCGATTAGTCTGCTGATCTGTTAAAAAAAACTGTTGTTTTCCTAGACTGTTGGAGGATTTGTGGCTGTTTGTGTTCAACTGCAGAAGCGAGTGCCACAGGAGCTTATGTGGGGATTAGCGCAGTCCTCTCTCAATGTCTGAGTCACTGCAAAGTTACAAACAAGTGCACGAAAGTTTGGGAGCAGAGACATTGGAGTTTTATTTAACCAGCGATAAAAGGAGCTCTGGACTTGCTGTTAATCCTAGACTGAGAATGGAAAGTGCTGTAAATAATCAGTGCATCACTCACATTGAAGGAGCACAGGCAGGTTTCCCACTTTAGGTCTGACTCGTGTCTGATCCATTCGTCTAGTTTGCTGGTGGCACCTGTCTTCTGTTTTTAGTTCTACAGAAAGTGGCGCAGCGGTCGAGTTGCTGCCTTACAGCGCCAGAGATCCGGGTTCCATCCTGACTACAGGTGTTTGTCTGTACAGTCTGTACGCCCTCCCTGTGACCACGTGGGTTTCCTCCGGGCACTCCGGTTTCTCCCACATCCCAAAGACGTGCTGGTTTGTAGGTTAATTGGGCTCCGTAAATTGTCCCTCGGTTGTAGAATAGAACTAGTGTACAGGGTGATTGTTGGTCGGCACGGACTTAGTGGGCAGAAGTGCCTGTTTCCACGCTATATCTCTGAACTAAACGAAAGAAGTGACTGGCAGGACTGTTACAGATATATGGATAGGAAAGGTTCAGAGGGCTTTGAGCCAAATGCAGGCCCCGATGCCATCTTGATCGGCATGGACAAGTTGAGTGGAAGGACCTGTTTCTGTGCTCTACAATCGATGCTGAGATGTTTCCTCATGTCTTTCAGCCCCGGTTGTAACTCTTCATTTTGCACCTCTCACGGCAACAGCGTCGCCACAGCCCACTGCGGCGGTGACACCGGGTGTAGAACGCGCACTTTGCACCGCTTACTGCCTTGCAGCTTTTCTAGACATGCGCAGCTGGGAGGAGCCTCGTGGGAAAACCAGCCTGGTTTAATTTCAGCACAGAAATGATTGGTTTATTTTGTCCTGCTGCATCTGAAGTTGTTGCCGTCAAAGCTCCGAGCTCCGTGCTGTCTGCAATTTCCTTCCACGGGACGAATAACAAAGTTGCAGTCCGAGGCACGTAATCCGTGCGAGTCAGAACACGCTTGCACAGCCCTGAATCCTCTCCGATTCCTGGACTGAACGGCTGAAGCATGTGGAGGCAGCTGATTAGCACATTCCAGGCTGCCTTCCATAAAGGCAGATTCTCCCAGCAAAGCAATATTGGAACGCAGTAATCTATCGGCTCCTGTAACACGAGGGAGAGGCTGCTGGAGAGACCCCGCTGACAGGAAGATGGCAGTGAGGGGCCGTTCACTGTACGATCACATCCAGCCCCAGGTTAGTCCCAGCTCACGGATGGGCAGGGGAAGAAATACTTGATATTAATTCTGACATTCAGGCAGTGTTGCAGCAGATAGAGTCACTGCCTCACAGCGCCAGAGCCCTGGATTCCATCCTGACCTCGCGTGCTGTCTGTGTGGAGCTTGCAAGTTCTCCCTGTGACCGCGTGGGTTTCCTCCGGGTGTTCTGGTTTCTTCCCACATCCCAAAGAAGTGTGGGTTTGTAGGTTAATTGGCCTCTGTAAATTGCTTCTAATGTGTAGGGAGTGGATGCGAAAGTTGGGTAATAGAGAACTAGTGTGCATGGTGATCGATGGTCAGCGTGGACTTGGTGGGCTAGAGGGCCTATTTCCATGCTGTCTCTTTCAATCATTATGGACTGTGTTTCGGATACACCACAGGCTGTGGTTTTACACTGCTGTGGTCTGGTTACCTACTATTACTAATATTAATTTATTGCATAATTGATTATCTTTATTGGTGCATTGTTGTGAAGCTGCCGCAAGTAAGAATTCCATTGGTCTGTTGTCAGTACACATGGCAATTAAACACTCTTGACTCTCTTAAACTGATGTGAGGGAGACCTATTTCCCTGAGCAGAGAGGGCACTAGAGTCATCAAGTCATACAGCGTGGAAACAGGCTCTTCAGCCCAACTTGCCCATACCGACCAACATGCCCCATCTGCACTATTCCCACCTGCCTGCGCTTGGCCCACATCCCTCTAATCCTATCGCATCCATAGGGTCCATATCACTAATGAGAGAATTTAAAGCACTTGATTGAAGAATTAAAAGAATTGAAGAGATTTATCTCCACCCAAAGAGTGATGGGTGCTAGATGTTTGGTTCCATTGCATCATGCTCTTTGTGTCTTAGTGCTGTCACTGTAGCCCAGCCCAGAGCTCAGTCCACAATATGTGGACTCAGCATTTCTAAAGTATCTGGATATACAGTTGGTGTGAAGTGTCTTAACTAACAGGGTCATGGATGAGAACTTTGAGGTGGAACCAGAACAACTCGATGGGATGAATGGGAGGTTGCTTTGGTATGGTTGATTCATTATTGCCATTATTGTAATTATTATTGAGATAGTGGGATAACATAGAACTAGGGTGAATGGGTGATCGATGGTCGGGGTGGGTTGTTTCCATGCTGTATCGCCAAAAACTAAAACTAATGTACAGTGAAAAAACTTTCTTTGCATGCTATCCCGTCAAATCATACTGTACATGAGTATAATGAACCCATACACGTGCAACAGGTAGTCAAAGAGAAAAATACCAGAGTGCAGAATATAATTTTACAGCATTACAGATACAGAGAAAGTGCAGTTTAAAAAAGTGCAAGGGAAACAATGAGGCAGGGTGGGAGATCACACCCTTAGAGGATAATTTAAAGGTCTAATAACAGCAGGGCAGAAGCTGTTCCTGAATCTGGTAGTACATGCTTCCAAGCTTTTGTATCTTCTGCCCTATGGGAGAGGTCAGAAGAGGGAATGAGTGGGGTGGGGGAAGGGGGGGGGAGGGGGATTTGTGATAAAGGTTCCACAAACAGCACTACAATAACTGACAGATAAAGCATTTGTGAGGAACCTGAGAAACTGCAGATACTAGAATTTTGAGCAAAATGACAAACTGCTGGAAGAACTCGGCAGATCAGGTGGCATCTCTTGGGGGGAAATCTAGGACATGTTGGGTCAGGGCTTCTCTTCAGTATGTAGAAGGGTCCTGACCAAAACATCATCTGTCCATTTCCTCTGCAGATGTTGCCTGATCCGCTGAGTTCTTCCACCACTTTATTCCTGACTGATTGAGGTTTGGCCAGAGCATGGCTCCTCAGAGTCTGCAGAGGGTGGGTTTATAGTCACAACTCAGGTCATCTGTAGTGAGACTTGATCCTCACGGGGGGGGGGGGGAGGTTAGAGCTCTTCCCGCAGGGCATTAGAAGCAACGATCCTACCGGACGGGTGAAACTCACTGGTTCTGTGCTGGAGTTTCCGTGTATTTCGTCAGGGTAATTTTATTTTAGCATACATAATTTGTCAGCAACGTTTTGCCTGAAGCACTGGTTGTTTTCAGTGAGACTAGAGGTGTGGTGATTAGTGTCAGTTTGGGAAGCCTTTCTCAAGAAGTCTTACAATGGAGAATTTGTTGCCACATCTTTGTATTCAATGGCATTTCACACCTGCCCCGCTGGGTTTTTCCAGTGCTTTATTTCTGACTGACGCATTCGAGGTATTGATTGAGTTTCCGTGTATTTCGTCAGGGTAATTTTATTTTAGCATCGTGGTGGGGGGCCTGGGGTGGAGGCTTTTAAATGGCCGACGAATGCACAAGAAGGAACCTGCTGCTCTCCAATGACGTACAGGTTTGCACAAAGCTGTTTACCCAGGGTTGGGGAATCAAGAACCGGAGGACATTGGTTTCAGGTGAGAGGGGAAAGATTTAATCGGAACCTGGGTGGCAACATTTTTTGATGCTAGCATTTAGTTGGTGAGGACTAGAATATAAAAGCAAGGACGTAGTGCTGAGGCTTTATAAGGCACTGGTCAGACGGCACTGTGAGCGGTTTTGGGCCCCATATCTGAGGAAGGATGTGGAGACGGTCCAGAGGAGGGTTATGAGAATAATCCCAGGACTGATTGGGATAACATATGATGAGAGTTTGACGGCACTGGGCCTGTCTACTCGCTGGAGTTGAGAAGGATGAGGAGGACCTCGTTGAAACTTAGTGAATGGCCTGGATAGAGAGGACGCGGACAGGATGTTTCCAGTAGTGGGTGAATTTAGGACCAGAGGCCATAGCCTCAGAGTACAAGGCTGTACTTTTGGAAAGGAGATAACTAGGAATTTCTCGTCAGAGGGTGGTGAATCTGTGGAATTCATTGCCACCGATGGCTGTGGAGGCCGTCAATGGATATTTTTAAGGCCGAGATTGACAGATTCTTGATTAGTACGGGTGTCGGGTGTTAACGCAGGAGAATGGGGTTGAGAGGGAAAGATAGATCAGCCATGATTGCATGCACCGAGAACTGATGAACATTTTCACACAGAGGGTGGTGAGTATATGTAACGAGCTGCTAGAGGAGGTAGTTGAGGCAGGTACAATGACAACATTTAAAAGACACTTGGACATGTACACAGATAGAAAAGGTTTCGAAGGATATGGGCCAAATGGGACGAGCTTTGATGGGGCATCTTGGATGAGTTGGGCCGAAGGACCTGTAGTCAAGGTCCATGACTCTATGACAATATTGGAAATACTTGGCAGCAAAACATAAAGTGCTAGAGGAACTCAGCGGGGCAGATAGCAACTGTGGAAGGAATGGACAGCTGACATTTTGGGTCAGGACCCTTCTTCAGACTGATGGGGATGGGGGGGAAAGAAAGCTGGAAAAGAGCAGTATGGGATGGACAAAGCCTGGCAAGTGATTGGTGGATACAGGTGAGGGGGAGGTGATTGGCAGATGGGTGGAGTAAGTGACAGGCTAGAGATGAAAAGGAGTCAAAGGGCTGTCGGATAAGGAGTGAAGAGGAGGGGTGAGGGATATGGATGGAAGAGGACAGGGGAGGGGAAAGAAAAGAGAAAATGTTGTTGATGGGAGTTGAGTGCACGCATTAGGAAAAGATGCAGGGTGACTGAGATGGTGGGAGAAATATGTGTGCGCTAGCAGGCGGACAGGGAAAAGAGAGGCGGGTGAGAGGGGTATTACTTGAAATTGAAGAATTCAACGTTCGTGCCGTTGGGTTGTAAGCTACCCAAGTGCAATATGAGGTGCTGTGCCTCCAGTCTGTGTGTGGCCTCATTCTGGCAATGGAGGAGGCCCGGGATTGAAACATAATTGTGGGAATGGGAAGGGGAGTTAAAATGGTTGGCCACTGGGAGACCCAGCAGGCCTTGGCCATCAGCCCAAGGGCAATAGTTGGCAGGTCAGATAACAGGCAACCTTTTCTACATAGAGGATGATGGGTACATGAAACGAACTGCCAGAGGATGTAGTTGAAGCTGTATAATGACAACATTTAATAGGACAATTGGACAGGCACATGTATAAGAAAGGTTTAGAGGTACAGGGGATAAACTTAAGTGAAGCACGTTGGTTGACATGCTTAAGTTGGGCTGATGGTCCAGTTTCCGCGCTCTGACTGTGTATGACTCTGTGCCTCCTTCAATCTTGGCATTTGACTGGCCTTTATTGCTGAATCTCTCCTCTTGTGTCAGTACCAATTACACCGTAGTGTGGCACAGTGTGTGTCACCCTAAATTAAAGGCATTGAGTAATTACAGCTTGTTCTTGCTGCAGTTACCTTACAGGTGAAAGTTGTGATTTCCTTCTTGATTTCTGCAAGTTAAGGTGAATGAAGTTATATTTTTGCAGCATCTGTCAGGTCCTCGAACCTCCCACAGTGCATCACACCCAGTCAAGTGCCATCAGTCATGGAATCACACAGCACAGAAACAGGCCCTTCGGCCTAACTCATCCTTGCTGACTGATGCAAATCACGAACAGGAACTAGTGTGTTTTGGGGCAGACCTTCAGAGTGTGGGGCCTGGCGATTGGGACAACAGCAGTGGCGGGCTGGAGAATGCTGGGAGATGTGAGTGTTGTCAGGCAGGAGGAGCTGAGTGAGGGAGGAGCAGGGCTACAGAGGGATGGAGGGGCACATTGGCTTGTTGCCTGATTGGGGGCCAGTGTCGGTCAGAGAGCAGAGAGTGAACAAATTGGGGCACGGGCAGCAGTGTGTGAGGAATGGCTTATTCTCTGCATTACTTTTTTCACCAGTGATTGTGAGAGAATCTGAGTGTCACGTAAACACTGTGCATCAACCCCTGTCCCACTGCTTGCTCTGCACTGCCCTGAAACCTTTCCCTCTTTGGGTTTTGATCAGGCCTGTTGATAGTTTCCGTAGAAACTGCTTCAAGCTTTCTCAGGCCTTGTCCAGTTCCCTCTGTCCCACTGCAGGAAGGAGGTGGTGACTTTGGAGAGGGTGTGGAAGAGGTTCACCAGTCTGCTGCCTGGATTAGAGGGTGTTAGTCAAAAGGAGAGGTTGGACAAACTAGCATTGTTTTCTCTGGAGGGTCATAGATTGAGGGGACCTGATAGAAGTTTAGAAAATTATGAGGTATTAGACTAAGTGGGACCCGTTGGGTCCCAGTCACACGGGAGGCCTGGTCCCACAACGCAACCCATTCCCCAACGCAATATTCCACCACACGCCCATTCCCCCCAACGCAATATTCCACCACTCACCCATAGCTCCTAGCTGCGCAGGCGCAGCTCATTTCTCCTCATCCCCGAGCACTCCCTTCCCCTCCTCTTCATGCGTGGGAGGGGAGGAGGGAATTGGGGTGTGTGACGGGGGGGTGTGGGGTGGGAGGGGAAGAGGGGTGTGTGTGGACGGGGAGGTGTAGGAGGGGGGTGTGGGGAAGGGGGGGTGTACGTGGGCGGGAGGTAGGAGGAGGGATGTGGGAGGGGCGGTGTGTGGGGGAGGGTGTATGTGGGAGGGGGTGTTATGTGGGGGGGGTGTGTGTGTGGGGGGGGGATGTGTGGGTGGTGGGGGTGTGGGTAGGAGTGTGTTGGCAGGGGTGTGTGTGTGGCGAGGGGTTTGTGGGGGGAGAGGGGTGTGCGGGCAGAGGGGTTGTGGGGGGAAGGGGTGTGAGCGGGGGGAGGGGTGTGTGGGGGCGGGTGGGTTGTGGGGTCGGGGGGGTGTGGGGGGAGAGGGCTGTGTGGGTGGCGGGGTGTGGGGGATGTGGGCAGCGGGGTGTGTTTGGGGGGGTTGTAGGGGCGGGAGGGTTGTGGGGGTGTGGGCTGGGGGGAGTGTGGGCGGCGGTGTGTCACGGGGAGCATCACGGGGGAGGGGAGGAGCCAGCGAGGGGGACCAGAGGGGTAGTGGCTGGAATTGGCGGTGTGATGGGGACTCACAGCGGGCGCTGGTCATTGGTCATTCTCCTCCACCGGGATCAGAGTCTCCGCGTCATGTTTGGCACAGAAGCTGTGGGCTAAAGGGCTTGTTCCTATACTATACTGTTGTATGCTCTAAGTAAGTCCAACAGCTTGATTAGGTACCATTAGCTAGGATATTGTCCATTAGCGTCGGTATCATCCAATTCCCCTCTACCTCTTTGCAGACGTTGGAATTTAGTCTCTGGAACTGGTGCGCTACAATGCTGAGAACTATTCAATTCAATTCCTTTATTGTCATCTTGCAAGCAACAGTTGTGCAGTGCAAAACGAAAAGACGTTTCCTAGGGAATACCGGAGCATCGCACATGACGTTTAAAACATTTCTGAACTCACATCTTTCCCTATGCTCTATCTATTGTACTTGAGTTTGACCATTGTATTTATGTACAGTATTGTTGATTTGATTGGATAGCGTGCAAAACAAAGCTTTTCGTTGTACATTGGTATCCATGACAGAAATGAAATTAGAAAAATAAAATCGGGTAGGGATTTGTCCCTAGTAGTTTACACAAGACCTGTACAACCGTGGTGCTGCTGTTTTACGGCTACCATGCACCAGTGGTAAGGCCATGAGTGGTTGGGGTGGTGGATGGGCTGTGAACAAGTATGCTGCTGTGTCCAGGTAGATCAACCTCATTAGAACTTTGGTGCTGCCTCATCTGGACAAGCTGAGAGTATTCCGTCACACTCTTGACTCATGCCTTATGGATGGTGGAAAGGTATATGGTATGCTTGCTGCATGTGGCATGCTTGTTTTTATAATTCGGGGTATTGAGTCTGTCAAAAAAATCATGATACAGCTTTATCGGACTTTGTTCAGGCCGCATGTGGAGTATTGTGTGCAGTTCTGGTCGCCCCATTACAGGAATGATGTGTAGGTTCTGGAAGGGGTGCAGAGGAGGTTTACCAGAATTATGCCTGGACTAGGGGGTATTGGCTACAGGGCGAGGTTGGATAGACTTTGGTTATTTTCTCTAGAACGACAGTGGCTCCGGGGAGAGCCGATAGAAGTATATCAAATTATGAGGCATCAATAGGGTAGAGAGTCAGAACCTTTTACCCAAGATTGAACTATCACATACTGGAGGCCATAGCTTTAAGGTGAGAGGATCAAAGTTTAAAGGAGATGTGCAGGGCAATTTTAGTACAGAGGGTGGTGGGTGCCTGGAACGCGATGGCAGTGGTGGTGGTTGAGGTAGATTCGATAGTGGCATTGATGAGACTTTTGGATAGGCACATGGATATGCAGGGAATGGAGGGATTTCGTTTTTTTTAGTTTCGTTCAGAGATACAGCGCGGAAACAGGCCCTTCGTCTCACCGAGTCGGCGCCAACCAGCAAACCCCGTACACTAGCACTATCCCACATACTAATGACAATTTACAATCTTTACCAAAGCCAATAAACCTTTAAACCTGTACACCTTTGGAGTGCTAGAGGAAACCGGAGCACCCGGGGAAATCCCGCGCGGTCATGGGGAGAACGTACGAACTCCGTACAGACAACACCCGTGGTCAGGATCGAACCCAGGTCTCTGGTGTTGTAAGGCAGCAACTCTACCGCAGCGGCACCAAGTTGCCGGATTATGTGCAGGTAGCTAAGAGTTGGTCTTGGTATCATATGTAGAGCGGATATTTTGGGCAGAATGGCCTGTTCCTGTGCTATACTCTTGTATGTTCTACGTCAGGTGGTAAGACTTGCTTTTGATCTGCTCCTGGCCCAGTTGAGGTTCTGGTGCATGGTGACCACAGGATATCAACGGTGCAGGAATGTGGAATGACGGAGCCAAGGGTCGGCCTTTAGACTCCTTCTTGTTGGACATGTTCATTGTTTGGTCCTTAGGTGGCAAGTTGTTACTGGCCGTGTATCAGTCCATGCCTGAATATTGTCCAACTGTTGCAGCTTCCAGTACAGTGGGCGGATGGTTGTGTCGTTAGTTAAGCGCATGTGATCAAGAAAGACTTTCTTATCCCACGTCCACCTCTGGTTCTTTAGCCTGTCACCTTAGCTCTACCCTTTGGTTATTGCCATTCCTTCCATGGGACAATCCTTCACTAATGTAAACACCAAGGTACGTTTCCCCAAAACTCTCTCTGCTCTGGGAGAAATATTTTAACATTATTGTTAACTGGAGCCATGGTGATGAGTGTTCAAGCGGCACTGAAATGCTGCCTCTCCATCCTGGCAGCTGCCAGTGTGTGCGTTTAATTCAGAGTTTGTGCAGTAAACAGTAGAGCCAAGGAGAGTGTAGAGCCAAGGAGAGCAAAGAGATCTGGGAGTACAGGTAGATTAATTCCCTAATTTGAGGAAGGACATTCTTGCTATTGAGGGAGTGCTGCGTAGGTTTATAAAGTTAATTCCCGGGATGGCGGGACTGTCAAATGCTGAGAGAATGGGTCGGCAGGGCTTGTGCACTCTGGAGTTTACAAGGATGAGAGGGTATCTTATTGAAACATATAAGATTAGAAACATAGAAACATAGAAAATAGGTGCAGGAGTAGGCCATTCGGCCCTTCGAGCCTGCACCGCCATTCAATATGATCATGGCAGATCATCCAACTCAGTATCCTGTACCTGCTTTCTCTCCACACCCCCTGATCCCTTTAGCCACAAGGGCCACATCTAACTCCCTCTTAAATATAGCCAATGAACTGGCCTCAACTACATTCTGTGGCAGAGAATTCCAGAGATTCACCACTCTCTGTGTAAAAAATGTTTTTCTCATCTCAGTCCTAAAAGATTTCCCCTTTATCCTTAAACTGTGACCCCTTGTTCTGGACTTCCCCACATCGGGAACAATCTTCCTGCATCTAGCCTGTCCAACCTCTTAGAATTTTGTAAGTTTCTATAAGATCCCCCCTCAATCTTCTAAATTCCAGCGAGTACAAGCCGAGTCTATCCAGTCTTTCCTCATATGAAAGTCCTGACATCCCAGGAATCAGTCTGGTGAACCTTCTCTGTACTCCCTCTATGGCAAGAATGTCCTTCCTCAGATTAGGAGACCAAAACTGTACGCAATACTCCAGGTGTGGTCTCACCAAGACCCTGTACAACTGCAGTAGAACCTCCTGCTCCTATACTCAAATCCTTTTGCTATGAATGCTCCTATACTCAAATCCTTTTGCTATGAACTGAGATTATTAAGGGTTTGGACACGCTAGAGCCAGGAAACATGTTCGTGATGTTGGGGGAGTCCAGAACCAGGGGCCACAGTTTAAGAATAAGGGTAAGCCATTTAGAACGGAGACGAGGAAACACTTTTTCTCACAGAGAGTTGTGAGTCTGTGGAATTCTCTGCCTCAGAGGGCAGTGAAGGCAGTTTCTCTGGATACTCAGGGGATATGGGGAGTCAGGGGATATGGGGAGAAGGCAGGAACGGGGTACTGATTGGGGATGATCAGCCATGATCACATTGAATGGCGGTGCTGGCTGGAAAGGGCCGAATGGCCTACTCCTGCACCTATTGTCTATTGTCTATAGATGATTCCCTGACAGTGGCAAGTCAAGTGGACAGGGTGGTGAAGAAGGCATTTGGCACGCTTGCCTTCATTGGGAAAGGTATTGAGAACAGAACTTGGGACATCATGATGCAGCTGTACAAGTTGCCGGTGAGACCACACTTGGAGTATTGTGTGCAGTTCTGGTCACCCAGCTACAGGAAGGATGTCATTAAGCTGGACAGGGTGCAGAAGAGATTTGCCAGGATGTTAACTGGGGTTGCGGGCTTGAGTTATGGAAGAGGTGGTAGATTTGGTTTTCTTTGGAGTGTGGGAGGCTGAGGGATGACCTTATTGAGGTTTACAAGATCATGAGGGGCCTGGATAAAGTGAACGCTCACAATATTTTCCCCAGGGGAGAGCATTAGCTTAATGTGAGGGGGAGAGATTTAAGTGGGATCTTAGGGGCAACATTTTCACTCGGAGTGTAGTTTGAATCTGGAATGAGCTGCCAGAGTAAACTATAGAAGTGGATACAATGACAACTTTTAAAAGACATTGGACAGATATATGGATAGGTAGGGTTTAGATGGATATGGGCCAGGCAGGCAAATGGGACTGGCCCAGTACGTTAACTTGGTGGGCAGGGACAAGGTTGGCCGAAAGGCTTGTATCTGTGCTGAATAACTCTATGGGCTATAGCAAAAGAGTGTAATCCAAGAGGCAATGGAATTAATGATTAATCTCCAGGCCCTGAGCAGTAAGTGAAACAGCAAACTGTCCTTCGGAAGCATAGTTTTCAATTACTTTATCTGAGCCCATTCCAAGAACATTGAAGCTGGGAAGGAGAGATCCTTTGGCCACATGGGGCAGGTGGACCAGGAGATGATGCCATCACATCTCCAGCAATCCCTCCGCCCTGGTTGCATCACTCCCAGGAGGGGCCGTGACCTGAGCGAAGGTCCCGTGACCAGGAGTGGCTCCTTCCCTCCCGCTCGAGCGGGTTAATCAGTAACCACCGCCTATGAGTGACCTCAGTGGGTATAGGCCGCGCCGACACACAGCTCACCGTCCTCCTGGTGAGTCCAGGGAATCGCCAACCACACGTGCTGCTTATCTCAAAGCTCTTTGCATCTGACCTGCTCATTCATTCTGTGAGCGTTCTGACCCTTGAGCGGCGTTTTATGGACTTATTCCGAAGTCATGAGGTAAGTCCTTGCCAGGAGTAGAGCAACGCCGATAGATCGGGTGAGAGGGGTGGACAGGACTACAATCCTCCATCATTCAGACCCTTGCGTTGTCTGTCCTGTTCTTTTTGTTATTCCAGCATAGTTTGCCATCAGCTTGTCTGACATGTGTCAGTTTCTGGACTGCAGTGTGTGTGTTTTTAAATGTTGAAGTTACAGAGGGACTAGCTAAAGACTATAGCAAGGCCTCAACGCCTGCAAACAAAAGTGAATAGTTTTACTGGGGTAATTGTTTTCAAGTAATAGTAGTCACAGAGATCGAACAGTAAAGTCATAGCTGAAATTTTGTCACTGACACACAAGAAACAGGCACAGAGTGCTGGAGTAACTCAGCGGGACAGGCCGCATCTCTGGAGAGAAGGAATGGGTGACGTTTCGGGTGGAGACCCTACTTCAGGCTAATTTTGTGTTAATCTTCGATGAGTCTGAAGAAGGATCTCGACCCGAAACGTCACCCATTGCTTCTCTCCCGAGATGTTGCCTGGTTCGCTGAGTCACTCCAGCATTTGTGTCTATCTTCGGTGTAATCCAGCATCTGCTGGCTTCTTGTGTATAGAAGTTCCTTCTGCACACAAGAAAACAGGAGGTTGGAATAGGCCACTCGGCCTCTGAAGCCTAGCCCGTCATTGAGTGTGATCATGGCTGAGCCATGCTGACCACATTTCCTCTACTGTGCCAGTTCCCCATAACCCTCAATTCATCGATCTTCTAAATATTTATTTATTTCCACCTCAAGTATGATTTGGACTCCACCACCCTCGGAGGTAGAGAATTCTGGAGTTTAGCCACCCTCTAAGAGAAGACATTTTTGACACTCCTCTGTTTTAAAAGACCAGTCCCTTATCTTGTATCTATGCCCCTTGTTCATGACTCTCCCTCTGGTGAAAACATGTAATCATCTCATGGATTCTCTGTCTCACATCACAGAAACAGGCCCTTTATCCCAATCAGCCTGAAGAAGGGACTTGACCCGAAATGTCACCCATTCCTTCTCTCCAGAGATGCTGCCTGTCTTGCTGAGTTTCTCTAGCATTTTGTGTCTATCTTCGTCCCAACTTGTCCATTAAGACCAAGATGTCCCATCTAAGCTAGACCCATTTTCCCATATTTGGTCCTTATCCCTCTAAACCTTTCCTCACATTGTCCAAATATTTATTTAATTATGTTATTGTACCTCAATTTCTTCCTCTGGCAGCTTGTTCCATATATGTGAATAATTGCCCCTCAGGTGCCTATTAAATCTTTTCCCTCTCATCGTAAACCTATGCATCTGGTTCTAGATTACCTAACCCTGGAAAAAATCTATTCCCCTCAGGATTTTATACACCTTAATAAAATCACCCCTCGGCCTCCTACGCTCCATGGAATAAAGTCCCAGCTTGCTATTCAAGAGAGAGTTGGATATACTGTAGCTCTTAGTGCGAACGGGATATGGGGAGAAAGCAGGAACGGGGTACTGATTTTGGATGATCAGCCATAATCATATTTGAATGGCGGTTCTGGCTCAAGGGGCCAAATGGCCCATTCCTGCACCTATTTTCTTTGTTTCTATGCCCAAATTCCCCTGTGGCTCAGACCCTGGCAACATCCTCGTAAATCATTTCTCCAGTCTTTTTAGTTTGAAACATAGAACAGGAACAGGCCCATGGGCCCATAATGAACTGTGAGGAAGATGCTATGAGAGTGCAGGGTGACTTGGACAGGTTGGGGGAGTGGGCAGATGCATGGCAGATGAAGTTTAATGTGGATAAATGTGAGGTTATCCACTTTGGTATAAAAAAACTGGAAGGCAGATTACTATCTCAATAGCATCAAGTTGGGAAAAGGGGAAGTACAACGGGATCTGGAGGTCCTTGTTCATCAGTCTATGAAAGTAAGCATGCAGGTACAGCAGGCAGTGAAGAAAGCGAATGGCATGTTGGCCTTTATAACAAGAGGATTCCAGTATAGGAGCAAAGAGGTCCTTCTGCAGTTGTACAGGGCCCTAGTGAGACTACACCTGGAGTATTATGTGCAGTTTTGGTCCCCTAATTTGAGGAAGGACATTCTTGCTATTGAGGGAGTGCAGCGCAGGTTTACAAGGTTAATTCCCAGGATGGCTGGAATGTCATATGCTGAGAGAATGGAGCGGCTGGGCTTGTACACTCTGGAGTTTAGAAGGATGAGAGGGAATCTTATTGAAACATATAAGATAATGAAGGGTTTGGACATGCTAGAGGCAGGAAACATGTTCCCGATGTTGGGGGAGTCCAGAACCAAAAGCCACAGTTTAAGAATAAGGGGTAAGCCATTTAGAACGGAGACAAGGAAACACTTTTTCTCACAGAGAGTTGTGAGTCTGTGGAATTCTCTGCCTCAGAGGGCGGTGGAGGCCAGTTCTCTGGATACTTTCAAGAGAGAGCTAGATAGGGCTCTTAAAGATAGCAGAGTCAGGGGATATGGGGAAAAGGCAGGAACGGGGTACTGATTGGGGATGATCAGCCATGATCACATTGAATGGCGGTGCTGGCTCGAAGGGCCGAATGGCCTACTCCTGCATCTATTGTCTATTGTCTATAATGCCTGTGCCGAACATGATCCCAATCCCAACCCTCATCTGACTGCATATAATCCATATCCCTCCATTCATGCGCCTATCCAAAAGTCTCTTCAATGCCACTATCATATCTGTCTCCACCACCACCCGGGCAAAGCGTTCCAGGCACTCACCACCCACTGCGTCCTGTACAACATTTTAATCACTCACATCCTGGAAATAACCTGTCAATCATATTATAAACAGCAATGGGCACCGTATAATTGACATCTCCATTGTCTGCTGTGTTTACATTAATAAATAGCTTGTTCCTCACTCTCAAAGTTATAACGTCATGCACCGTGAAACAGGCCCTTCGGCCCAACTTTCCCACGCCGACCAACATGTCCCATATACACTTGTCCCACCTGCAGCATTTGGCCCATATTCCTCTAAACCTATGACATGTACCTGTCTAAATGTTTCTTAAAAGTTGCAATAGTACAAGTCTCAACTACCTCCTCCGGCAGCTCGTTCCATACACCCACCACCCTTTGTGTAAAAAGAAAAGTTACTCCTCAGGTTCCTGTTAAATCTTGACTCCCTCACCTTAAACCTAGGTCCTCTGGTTCTTGATTCCAAAGTTCTAAATACCAGAGCGTATAATATTATCTCAATCTCTCGATTAAATTACGGTCTCGTCTTTGCTAACTATTTATTATTCCCATCGGGCAGTATTGGATTCTGTCCTGCCTGTTAAACCAGCTAATTGCAGTGATCACTTTCTCGCTTTTAGCTCCATTCTCCTTATTAAATGAGAGAGAGAAAACGAGAGAGAGAGAGAGAGAGAGAGAGGGATGGATTTCAATCGTGGAAAATTGTGAGGATCATTTTAAGCTGATGTTGGCTTAATTCCTGCTGTGTCACCTCAGTTCCAGGGACAGAATCAAGATACTGTGAGTAAGGGCAGCATATCTTGTCTGCATTCACGTCCTAGAGAAGGTGATAGCCAGCTGCTGTGGTCTGTTCCTGTTCCTGCAGTGGCTACGGGATTAAAGAATTTTGATCCAGTGACTGAAAGAATGGCAATGTATTTTCAAGTCAGGATGGGGTGTGACTTAGAGTTATACAGCATGAAAACAAGCCATTTGCCCCACTGCACCCATGCCTGCTAATGGGCACTCATCATATTAATCCCATTTACCATGTTAATCCTTAGTTCATAAATTCTAAGAGCAGAATTTGGCCATTCAGCCCATCAAGTCTACTGCGCCGTTCAATCATGGCTGATCTATCTTTCCATCTCAACCCCACTCTCCTGCCTTCGCCCCAAAGCCCCTGACACTCTTACTAATCCAGAAACTGTCAATCTCACAGTCTTCTACTCTTCAGATGGTGGAGCTGCTGCTTCACAGGACCTAAGACCCGGTTCGATTCTGACCTTGGGTGCTGTCTGTGTGGAATTTGCACGTTCTCCATGTGACCGCATGCGTTTCTTCTGGGGGGGCTCCGGTTTCATCCCACGTCCCAACGACTTGCGGGTTTGTGGGTTTATTGGCCTCTGTAAATTGTACCTAGTGTGAAGGGAGTGGAGGAGAAGCCCAAAATGCTAACATGGTCAGCATGGACAAAGTGGGCTGAAGAATCTGTTTCATTGCTGTATGACGCTGGGACATTATGTGTAACTGGCAAGTCAAGACAGTCAAAAGTGTGTCATCGTCATATGTACCAGCAATGGCACAATGAAAATCTAATCAATAATCAATAATATAATATTTAAAAGACATTTAGACAGATACATGATTAGTAAAGGTTTAGAGGGATATGGGCCAAATACAGGCAGGTGGGACTAGAGTGGATCTGGCATCTTGGACGGCGTGGACAAGTTGGGGCGAAGGGACTGTTTCCGTGCCGTATAACTATGTGACTCTTTGACTAACTGTAATACTAGATAACCATAATGTACTGGGGTGGTTGTGGAGGCAGATGCTATAGTGGCGTTTAATTGGCTTTTGCAGACGCATGGACATGAATGGAGGGATATAGATCACGTGCAGGCAGAGGAAATTAGTTTAACTTGGCAACTTGTTAGGTAAGGATGTTGTTGGCCAAAGGGCATGTTCCTCTGCTGTACTTTTGTAAGTTCTATGTGCTGTTCCAATGTGAGCTCAGTACTAGATGCAGCAGCCAGGGGGAATGTCAGCTTTGCATCTAATCTCCCAAACTATCAGATTTGAATACATTTCAGGGACATCACTTTGTTCTACCAAACTCTTGCTTGGAGCTAATATTTTTCAACATCCTCGGTGGACAAGTGAGCCGTCCAAAGGCTCATCTCCCATCCACGGGTCTCACATTTCCCTTTTATTCCCTAATTTTTCTCCCCCTGTCCCCTTCAATAGACAATAGGTACAGTAGGCCATTCTGCCCTTCGAGCCAGCACCGCCATTCAATGTGATCATGGCTGATCATCCCCAATCAGTACCCTGTTCCTGCCTTCTCCCCATATCCTCTGACTCCGCTATTTTTAAGAGCCCTATCTAGCTCTCTCTTGAAATCATCCAGAGAACCTGCCCCCACCGCCCTCTGAGGCAGAGAATTCCACAGACTCACCACTCTCTGTGAGAAAAAGTGTTTCCTCGTCTCCGTTCTAAATGGCTTACTCCTTATTCTTAAACTGTGGCCCCTGGTTCTGGACTCCCCCAACATCGGGAACATGTTTCCTGCCTCTAGCGTGTCCAAGCCCTTAACAATCTTATATGTTTCAATGAGATTCCTTCTCATCCTTCTAAACTCCAGAGTGTACAAGCCCAGCTGCTCCATTCTCTCAGCCTATGACAGTCACGCCATCCCGGGAATTAACCTTGTAAACCTATGCTGCACTCCCTCAATAGCAAGAATCCATATCCCTCCCTCTGGCTTTACATTTCACTTCTCTCCTTATCTGAAACCCTTTTGTCCAGCTTGTGTCACTCTCTCCACCCATGTGCCAATCATCCCTCTCACCTGTATCCATCTATCACTCACCAGGCTTTTCCCCCACCCTCGCCTCTCCTCCAGCTTTCTCGCCCCCCTCCTCCATCAGTCCTGAAAAGAGTCCTGACCCAAAATGTCATCTGTCCATTCCCTCCACAGATGCTGCCTGACCCGCAGTTCCTCCTCTTGTGTTTTGCTGGAAATTCCAGCATGTGAAGTTCCATATGTCTCCAGGAATAGACCTAGTGAGCCTTCACCGCACTCCCTTGTCTTTCTTGCAGTCTTGTCTTTCCATGGGTAGGGAGATAAGACCTGGATGCAATATTTCAGGCGCGGTCCATCAGGCCTCTACAACCGGAGCAATACATCCCTACTCCCGTGCTCAGAATCCTCTTCAATATGGCCAACATTCCATTTGCTTTGAGTAAAACACAAAGAGTTGGAGTAACACAGCGGGTCAAGCAGCATCTGTGGAAGGGATGGATGGGTGATGTTTTGAGTCTGGGACCCTTCTTCATGCCAGTTGCCTACCTTGGTGTTTATTGAACCTGCTTGCTAACTTTCAGTGATTTGTGCACAAGTAAGTAAGTAAGTAAGTAAGTTTATTGGCCAAGTATTCACAAATGTATCTGCTTCTGTAGCTTCCTCTGGCAGCTCATTCCAGATACGGACTACCCTCTGAGTGGAAAGGTTGACCCTGAGGTCCGTCTTAAATCTCTCCCATCTCAACCTAATTCTGTGAAAACAGTCACAAAACCTGTTTGATTTCTCTACCAGTTTCTTATACCCCAAGATAAAAACATCAGCATACACAAATCCAGGAGCAGAAGTAGGCCACTCGGCCCCTCGTGCCCTGGCCCACCATTCGATGTTCCTCAATGAGCATTTTGTCATTTTTCTCTGTGTTTTGCCCAAATGCAGGGAATGGGGAGGGAAAGGGATCATGTGCAGGTAGAGGAGATTAGTTTATAACAGCATCAAGTTCGGTACTGGCGTTGTGGGCCAAAGGGCCTGTTCATGTGCTGTGGTGTGCTATGTTGCTCCAGCACTTTGTGTTTTCCCCCTTGTCTATACCCTGTTGCGAAAGGTTCCTGTGTTTCAGCCTCAGAGCAACCTCAGCATCTTCCCAGGCAGACACAAAATGCTGGAGTAACTCAGCGGGACAGGCAGCGTCTCTGGAGAGAAGGAATGGGAGACCCTTCTTCAGACTGATGTCAGGGAAGTGGGCGGGACAGATAGAATGTAGTCGGAGACAGTAAGACTGGTGGGAGAACTGGGAAGGGGGAGGGGATGGAGAGAGACAGAGAAAACAAGGGCTATTTGAGCCATTTACCGACGGTCCCGCCAGCACCTTCGGCTCGTCAACGAGCCGCGGCCGCCCGCCGCGGATCCCTTTGCTCCCCCACTGCCGTTTCCGCGTTCGGGCGATGCTCTGCCCGTCCTTCCTAACATGCAACGGTCTACACCACCTCAACTCCTTCCGTCCCACCCTGCTCCGGCTAGTCCTCGCTCGCCTGCCCGCGCTCTGCCCGCTCCTGATCCCGCATCACCTCCGGTTCTGGTGCCGCGGTCTCCTCCCGTTTCCCCCTTTCCGGTTCGTCTGTCCCCATCGGTGCCTCTTCTTCCTGCCGGAAGGGAGGATGGCGAGATGCGAACCCGGTCGGGACGTCTTGTCAAACCGCCTGTCCACTATGGCGATTTTGTTTAACCGTCCTAGCGCATGAGCCGTGGTCGCCCTGTCACTATGGTATTTGCCTGTCGTTTCCAAGGGGAAGGATGTAGATGCTATATGCATGTGCCTTTAATATAGTGACCTCATCACTACTAACCACTCCCCATATCACAAGTATAACTACAACCTCCCCACCCACAGATCGCTCTCTAGTTCCTGTGACAGACCACGTACAGCTAGTGCAATATGTAATGCTCCAGTATGAATAAAGATAGTAAAGTAACGATGTGTCGTTATAGCTTCTTTACACTGCCCAAGCAAAATATGAGGTGCTGTTCTGCCAATTTGCGCTGGGCCTCACTCTGACAAAGGAGGAGGCCCAAGACAGAAAGCTCAGATTGGGAATGGGAGGGGGAGTTAAAGTGTACTGAGCAACCGGAAGATAAGGTAGGTTAAGGCAGACTGAGCGGAGGTGTTCAGCGAAATGATCACCGAGCCTGCGCTTTGTCTCGCCGATATACAGGAGTTGACACCTGGAACAACGGATACAGTAGATGAGGTTGGAGGAGGTGCAAGTGAACCTCTGCTCCACCTGAAAAGACTGTCAGGGTCCTTGGATGGAGTCGAGGGAGGAGGTAAAGGGACAGGTGTTGCATCTCATGCAGTTGCAGGAGAAAGTACCTGGGAAGGGAGTGGTTTGGGAGTTGCGGAGGGAACAGTTTCTGCAGAAAGCAGAAAGGGGTGGAAATGGGAAGATGTGCCCATAAGTGGGATCCTGTTGGAGGTGGCGAAAATGTTGGAGGATTATATGCTGTATGCGACGGGTGATGGGGTGGAAGGTGAGGATAAGGGGGACTTTGTCCTTGTTATGAATGGGGGGAGGGGGAGCAAGAGCGGCGCTGCGTGATATGGAGGAGACCCTGGTGAGAGCCTCATCTATAAAAAAAGAGGGGAGTTCCTGTTTCCTAAAGAATGAGGACCTCCGATGCCCTGGCATGGAATACCTCATCCTGGGAGCAGATGCGGCGTAGACAGAGGAATTGGGAGTGTGGGATAGAGTCCTTACAGGAAGCAGGTTGGGAAGAAGTGTAGTCCAGATAACTATGGGTTTGTCAGTGGGTTTGTAGTAGATGTCGGTCAATAGTCTGTTTCCTGTGATGGAGACGGGTGAGATCTAGAAACGGTAGGGAGATATTGGAGATGGTCCAAGTGAATTTGAGTGCAGGATGGAAATTGGTCGTGAAGTTGATGAAGTCAGTGAGTTCTGGCTGGGTGCAGGAGGTAGCACCGATGCAGTCGTCAATGTAGCGGAGGTAGAGTTGGGGGATAGGGCCAGTGTACGCCTGGATTGTTCGAATTGAACAGTGATTGTTCGACGTACCCTACAAAGGGGCAGGCATAACTGGGGCCCATGCGCGTGCCCATAGCTAAGCCTTGGATTTAGAGGGAGTGGGAGGAGTCGAAGGCAAAGTTGTTAAGGGTAAGGACCAGCTCTGCCTGGTCCTTACCCTTGTTAAGGGTAAGGAGCAGGCAGAGGAGAGTATCAGTAGATGGAAATTGTCTGGTTCTGCGGTCGAGGAAGAAACAGAATGTTTAAAGACCATCCTGGTGGGGATGGAGGTGTAGAGTGACTGCACATCCGTAGTAAAGAGGAGGGAGTGGGGGCCTGGAAAACAGAAGTCATTGAAGAGACGAAGATCGTGTGAGGTGTCTTGGACATAGGTGGGGAGGGATTGGACCAGGAGGGATAGGATGGAGTCAAGGTATGTGGAAATTAATTCAATGGGACATGAACAAGCAGAAACAATGGGTCTTGCTTATTTTAGAGATACAGCCTGGAAACAGGCCCTTTGGCCCACTGAGTCCACACCGACCATCGATCACACATTTACACTAGTTCTATGTTATCCCAATTTTGCATACACTCCCTAAACAGTAAGGGCAACTTACAATTAACCTACTTAGGGTTAGCGCAGTGGTAGAGTTTCTGTCTTACAGCGCCAAAGACCCGGGTTTGGTCCTGACCACGGGTGCTGTGGAATTCTCTGCCTCAGAGGGCAGTGGAGGCCGGGTTTCAAGAGAGAGCTAGATAGGGCTCTTAGTGATAGCGGAGTCAGGGGATATGGGGAGAAGGCAGGAACGGGGTACTGATTGAGGATAATCAGCCATGATCACATTGAATGGCGGTGCTGGCTCGAAAGGCCGAATGGCCTACTCCTGCACCTATTGTCTATTGTCTGTCTGTATGGAGTTTGTACTTTCTTCCTGTGACCATAGGAGTTTTCTAGTTTCCTACCACACTCCAAAGACGTACAGGTTTGTACGTTAATTGGCTTCAACAAATTGTAATGTGTAGGATAGTGGTAGTGATCGCTGACCGATACGGACTTGGTGTGCTGAATGGCCTGTTTCCACACCGTATCTCTAAAGTAAAATACTAACCTGCACGTCTTTGCGATGTGGGAGGAAACCAGAGCACCCGGAGGAAACGCACACAGTCGCAGAGAACGTGCAAACTCCACATAGACAGAACCCAAGGTTAGGTTTAAATCGGGGTCCATGGCGCTGTGAGCAGCGGCTCTACCCGCTGTGCCGTTCCTGTCAGTCCCGTCGGCTGCTGAAGGTGACAGTCCCCTTCAGCCTATCTCAGGTTGGCCCTGGCCCAAGTAACTCGGCACTGCGCAACTGCAAATGTTTGCAGAGCAGTGTCGGTGGGTGTCAGGAGCGGAGCGTGTTAATGGACGTCCCGTGGTGCTCCCACCTCTCCTCGCCCTTCACTAAATGGGGACCTTATCGGTCGTTGGTGACACCACCCACAAAGCACGGCCTCTGGACTGCAACCTCGATAGCCTGATAAACCTGCCTATTGCCCCGAGCAATCGCTTGTGCTCTCGAAGCCCCGACTGTCTCCAGCCCAGTGAGCTGGCCACGGCCACTGCCGATGGATGTGTAGGAGAGTCCTGTTGACAGCACCATGAGTCAGGTAAGTGCCGCTCTCACTCACTAAGAGCAGGAGGCCAGCAGATACCACAGCTCCACATAAATCACCTGCACCACCCAATATCGTGCCTCGTATCATGCAGATACAAGGAACTGCAGATGCTGGAATCGTGCATAGAACACAAAGCTGTTGGGACAAGGGACTTTGGGCTTTAGTTTTGCACTAATATTGTTTTAATTTATTGGGTTTCATTTTGTTTATTATGTTATCTATGAATACTGAATTCACAGATCTGTTATGCTGCTGCAGTTAACAATTGAATTGTTCTGAAGCAGAGTCTTGACCCGAAGCGTCACCTATCCATGTTCTCCAGAGATGCTGCCTGACCCGCTGAGCTACCCCAGCACTTTGTGTCCTTTTTTGTATTAACCTGCGTCCGTGGTTCCTTGTTTCTATGCTTTAGTTGTTCTGTTTTCGGTACATAGTACAATTAAACTCAGCAGGTCAGGCAGCAGCATCTCTGGAGGGAACGAACAGATGACGTTTCAGGTCAGGACTGTTCGTCAGTCAGAAACATTCTGAATGATTGGCACAACCCAACTGAAGAAGGGTCCAACTGAAGAAACGTAGCCTATCCCTTTCTTTACCTGACCCACAGCAGCACTTTGTGTTTTGCTTCCTGCCCATGTACATGGTGTCTTACTTTATTCAACGTGGGAGGTATGTAGCCACGTTGGGGAGGTGGAGTGTAGCGATCGGTGGGATGCTTGGGCGGAGTGTCGTGTTCCCTCTGTGTTCCCTATTTCTGCCAGTCTCCGGCTCCTATGCCTGGGAATTAGAGCGTTGCTGTTACGGTGTGAGAGAGACTCAAGGAACTCTCTGTTTCACAGTGGAGAGTGATAGTGCATCGCAGACCCTGTGAATCTCGGGCACAGCCTCAGACCGCGGTACAGGTGCATCCCGTTCCGGCGTTTCCAGAATTCCGTAGCTCGGCAGAATGCTCCACAGCTGCGCCTCGAGTATTTGCTCCATTTCTCCTCCGTTCATGAATTGAATTGCTTTCTGCTCTGTTAGAATCATAGAGTCATACAGAATGGAAACAGACCGTCCTGCCTAACTCATCCATGCCGACCAAAATCCCCCATCTACTCTGGACCCATTTGCCCTTGTTTGATCCATATCCTTCTAAACCTTTCCTGTCCATGTACCTGTCCAAGGCTCTTTTAAAATGTCATAGAGTCATACATCACAGAAGCGGGCACTTCAGCCCACCTTGTCCATGCCGACCAAGAACCCGATCAAAGCCATTCCCATTTGCTGGTGTTTGGCCCATGTCCCTTTAAACTGTTCCGTTGGCACAACTATATCTGGCTTTCACTGTCGAGGTTGTTGGGAAAATGAATCGAGGTCCAAAATGGACAGATCACCAATTTGCAGCACCTCCCCTCTCAGAACGCACCAACACGTTTCATGGCACGAGACGAATGTCAGGAGAGTGGGATTATTATACACGGGCATGGAGGTTGGCAGACGCTGCGGGCCGAAGGGCCTGTTACTATGTTGTGCAATACTATGACTCTAGTCTAAATAGATAATGGTATTCACTATTCTGACTTGGTACATTCAAAGTGCTCAGTTGGTCATGTTCCATGATTCCCAGTATCCCAGGCTATTGGTTCAGGATATTCCGTGATTACCATATCCCTGGTCCAGGATATTCCGTGATTGCCGTGTTCCTAGTCCAGGATATTCCATGATTGTGTAGGATGGAACTGCAGATGGTGGTTTAAAATGAAGATGGGCACAAAAAGCTGGAGTAACTCAGCGAGTCAGACAGCATCTCTGGATAAAAGGAATAGGTGACGTTCCGGGTCAAGACCAGTCGGCCCAACTTGCCCACGCCGACCAACGTGTCACATGTGCACTAGTCCCACCTGCCTGTGTTTGGCCCATATCCCTCTAAACCTGTGTAAGAAAGAAATGCAGATGCTGGTTTAAATCAAAGTTATACACAAAATGCTGGAGTAACTCAGCGGGTGAGGCAGCATCTCTGGAGAGAAGTAATGAAGAAGGAAGTCAGTCTGAAGAAGGGTCTTGACCCGAAACATCACCCATTCCTTCTCTCCAGTGATGCTGCCTCACCCGCTGAGTTACTCCAGCATTTTGCGTCTTCACTCTAAACCTGTCCTATCCATGGAATCCGTGATTCCCGTGTTCCGAACCCAGGTTATTCCCTGATTCTGATGTTCCTGATCCCACGCTGAGCTTTATCTGCCTCAGTGTGGTGTCACACAGCTCAGTGCTGGCCTCTGGTGGGAGTCGCTGGTTCTGTGCCGTGCAGACTCCTAAACACAAGCCCAAACCAGTTACCTGGGCAGTGTGGAAGGGGAAAGAGCAGACCCTGTATATATACATGTACCAGATGTAACAATTAAACTGCAGAGCAGTCCCCTCCCCCCAAAACCTCTTTGCCAATCCATGAGGTGTGATTCCATCCTCGACCCCCCTCCCTTCCCTAAAGTGTGAATCAGCCTTTGTCCAGAGAGTGTTTAAATCTCACTGGCTGCCTGATTCCAGTAATTGCTTCTAAAGTCATGGGAATAAACTGTGGAATTATGTGTTTATTCTGTATATTTCCATTTTGTACAGGTACATGGATAGGACAGGTTTAGAGGGATATGGGCCAAACGCAGGCAGTTGGGACAAGTGCAGATGGGACATGTTGGTCAACGAGGGCAAGTTGGGCCGAAGGGCCTGTTTCCACGGTGTGTGATCTTCGATGGAAATGCCGAGGGGGATGTCAGAGCAGTGAGTCAAGGCTCAGTGAGCGACAGGGGTAGCAGGGAATGCAGAGAGTTGGTGTTTGTGTATGGAGTGAAGAGAGGTCTCTTCAAAAGAGTGGATGCAGATACAGCAGGCAGTGAAGAAAGCTAATGGCATGTTGGCCTTCATAACAAGCGGAGTTGAGTATAGGAGCAAAGAGGTCCTTCTGCAGTTGTACAGGGCCCTAGTGAGACCACACCTTGAGTATTGTGTGCAGTTTTGGTCTCCAAATTTGTGGAAGGACATACTTGCTTTTGAGGGAGTGCAGTATAGGTTTACGAGGTTAATTCCCGGGATGGCGGGACTGTCATATGTTGATGGAATGGAGCGGCTGGGCTTGTATACTCTGGAATTTAGAAGATGAGAGGCGATCTTATTGAAACATATAATATTATTAAGGGATTAGATACGCTAATATACAATTGAATAACTACTTTGGCTCCGTCTTCACTAAGGAAGACATAAATAATCTGCCGGAAATAGCAGGGGTCAAAGGAGTTGGAGGAATTGAGTGAAATCCAGGTTAGTCGGGAAGTGGTGTTGGGTAAATTGAATGGATTAAAGGCCGATAAATCCCCAGGGCCAGATAGGCTGCATCCCAGAGTACTTAAGGAAGTAGCTCCAGAAATAGTGGATGCATTAGTAATAATCTTTCAAAACTCTTTAGATTCTGGAGTAGTTCCTGAGGATTGGCGGGTAGCAAACGTAACCCCACTTTTTAAGAAGGGAGGGAGAGAGAAAACGGGGAATTACAGACCAGTTAGTCTAACATCGGTAGTGGGGAAACTGCTAGAGTCAGTTATTAAAGATGGGATAGCAGCACATTTGGAAAGTGGTGAAATCATTGGACAAAGTCAGCATGGATTTACGAAAGGTAAATCATGTCTGACGAATCTTATAGAATTTTTCGAGGATGTAACTAGTAGTGTGGATAGGGGAGAACCAGTGGATGTGGTGTATCTGGACTTCCAGAAGGCTTTCGACAAGGTCCCACATAAGAGATTAGTATACAAACTTAAAGCACATGGCATTGGGGGTTCAGTATTGATGTGGATAGAGAACTGGCTGGCAAACAGGAAGCAAAGAGTAGGAGTAAACGGGTCCTTTTCACAATGGCAGGCAGTGATTAGTGGGGTACCGCAAGGCTCAGTGCTGGGACCCCAGCTATTTACAATATATATTAATGATCTGGATGAGGGAATTGAAGGCAATATCTCCAAGTTTGCGGATGACACTAAGCTGGGGGGCAGTGTTAGCTGTGAGGAGGATGCTAGGAGACTGCAAGGTGACTTGGATAGGCTGGGTGAGTGGGCAAATGTTTGGCAGATGCAGTATAATGTGGATAAATGTGAGGTTATCCATTTTGGTGGCAAAAACAGGAAAGCAGACTATTATCTAAATGGTGGCCGACTAGGAAAAGGGGAGATGC
The DNA here is from genome assembly GCA_038087875.1 of Malacoraja senta. Classification (NCBI taxonomy): domain Eukaryota; kingdom Metazoa; phylum Chordata; class Chondrichthyes; order Rajiformes; family Rajidae; genus Malacoraja; species Malacoraja senta. Next base: position 13,591,918 of record CM075977.1, read on the forward strand.
AGCGAGACCTGGGTGTCATGGTACACCAGTCATTGAAAGTAGGCATGCAGGTGCAGCAGGCAGTGAAGAAAGCGAATGGTATGTTAGCTTTCATAGCAAAAGGATTTGAGTATAGGAGCAGGGAGGTTCTACTGCAGTTGTACAGGGTCTTGGTGAGACCACACCTGGAGTATTGCGTACAGTTTTGGTCTCCAAATCTGAGGAAGGACATTATTGCCATAGAGGGAGTGCAGAGAAGGTTCACCAGACTGATTCCTGGGATGTCAGGACTGTCTTATGAAGAAAGACTGGATAGACTTGGTTTATACTCTCTAGAATTTAGGAGATTGAGAGGGGATCTTATAGAAACTTACAAAATTCTTAAGGAGTTGGACAGGCTAGATGCAGGAAGATTGCTCCCGATGTTGGGGAAGTCCAGGACAAGGGGTCACAGCTTAAGGATAAGGGGGAAATCCTTTAAAACCGAGATGAGAATAACTTTTTTCACACAGAGAGTGGTGAATCTCTGGAACTCTCTGCCACAGAGGGTAGTCGAGGCCAGTTCATTGGCTATATTTAAGAGGAAGTTAGAAGTGGCCCTTGTGGCTAAAGGGATCAGAGGGTATAGAGAGAAGGCAGGTACGGGATACTGAGTTGGATGATCAGCCATGATCATATTGAATGGCGGTGCAGGCTCGAAGGGCCGAATGGCCTACTCCTGCACCTATTTTCTATGTTTCTATGTTTCTAATCTTATATGTTTCAATAAGATGCCCTCTCATCCTTGTAAACTCCAGAGTGCACAAGCCCTGCCGCCCCATTCTCTCAGCATTTGACAGTCCCGCCATCCCGGGAATTAACCTTATAAACCTACGCAGCACTCCCTCAATAGCAAGAATGTCCTTCCTCAAATTAGGGGATTAATCTACCTGTACTCCCAGATCTCTTTGCTCTCCTTGGCTCAACACTCTCCTTGGCTCTACTGTTTACTGCACAAACTCTGAATTAAACGCACACACTGGCAGCTGCCAGGATGGAGAGGCAGCATTTCAGTGCCGCTTGAACACTCATCACCATGGCTCCAGTTCACAATAATGTTAAAATATTTCTCCCAGAGCAGGAAACATGTTTTCGATGTTCGGGGAATCCAGAACCAGGGGCCGCAGTTCAAGAATAAGGGGTAAGCCATTTAGAATGGAGATGAGGACAAAACTTTTTCACCCAGAGAGTTGTGAATCTATGGAATTCTCTGCCTCAGAGGCAGTGGAGACCAATTCTCTGGATGCTTTCAAGAGAGAGTTAGATAGAGCTCTTAAAGACAGCGGAGTCAGGGGATATGGCGAGATGGCAGGAACGGAGTACTGAGTGTAGATGATCAGCCATGATCATATTGAATGGCGGTGCTGGCTCGGAGGGCCGAATGGCCGACTGCTGCATCTATTGTCTATTGGAACTACAGCTGGAACTGCCCCCAATCCCTCCATAGCCTCGCCCCATGCCACCAGCCCACCCCTGGTCCCTTCCCCCCCATCCCACACCCAAGTCACTTCCTCCACCCTATCGCCATCCCCTTCGCCCACACCACTCTCACCCCCTTCCCCACACCCCGCCACTTAACCCCACTCCTCTCCCCGTCCCCTTCCCCCACTCTTCTCCCCGTCCCCATCCCCCACTCCTCTCCCCGTCCCCTTCCCCCACTCTTCTCCCCGTCCCCATCCCACACACCTCTCCCCGTCCCCATCCCACACTCCTCCCCTGTGCCCCACTCCTCTCCCCTTTCGCCCACTCCTCTCCCCATCCCCTTCCCTCCACCCCAATCTTTTTCTCCTTTCCCCTTCTTCCCCTTTCGCCCACCTTCTTCCTCATTCCCCCCAACCCCTCTCCCTGACCCTTTACCCTCCACCCCAGCACCACCTTCTCTTCACCCTGTCCCATCCCCCCCAGAGGGTCAGCTACCCACTACTGGCCATCGTTTCTCTATTCCTGCAGTGGTTCACTGAGCCACCAGGTGGAGCGCTTTCTCCTCCGGCTCTTCCTGATCCTTGGAATGAGGTGCACTGTGCACGGCTGCACACCCGGTAATATCTGCAGAGCCCGCCACATCTACCCGACCCGCCACACCTGCCCTTCCCGCCACGCCTGCCCGTCCTGCCACATGTACCCGACCCGCCACATCTACCCGTCCCGCCACGCCTGCCCGTCCCGCCACATCTACCCGACCCGCCACACCTGCCCGTTCCTCCACACCAGCCCGTCCCGCCACACCAGCCCGTCCCGCCATACCTGCCCATCCAGCCACGCCTGCCATGACATAACCCACTGGTCAACCTGAGAGCACCTTGAGCAACAGACTGGTTCCACCAAGATGTAGTACAGAACGCACAGGAGATCCTTTTTCAATGTGGCTATCAAACTCTTCCCCCTTCTGTCGTGGGGTAACCTGAAGTGGCTGACCAGTTTGTTTCCATGCTGTATAGCTCGGTCACTCTAATGGCTGCTCCATCACTCAGTCAGCCCACACCAGCTGACATAAAGTGGCACAAGTGGCTGGTTTTGCAGATAGTGAAGATGGTTGTGAAAGATTGCAGCAGGATCTGGATCGATTGGCCAGGTGGGCTGAGGAATGGTTGAAGGAATTGAATACATACAAGTGTGAGGTGTTGCACTTTGGGACATCTAAGATGAGCAGGACCTACACAGTGAATGATAGGCCTCTGTGTAGTGTTGTAGAGCAGAGGGATCTAGGAGTGCAGGTGCATGGTTCCTTGAGGGTCGCGTCGCAGGTAGATAAGGTGGTTAAAAAGGCTTTTGGAACATTGACCATCAGTCAGAATATTGAGTATAGAAGTTGGGAGGTCATGTTGCAGTTGTATAAGACGTTGATGAGACCGCATTTAGAATATTGTGTTCAGTTCTGGGCACCATGTTATAGGAAAGATATTATCAAGTTTGAAAGGGTTCAGAGAAGATTTAGGAGGATGTTACCAGGACTAGAGGGTGTGAGCAATAGGGAGAGGTTGTGTAGGCTGGGACTCTATTCCTTGGAGCACAGGAGGATGAGGGGTGATCTTATAGAGGTGTACAAAATCATGAGAGCAATAGATCGGGTCGATGTACAGAGTCTCTTGCCCAGAGTAGGGGAATCTAGAACCAGAGGACATAAGTTCAAGGTGAAGGGGAAAAGATTTAATAGGAATCTGAGGGGTAACTTTTTCACACAAAGGGTGGTGGGTGTATGGAACAAGCTGCCAGATGAGGTAGTTGAGGCTGGGACTATCCCAACGTTTAAAGGACAGTTAGACAGGTACATTGACTCACAGTACAGGTACTCACAGTCACCTGATTCTGCGGCTTGGCACGGACACTATAATAACTGGCACTGGCCACTTCAATAACTGGCACTGGCCACTCAAATCAGCCACCCCGGACATGTTTATGATTGGTCTTACTGTACTTTAACGTTGTTTGTATCTATTTTAACTTATACTGTTCCATCAGGGACTGGATTGTTTTAGTGTTGTTATTATTATGTGTGAAATGTTTTAAACGTCATGTGCGATGCTCCGGTATTCCCTGGGAAACGTCTTTTCGTTTTGCACTGCACAACTGTTGCTTGCAAGATGACAATAAAGGAATTGAATTGAATTGAATTGAATTGATGGGACAGGTTTGGAGGGATATAGACCAAATGCAGGCAGGTGGGACTAGTGTAGCTCGGACATGTTGGCCGGTGTGGGTGTTGGGCCGAACACTATCATTCTATAATCAATGGCTTGACCCACCCTGGTCATTCCTCCTTTTCCCCATTTCTGTCCGGCAGAAGGTACAGAAACTTTAAAGCAGCACCTCCAGACTCAGGAAAAGTTTCTTCCCTTCTGTTGGCAGGCTTCTGAACAGACCTTCCATAAGGCAGGGTACTGTGCAATTCGCCTCTATTCCCCATTGCGGACATTGGACTTTGTCTCTGGAACTGATGCGCTGCAATGCTGAGAACTATATTCTGCACTTAGAATCTTCCCCTTTGCGCTACCCATTGTACTTGAGTCTGACTTGATTGTATTAATGTATGGTAATATATAATCTAATTGGATAGCATGCATAACCAAGCTATTCACTGACCTCGCTAAACATGACAATAATAAACCTGAACCTGCCTCATCACAATTTCCCACGACTAACTCCTCCCCCTCAACCCCCGAAGTCTATTCCACCCAAAACCTGCCTTGAATGTACTCTGTCTGAATGTCCACTGCACTCCTAGAAAACCATTCCAACCATGAACCAATAGTTGAATGAACAAATGTCTCCTCATCTAGGTCCTGAGGAGCCAGCATTGGTTTATTATTGTGACCTCTACCACAATCGGGGCATTGAGTATAAGAGTCAGGAAGTTTGATAGGACTTGAGTCAGGCCACATTTGAATGTTGCAGGCAGTTCTGGTCGCCCCATTACTGGAAGGATGTGAAGAAGGCTTTGTGCAGGATGTGGAAGGGGTTTACCAGATGATGCCTGGACTTTCTCTGGACTGCTGGGGGTTGAGGGGAGACCTGATAGAAGTATATAGAATTATAAGAGCCAGAGATAGCCAGAACCTTTCCCCAGGGTAGAAATGTCAAAAGACAAGAGGGCGCAGCTTTAAGGTGAGAGGAGCAAAGTTTAAAGATGTGCAGGGCAAGTAATTTTGCACAGAGGGTGGTGGTTGTCTGGAACTCGCTGCCAAGGGTGGTGGAGGCAGATATGATAGAGGCATTTAAGAGGATTTTAGATAGGCACATGGCCATGGAGGGATATGGATCTTGTGCAGGCAGAGGAGATTAGTTTAATTTGGCACCATGTTCGACATGGCTGTCCCTCTGACGGGGTGTTCTATTGCTGATTGTCACTGGAAGGTTCACCGTGTCTCAGATTCACCCGTTCCCTCGCCTGCTGAGGGCGCAGGTGAAGAGCCCTTGTTGTAACGTCACTGTCTGTTGTGTGGGGCAATGGATGGGCTGCTGGTGAGAGGGTGGGACGGGCACCAGTGGGGGGGGGGGGGGGGAGGTTGAAGAGGAATAAAGTTTGAGAGGAGCAGCTGTCACAGAAAAGAACATTTCCCACCACCTCCCCACTCGTTGCCTTGTTTTGTAAACAGGCCGCGGCAGATAGTCGAGGTTAAACTGATTGTATCTCAAGCCGCAGATCAACCTGAGGCGTGTTATAGAATCCACAGGTGATGGCAAAGATAACCAGTGGGGGAGATCAGGGCATGGACTTGCTTGTTTGTACGCTGCCGGTATCAGCACCCTGACACCACACTAGATGCCATTCAACTGAGAGAGCTGCTGCTATTTGCTCACCTCCCTGTCACAACTCAATGACTCTCATATTCTCAAATTTTTTTTTAGTGATACTGCGCGGAAACAGGCCCTTCAGCCCACCGAGTGCGCACCGACCAGCGATCACCGTACACTAGCACTATCCTACACAGGAGGGACAATTTACAATCTTTACCAAAGCCAATCAAGCTAAAAACCTGTACGCCTTTAGAATGTGGGAGGAAACGCCAGCACCCGGAAAAAGTCATAGGGAGAACGTACAAACTCCATACAGACAGCACCCGTAGTCAGGATCGAACCCGGGTCTCTGGCGCTGTAAGGCAGCAACTCTACCGCTGCACCACCGAGCAGCCCCATTGTTTATTGAACTAGTTTAGAACATGGAATAATACAGCACAGGAACAGGGCCTTCGGTCCACAATGCCTGTGCAGTAACATGAAGCCAAGATAAATGCTAAGATATACTGTGAGTTTTTATCTCTGCAGCATAGTGGGCTGACCTTATTGAGGTGTACAAGATCATGAGGGGCATGGATAAAGTGAACCATCGCAGTCTTATACCCAAAGTAGAGGATTCTAAATCTAGAGGGCACAGGCTTAAGGTGAGAGGGGAGAGATTTAAGAGGGACCTCGGGGGCAACCTTTTCACTCGGGATAATCCGTATCTGGAATGAGCTATGAGAGCTATGAAAATAGTTACAATTACGACTTCTAAACAACTTTGGGCCTGTACTCGCTGGAGTTTAGAAGAATGAGGGGGAACTCATTGACACATACAGAATAGTGAAAGGCTTGGATAGAGTGGAGGTGGAGAGGATGTTTCCAGTAGTGGGAGAGTCTAGGACTGGAGGTCATAGGACGTTCTTTTAGGAAGGAGATGAGAAATGTCTTTAGTCAGAGGGTGGTGAATCTGTGGAATTCTTTGCCACAGAAGGCTGTGGAGGCCAAGTCAGTGGATGTTTTTAAGGCAGAGATAGATAGATTCTTGATTAGTACACGTGTCAGAGGTTATGGGAAGAAGTTATGAGAATGGGGTTAGGAGCGAGAGATAGATCAGCTGTGATTGAATGACTTGATGGATTGGAGTAGACTTGATGGGTCGAATGTCCTAATTCTCCTGCTATTCCTTGTGACCTTATGACATTTGGGCGGATATGTGGATAGGAAGGGATTAGAGGGATATGGATCAAATACAGGCAAATGGGACTAGTCGGTAAAGACAATGTGGGCCAAAGCTCTACAGTTCCATGATTCTGCCTGCACACACGAACCATATCCCTCCATACCCTGCATATCCATTTGCCGATCCCAAATTCTCTTAAACACCACAATTTGATGAAGCAATCTCTGTGCCACCCACCCTCTCGGAATATCTTTTACCCCAGTGAGACCACCTCACATTTTAATGTTCATAAGTGATAGCAGAATCAGTCTATTTGGCCCATCAAGTCTACTCCGCCATTCAATCATGGCTGATCTATCTCTCCCTCTCAACCCCATTCTCCCGTCTTCTCCCCATAGCCCCTGACACCTGTGCTGATCAAAAATCTATCTATCTCTGCCTTAAAAATATCCATTGACTTGGCCTCCGCAACCTTCTGTGACAATGAATTCCACTGATTCACCACCCACCATTTTCTAAGCAGTGAGTATTAACGATCTTAACTGCCCATTGACCAACCCTTCATCCCTGAAATCATTTGGTGAATCGCTGGGAGTGTGACCCCAGGCAAGTGCAGCCCTCCTGTTGAAGGATCAAGTGTGTTTAATTAAACGTACCGACAACAGACCAGTGTAATTCTTATGTGCTGCAGCTTTACAGGCCCATAAACGCAATAACACACAGATCAATATAACAGATATAATAAATTAATAATCCCAATAGCAGATAATCATAATAGTGCAAATCCAAAGTAAATCCAAACACAGTCCATAAAAGATCAGAGTCGCTGAGATTAGTGTTGTGTAGTTCAAGAGCCTGCCGGTTGGTAGGCTCCTTCTTCTTGAAGCTATTCTTCAACCTGGAGGTCACGGTTTTCAGGCTCCTGTACCACCTTCCTGATGGTAGCAGCGCAATGAAAGCTTGGCCGGGATGGGTCTTTGATGATATTGGCTTCCTCCATGAGATAGCACCTCCTGTAGATCCATTCGATGGTGGGGAGGTCAGTACCCGTGATGGACCGGGCAGTGTCCACCACTCTCAGTAATCTCCTTTTTTCCTGCGTTTTCGAGTTGCCGAACCAGGATGCAACCAGTTGTTCTGCTGACTAAATCTGCACAAAGTATTTCAAAGCCCTGTAAGACTTCACAAGACCTTGTTGTACTGGTACTCCAACCCCCTTTCCAGTTGAAGTTCGCCGCTCTCATCGTACAAAGTGTGATTTACAAACTGTACACCCAGTTTGACCTCTACTGCTGTCTGACTAAAATCTGCTGACTTATTCTAGTTCCTGCCCTTCTTTTGTCCTTCAACCAATCTCGTCTCCGCTCATGTTATCCGCAGCCCCTATTTGTGTAACCACCTTATCAAGGACCTTGTAAAAGTACAGATAGGCCTGTGTTTTCCCTGCATCTACTCTGAGCCTCATTAACTTTCTAAACGACGGGCTAGGTCATGCTTATCGATGGATGCCAGCATTGTGCCAGCTACTGTCACTACCTCTGATGGCCAGGTCCCTGGGATGGAAGCTATCAGACGCGGGGAATTGTCAGCCTTCAATGGTCCACTGGTGGTTTTATTGTCACATATGCAACTACACAGTGAAATTATTTCTTACAATATTGCCATACCTAACCACGTCCAGGTAAACTATTTCTGTACAATTAGCAGATTGTACAGAAATAGTTTACCGATCCCGCTTGCAAGAGGCACCATGTTTTGGCGGCGTTTTCATAATCCAGTCCGTGCTCTAGTTGTTATGAGCGGTGTCCGATCTAGGCAAGCCCCAGGCTGTTGCGGGCCTCCAGCCGTCACCTTCCTTGGACGTGTGGATCATTTAGCGAACCAATGTCCCTCACATCGCCCGTCCACCTTTGTTCCCTGGGGGCGCTTCCCGCAGCAGACCTTGAGGGCGCGGTGGGCCAGACCTGGTTCCCCCTCCTCTCCTCCTGGCCTTGCTCCTCACCTGTTACATCCATCGTCGTCACCAGCTCCGTCCTCCCAGTCTCTGGTCTTCGGAGGACGAACAGGGGGCCGGCTCGGTGGCTTTCTCCCTTAGGCCAGGGTCTGCTGAATCCCCTCATTTCAGTCCCCTCACTTCACTTAACAGGACAATTAAATTCTTGCTTACTGCAACTTAACAGGCCCATTAATACAATGACACGCAGATAAATATATAATAATCAACAATTACAATAAGTTAATCATCAGTAATACCAGGTATTCAGACCATATCAGTGCAAAAATGGTCTGCAGTGCAACCAAGCACTAATCCATAGTGGACCTCATTTGTAGAGGCTAGTGTTGTGCAGTATTCAAGAGCCCGTTGGTTGCTGGGAAGAAGCTGTTCTTGAACCTGGAGATCACCTGTCCAAGTTCTCCAGAGATGCCGCCTGACCCGCGGAGTTACTCCAACACTTTGTGTCTTTTCTTTTTGTAAACCAGTATATGCAGTTCCAGGTGTCTACATACACTAGTTCAACAGGTAGTGTTTAGATTAGAGATACAGCGTGCAAACAGGCTCTTCGGCCCACCTAGTCCGCACCGACCAGCGTTCCCCGCACGCTAACACTATCCTACACACACTAAGGACAATTTACAATAATTACCAAGCCATATAACCAACAGACCTATACATCTTTGGAGTGTGGAAGGAAACCAGAGATCCTGGAGAAAACCCACGCAGTCACAGGGAGAAAGTACACACTCCATACAGACAGCACCCGTAGTCAGGATCGAACCCGGGTCTCTGGTTCTGTGGCAGCAATTCTACCGCTGCGGCAAGGAGAAAATTATCAGAGTACAGAATATAGTGTTGCAGCATAATTTTATTACAGGTACAGAGAAAAAGTGCAAGGTTCGCATTGAGGTAGGTTGGAAGATTGCGACTACATCCTAGGTTATGGTAGGACTGTTCAGCAGTCTGGTAACAGCGGGGAAGAAGCTGTTCCTGAATCTTTTTTTACGTCCTTTCAGGGTCCATCACGGGCACTGACCTCCCCAATCTCAAAAAGGCTGCGTGTATCATCAAAGACCATAGCCACGCTTTCATTTCACTCCTGCCATCGGGAAGAAAGTACAGGATCCTAAAAACTCTGACCTCCAGGTTCAACAACAGCTTCTTCCCAACACTGCTGATCTACGAACTTGATTGTCTTGGTTGCAATAGGGACTTTGGGCTTTTGTTTGCACTGATATTGGGTATATTTATTTTAATTCATTCAACTTTGTTTTTGTTTATTATGTTATCTACGAGGACAGTGTCTGCAGACCTGTTTTGATGCTACAAGTAAGAATTTAATTGTTCCAGTTTTGGTTCATACACTTAACTCTCTTGACTTCTGCCCAATGGGAGAGGGGAGAAGAGGAAATGATTGAGGTGAAAATGGTCTTTGATTATGTTGGTTAGCACTGATCTGGTGATGCCAGTGGACAGATGTTCATGATGATTTAACTCTGATCAGCCCAGCCAGGGTCGGCCATCTCCACTCCGGGCTGGTTACCGCCTCCAGTCCAGGCCGGCTACTGTCTCCAGTCCGTGCCGGCTGCCATCTCCACACCAGACCAGCTAGCGTCTCCACTACGGGCAAGCTGCCTTGCAGGGAGCCCGGTTGCCCCAGGCCGTGCGGAGCGGGGACTGATGGATGTTTATGTTCTTCCACAGAGCGAGCAGGGCGCGCTGCCCGTGGGGCCCCTCAGGATTGAAGATGAGGAGGAGGAGGATCTGAACAAGACCTGGGGCGTTGAGCGGTTCGACGACCTGCTCCACGATGCGTCCAGTCGGTGTGTGGATGAAGTCCGGCGCACCTTCGACGAGGCAGACTTTGAGTGTGAGTGTGTTTCTGCTATCCAGGTCACACTTCGAGTGTGAATGCCCCTCTAAATGCTGCCTCCGCTGACCAGGTCCCTCTGAATCCCACACATCCCGGGCCAGACCGAGAATGGTGGCATTGGGAGACATCCGCCTCTCACCCTCCTGCCTCTGTGCAGCACTCCACCCCTCCCCACCTGCCCACCATCCTTCACCCCTCCTGGCTGTACCAATTACCCACTGGCCCGACTCACCCTTCTCCACAGCTCGTTATACCAGCTATCTCTCCACCCCACTCTCTGTCCTGACGCAGGCTTTTGGCACAAAACATCGACCGTTCCTCTCCCCAAGGATACCGCTCTACCCATGGAGTTCGTCCAGCAGAGTGTTTCTCAATAGCGACCTAGATTGCATCAGCTTGTCACCAAACAGCAGGGAGTAATTGAGCATAACACAAAGTGTTAGGTTAGGTCAGGTTTAGGTTTACTATTGTCACATATACAGTGAAAAGCTTTGTTATATATGCTCTCCAAACACACCAGATACACCATACAGGTATCTAGTCAAGTTAAACTCAAGTACAGTGGTCTGAAGAAGGGTTTCGGCCCGAAACGTTACCTATTTCCTTCGCTCCATAGATGCTGCTGCACCCGCTGAGTTTCTCCAGCATTTTTGTGTACCAGTGGTTCAACTGTTCTGTATTGTCACACACATCGAGGCACGGTGAAATTCTTCTTTTGCATACAGTTCAGTAAAGTATTACTGTACATAAGCACAATCTTAGATTAAGTATTATGTTTATAGAAATGGTCCACTGAGTAAAGATACGTCGCCAGGTTTTGGCACCATTTTTAAAGTTTTTTTCCAGTACTAGAGGCTTAAGGTGAGAGGGGAGAGATTTAAGAGGGACTTCAGGAGCAACTTTTTCTCTACGAGGGTAGTCCATAACTGGAACGAGCAGCCAGAGGAGGCTATAGAAGCAGATACAATTATGACTTTTACAAGACATTTGAATAAATATGGATAGCAAAGCCGAGATAAGGGCCAAATTAAGGCAAATGTGACTATCCCAGAATACCACCTTGGTTGAAGGGCGTGTTTCCGTGCTGTACAGTTGCATGACTCTGTGAGATCTGATGTCGTTGCTGTTGTCCAGTTGAGTGACCACCACCAGCCTGGTCCAATATTTTCCTTCAGCCAGCATCCCTAAAGCAGTTTCACTGATCATTTTCACGTTGCCACTTGTGCGAGCGTTCTGTCTGTCAAATGGGCTGCAGGGAATCACAGCCCTGACTGCTCTCTTTGCCTGTCCTCTTCATTCTCTGGTGCCCTATGACTCTAAAGGCTGCTTTATCTCTCAGTAAAATCACAGCTGCCAACATCATCAAAGACGTATCCCACCCTGGTCCTTTCTTCTCCCCGCTCTTGTCCAGCAGAAGGTACAGAAGCTTGAAAGCACTCGCCGCCAGACTCGGGAACAGCTGCTTCCCTTCTGTTATCAGACTTCTGAACGATCCTTCTATAAGCCAGGTTACTGTCCGATTCACCTCTACCCCATTGCAGACATTGGACTTTGTCTCTGCAATTGTTGCACTACAATGCTGACAACCACAGTGCCCTCCATAATGTTTGGGACAATACCCATCATTTATTGATTTGCCTCTGTAATGCACAATTTTAGATTTGTAATAGAAAAAATCACATGTGGTTAAAGTGCACATTGTCAGATTTGTATACATTTTGGTTTCACCATGTAGAAATTTCAGCAGTGTTTATACATAGTCCCCTCATTTCAGGGCACCATAATGTTTGGGACACAGCAATGTCATGTAAATGAAAGTAGTCATTTTTGTTGCATATCCTTTGCATGTAATTACTGCTTTAAGTCTGCGATTCATGGACATCACCAGTTGCTGGGTGTCTTCTCTGGTGATGCTCTGCCAGGCCTGTATTGCAGCCATCTTTAGCTTCTACTTGTTTTGGGGGCTAGTCCCCTTCAGTTTTCTCTTCAGCATATAAAAGGTATGATCAAGTGGGTTCAGATCGGGTGATTGACTTGGCCACTCAAGAATTGACCATTTCTTAGCTTTGAAAAACTCCTTTGTTGCTTGAGCAGTATGTTTGGAATCATTGTCTTGCTGTAGAATGAACCGCCAGCCAATGCGTTTTGAGGCATTTGTTTGAACTTGAGCAGATAGGATGTGTCTATACACTTCAGAATTAATTATGCTACTACCGTCAGCAGTTGTATCATCAATGAAGATAAGTGAGCCAGTACCTTCAGCAGCCATACATGCCCAGGCCATAACACCCCCACCACAGTCCCTTTGCGATTAGTAAGCTCACCAGTGCTCTCTTTCTTCTTATTGATGTTCCAAACAGTTGATTTTGGTAAGCCTAAGGCTTGGCTGGTGTCTCTTAACAGTTTTATTCTTGTTTCTCACTCATAATGGCTTCTTTGACTTTCATTGGCACAACTTTGGTCCTCGCGTTGATAAACAGCAATAAAAGTTTGCAAAGGTGGTGGAAAGACTGGGGAGAAAAACGAGGTGCTGAGAGCTCTCTTATACCTGCATTAAGGAGGCATTTTAAACACACCTGAGCAACTACAAACACCTGTGAAGCCATGTGTCCCAAACATTATGATGCCCTGAAATGGGGGGACTATGTATAAACACTGCTGTAATTTCTACATGGTGAAACCAAAATGGTCTTTATTGATTTTTTCTATTACAAATCTCAAATTGTGGAGTACAGAGGCAAATAAATAAATGACGGGTCTTTGTCCCAAACATTATGGAGGGCACTGTATATTCTACACTCTGAATCTTCCCCTTTGCTCGACCTATTGTACTTGAGGTGGACTTCTCATGAGTTTCAATGTACAGTATTATCTGATGTGTTTGGATAGCGTGGAGAGCAAAGCTTTTCACTGTAGCTGAGTACACGTGACAATAGTAAACCTAAGTCCAACATGAATCTTCTGTCCGTCCCTCACACAGACCACCGCCACTCGTCGCTGCACACTCACCACCCCCTGTCCACACACATGCCCTCAGAGGGCCGCAGGAAGAAGGGGACGCAGAAGAAGAGCAAGAAGACTGCCTCATCTCCGACGGACGCACCCACCATCGAGGAGGGGGGACGAGGAGGACGATCACAGCGACGGCACGCAGGAGAAGAAGGAGCCCGCGGAGGGCGGCGTGCAGCCAGACGCCGCTGCCGAAGTCCAGGTGCGGGCCTGGGGTTTGGGAGCAGAGGGCAGGGCGGGTGCTGGGCAGCCTCCTGTGGACGGCGGCACTGTGAGGGTGGGATTGCGGGGACCTGGGGTTCTGGCGATGGGGGTGGGGGGGTGAGGATTGGTCGTGTCTCTGGAATGCAAAGTAAACTGCAGATGCTGAAATCTCTCCCCACCCTCCATCCTCCCCTCCCTCCCTCCTCCCTCCCTCCCTCCCCAGTTTCACCCCGCCACCCTACTTTCTCTACCCTTCCTTCCCTCACCACCCTCCTCTCCCTCCCTCTGATTCTACCTCCCCTGTCCTCTCCCCCCACCCTCCTCTCTCCTGCCCTCTGCTCCCTACCCCCCTCTTCCCTACCCCCTACCCCCTCTTTCCTACCCCCCTTCTCCTCTACCCTACCCTCTCTTCTCCCCTACCATCCACTCTACCTCCTCTCCCCTACCCCTCTCCCCCTACTCCCTCTCCCCTACCCCCTCTCCTCTACCCCCTTCTATACTACCCCTCTCCCCTACCCCCCTCTCGCCTACTCCCTCCCCACTCCCCTACCCCCCCTCTCCCCTACCCCCCCTCTCCCCTACCCCCCTTCTATACACTACCTACCCCTCTCCCCTACCCCCTCTCCCCCTACTCCCTCTCCCCTACCCCCCTCTCCCCCTACCCCCCCCTCTCCCCTACCCCCCTAACCCCCCTCTCCTCTACCCCCTATACTACCCCTCTCCCCTACCCCGCCTCTCCCCCTA
>CM075977.1:13606361-13691735 GCA_038087875.1 Malacoraja senta
AGGGTCACTGACCCAAACGTTTCTCTTTCCCCTTACGTTGCTGGGCAGACAGGGAGCTTCCAGCAGTGGTGTTGTTGGTTCTGCCTGCGTACATTGACCAGGGGTGCATGGTGTGAGGGGAGGTTCAGCTGATCGGGAGAGGCCAAACATTCAGTCAGTTATGAAGGTATGAAATTAGGCCATTTGGCCCATCAAGTCTACTCCGTAATTCAATCATGGTTGATCTATAGGGCGAAGGAAATGTTCCAGAGATGCTGCGTCACCCACTGAGTTTCTCCAGCACTTTTGTCTACCTTCAATTTGCCAGCATCTGCAGTTCCTTCTTAAACATAGTTGATCTATATTTCACTCTCAACACCATTCTCCAGCCTTCTCCCGTGGCACCTGTACTAATCAACAATCTGACAATCTCCACCTTAAAAATATCCATTGACCTGGCCTCCACAGCCGTCTGTGGCAATGAATTCCACAGATTCACCACCCTCTGACTAAAGAAATTCCTCCTCATCTAAAGGCACGTCTGAGGCTAGGGCCTCTGGTCCGAGACTCTCCCTCTAGTGGAAACATTCTCTCCACATCCACTCTCTCCAGGCCTTTTACATTGAACATTAAACATTGAATTTTCCAATTTTAGGTAAATAACCTACAACCAAACTTCCATTCCTCCCCTCATCTATATCCACCTGTCCCCGCCAGACTTTGTCACACCTCGCCTCTCCTTTCCAGCTTTCTCCCCCACCACAATCAGTGTGAGGAAGGGTCCTGACCCAAAACGTCGCCCGTCCGTCACTTTGTGTTTTTTTTGTAAACTAGCACCTACAGTTCCATGTGCCAGCATTCAGGCCAGAGGGTAGTGCATGGATCCTGAGGAACATCACACTGAGGTCCAGACATAGTGGAGATGTGAGCATAAACGCAAAGTGCTGGGAGAACTCGGCAGGTCAGGCAGCATCTGTGGGAGAAGTGGACAGATGATATTTCAGGTCATACACTCAGACATCACAGAAACAGGTCTTTCAGCCCATCATGTACATGCCACTCTAAGATGCCCATTTGCCCTTGTCCCATTTGCCTGTGTTTGACCCACAGCCTTCTAAACCTTTTCTATCTATATACATATTCAAATTATTTTAAAATGCCGTTATTGTACCTGCCTCAACTAGTTTCGTTTATTGTCACGTGTACCGGGAAACTGTGAAAAGCTTTTGTTGTGTGCTAACCAGTCAGCACCACTTCCTCTGACAGCTCGTTCCATATACCACCATGAAAAAGTTGCCCCTCGGGTTCCTTTTAAATCTTATCGCTCACCTTAGACCTATGTCCTCTGGTTCTTGATTCCCCTAATCTGCCTAAAAGACAGTGCATTCACACTCTGCTGAGGTTAGCAGATACATGGAACTGCAGGTGCTGGGTTACAAATGGAAAAAAAGACACAGTGCTGGAGTAACTCAGCAGGTCTCCAGAGAACATGAATATGTGACGATTCGGGGTCAGCTTCTGAAGAAGGGCCTCAACCTGAATGGTCATCTATCCATGTTCTCCAGAGATCCTCCCTGACCCACTGAGATACTCCAGCACTGTGTTGCCTCTTGCTGAGTTTGGTGTTGTGCAACGTTCAAGAGCCTGATGGTTGCTGAGACGGTTCTCAGGCTCGTGTGTCTTCTTCCCGATGGTAGCAGCGAGATGAGAGCGTGGCCAGGTGGTGTGGGTCTTGATCATACTGGCAGCGTCCCTGGAGATAAAGGGGGTGACTTCGGGTCGAGACCCTACTTCAGGCTGATTGTAGAGGGGGCCGAGAAAGCTGGGATGTATGACCCAGCATCTGTGTCTTTGTGCGCGACAGTCACTGTGCTCCCTGTCGACGTTTGCTGCCGACTGATGGTCCAATGCCTCCCTCTTCCAGTTCTTCATGCCTGACGAGGAGTTGGAGAATAACGCGGTGTCGCTGAGCCCCCCGGACCGAAGGCCGAAGCAGCAGGATGTCCCTTCCCCCCACTCCGAGCCTGGCATTATCCTCCCACACAGTCATCTTGGCAGGAGCAGCGAGCGGATGGCCCTGAGGTAAGCTCCGCGCGGCGCTCAGTCCCCACGGACGGTCGTTCTTTGCCCACCCTGCAGCAGGTCCACAGACCGGATACATATCTCCATCTACACAGTTGTGGCCTGGTTTCGATCCTGACTGCAGGTGCTGGCAGTACGGAGTTTGTACGTTCTCCCTGTGACCCCCTGGGTTTTCTCCGGGTGCTCCGGTTTCCTCCCACATTCTGAAGACGTGCAGATTATAGATTAATTGACCTGTAAATTGCCCCTAGTGTGTAGAATAGGATAAGTGTACAGGTTTATTGCGGACTCGGTGGGCCTATCTGTTTTCGTGCTGTATCTCTAAAACTAAATGCCACATACAATGCTGATCTACAGAGGAGTTGGGCTGTGTGTGCACCGTGTGGTTTGTGTGTTGGTGATTGTTGTGCAAGTTGTGTGTCGGGCTCCATGGGTCAGCATTGTGGGGCCAAAGAGACACACAGAACGGAAACAGGCCCTTCGGTCCACCACATCCATGCTGACCAAGATGACCCATCTAAACTACTCCCATTTGTCTGCATTTAGCTCCTATCCCTCTAATCTGTCCTATCCGTGTACTTGTCCAGGTATTTTTTAAATATTGTAGTGACTGCCTCAACTACCTGCTCTGGCAGCTCGTTCCATAAATCCACCACCCTATGTATGGAAAACGTTGCCCCTCAGGTTCTTATTAAATCTTTCCCCTCTCACCTTAAACCCATGTCCTCTGCTTTTGAAGGGTTTCGGCCCGAAACGTTACCTATTTCCTTCGCTCCATAGATGCTGCTGCACCCGCTGAGTTTCTCCAGCATTTTTGTGTACCTTCCTCTGCTTCTTGACTCCTTTACTCTCGGCAAAATACTTTGTGCATCCACCCTATAAATTCCCTTCATAACCTTATGCACCTCTGTTCAACCCCCCCCCCCCCCATCCCCATCCTCCTAAGCTTGAAGGAATAAAGTCCTAGCCTGCCCAGCCTCTCCCTGTAGCCCAGACCCTCAATTCTGGGCACCGCCCTGCTTGGCCTGCTGCGCTGTGATCCTGGACTGGCCGACAGCTGAGTGTATGAACTGGGCTTCACATCAGCCCCTGACCTCCAGCTATGGTTCTCGATCACTTGGAGAGAATGGCAAAGGGGAGAGGGAGGGATACAATACAATAGTGCTTGATTGTCGCATGTACAAAACGCAGTGACATTTTATTTTTGCCTCGCCAGATTTGGCGCCATTTCCAAAAGTCCATTCTGCGCACTAGATCTTAAGGAGCGGCTGCCGATCCAAGCGAGCCCCCTGGATTGTTCAGCTTCCCATCGTCGCTATCCTTGCCCGGCTGCCTTTTTGCCCAGGGAGGCGCCTCCAACTGCCGACCTTGAGGGCGGGGGAGGTTACACCCTGGTTCACCTTCCTACCGGCCTTGCCCCTTGTGACCATTATCAGCGGCTCCCTTTTCCACACGGAGGGTGGTGGGAGTATGGAATGAGCTGTCAGAGAAGGTAGTTGAGGCGGGATGGACCCACACCACCCACACTTCCAGGAAAACACTGCTGTCAAGGTGCCCGTTCCGGCTGCCGAGCTTGAGGGCAGTCGGCATGAGGGTGCGATGGTGGTAGGACTAGATCAGGGCACGGCAGACTTGGCAGTGTAACCAGATCGTGTGTGAGGGTGGGGGCGAGGAGACAGAATGGGTTCACACATCAGTGTGGGACAGGCCTGACGAAGTGCTGCTCAGGTCTATATTCTGCACTCTGTCTTTTCCCTTTTCTCTATCTATTGCACTTTTGACTTGATTGTATTTATCTGTACTATTATCTGATCTGGTTAGCATGCAAAATAAACTTTTCAGTGTACCTTGATACACTTTGGTTTAGTTTATTATTGTCACATGCACCAAGGTACAGTGAAAAGCTTTGTTGCTGCTTGTTATGCAGTCAGCGGAAAGACTATACATGATTACAATCAATCTGTCCACATTATGCAGATACAGGATAAAGGGAACAATGTTTAGTGCAAGATAAAGTCCAATTAATCACATGACAACAACGAACCTAAAGCTAACCTAACATCATTACGAGCTGTGGAGTTAAGGAGTTACTCCAAAACATTGTTTGTGGCTTCAGATTCCAGCATCTGCAGTCTGTGAACATTCTGACTACAGACAGGGAATCATCGGAATATTTAGATAGAGGATCCCTCAGCCCTTTGACAGGGACAGGAGGGAAGAGGCTCTTGTGAGGGAGCTGGTCTTCCACGAGTATTGGAAACCGTGAATGCATTTCCATTTCCGTCCTGGACCCAAAACCCTCCCGTCCATTAGCCCGATAAACTACCTCTGTCCCCATCCATATTCTTGGCCTCTCCCTCCATTCACCCGCCCCCATAAACTTCCTCCTCCTCCTACCAGCCCCTGTGATCATTCTTACCCCCTCCCTCCCATCTCCCCTCCCTCATAAATTCACCCTTCCCCACCCCACTCTCCTCCCTCTGCTACCTATTCCGTCTGGGTATCAGTGACTCCCACATTAGAGAGCTAGCATTGATCCAGCTGAAGGTGGAAGAGGGCGACACAGTGCCACAGCGGTAGACCTGTGACCGCATGGGTTTTCTCCGGTGCGCCCGTTTCCTCTCACACTTCAAAGGCGCGCAGGGTTGTAGGTTAGTTGGCTTCTGTAAATTGTCCCCAGTGCTAGTGTACAGTGTGATCATAGGTCGGCACAAGACTCAGTGGGCCGCATGGCCTGTTTCCATGCTGTATCTTTAAAGTACAGTAAAGGCTGCCGTCAGCCTGGGGTGGGGAGCTCGCAGTCGGCCTGTCAGCCTGGGCCTGGGGCTGGGCCGCCAGTGCATCTCCCAGGCTGGATGCGGGTGAGGCAGTGATTCTTTGCCTGGCCCAGCCCACTGTGCTAGACTTGTTTGGTGGGTTTGTTCAGGCCCAGGAGCGGTTCACACTGGAGACGTCTCTTTCTCTTCCGCAACTACCTCCCTATCCCCAGGGCTGAATGATTCTCTCCCCCCCACGCCCTCTCTCGCCTCAATACTGACATTCCTTTAATCAGCTGGCTTCTCTCCTAGTCCCTCCCTTCTCAACTGGTTCACAGACTGTTGCTGCTCTGTCTGTGATGAAAATTCCCTTGTCCTGCTTCTACACTCCATCTACCCTGCCTCGGGAAAGTAGCCAGCACAATGGTGCAGCTGGTAGAGCTGCTGCCTCACAGTGTCAGAGACCTGAGTTCGATCCTGTCCTCAGATGCCGTCTGTGCAGAGTTTTCACCTTCTCCCTGTGACCGCGTGGGTTTTCTCCGGGTGCTCCGCTTTCCTCCCAATCCCAAAGACGTGCGGGATTGTACGTTAATTGGCCCTCTATAAATTGTCCCTAGTGTGTAGGGAGTGGAGGTGGAAGTGGGGTAACATAGAACTAATGTGAACGGGCGATTAGTGCTCGGCGTGGACTCAGTGGGCTGAGGGCCTGTTTCCATGCTGTTTCTCTAAACATAATCAAAATCACTTGCACTCCGGCCATTCCCTCTCCTCCTCTCTCCTGTTGGGCAGAAGATACAAAAGCATAAAAGCACGTATTCCTCGATTCAAGAACACCTTCTTGACTATTGAACGGTCCTCCCATAAGCTAGGGAGTAGTTCTGATCTTGTAACCTAGCTCGTTTTCAGACCTTACCCTTTTTCTCTAACTGTAACAATGTACGGCTATAACACTATATTCTGCACTCTGGTATTTTTCTCTTTACGCTAACTGTTGCACGTTTATCATTTGATTGCACTAATGTACAATATGATTTGAAGATAGACACAAAAAGCTGGAGTAACTCAGCGGGACAGGCAGCAACTCTGGAGAGAGGTTTCGCGTCAAGACCCTTCTTCAGTCTCGACCTGAAACATCACCTATTCCTTCTCTCCAGAGATGCTGCCTGTCACGCTGAGTTACTCCAACATTTTGTATCTATCTTCGGTTTAAACCAGCATCTGCAGTTCCTTCCGATACAATATGATCTGACTGGATAGCACACAAAGCTTCTCCCTGTATCCCGGTCCACGTGACTGTTATAAACCAATGCCCAGCCTTGCTCCTTCTGTGCCTCGGCAGCTGACAGAGTCCAGGCTCGGAATCTACAGCAGAACCACTCCTATCCTTCCAGAAAGCAGACTACTAGAGAAACCCAGCGGGCCAGGCAGCATCTGTGGAGGGGAATGGTCAGACTGAAGATGGGTCCTGACCCAAAATGTCATCTGTCTAATTCCCTCCACAGATGCTGCCTGACTCACTGAGTTCCTCCAGGACTTTGTGCTTTACTCAACACTCCAGCATCTGCAGACTCCTGCTTGTTTTCCCCTCTCACCTTAAGCCTGTGCCCTCTAGCCTGGATTCCCCTACCCTGGGGGTAAAAGGCTGCGAGCGTTCACTTTATCCATCACCCTATCTATTCCCCTCATGATTTTACACGTCTCCAAAAGAGCACCCTTCAGCATCCTGCGCTCCAGGACGGAGCAACACACTACTCCGAGTGTGGCCTCACTAACGTGTTGTACTTCTGTAACATAACATCCCAACGTCTTTACTCAATGCCCTGGATGAAGAAGGCCAATGTACCAAAAGCCTTCTTGACCACCCTGAAGTCCAGCGCGTCAAAAGCACAGAATGGCAACTTGGCCGGCAAGGGCGAGGTGGGTCAAAAGGCCTGTTTCCATACGGTGTAGCTCTATGACCCTCTGACTGTAAGTCAATGACATAGAGTTTGCAATGTGTGCCTGAGCCCTGTCTTGCAGGTTTAGAGAATAGTTTAGTTTAGAGATACAGCATGGAAGCAGGCCCTTTGGCCGACCAAGTCCACGATGATTAGTGATCGCTCGTACCCACTAGTTCTATCTTATACATTAGGTACAATTTACCAAAGCTAATTAACCTGCAAACCTGCACGTCTTTGGAGTGTGGAAGGAACCTGGAGGACCCGGAGAAAACCCACGCAGTCAATAGACAATGGACAATAGGTGCAGGAGTAGGCCATTCGGCCCTTCGAGCCAGCACCGCCATTCAATGTGATCATGGCTGATCATCCCCAATCAGTATCCCATTCATGCCTTCTCCCCATATCCCCTGACTCCGCTATTTTTAAGCCCTATCTAGCTCTCTCTTGAAAGCATCCAGAGAACCTGCCTCCACCGCCCTCTGAGGCAGAGAATTCCACAGTCACAGGGAGAACATATAAACTCCGTACAGACAGCACCCGCAGTCAGGATTGAACCCGTGTCTCTGGTGCTTTGAGGCAGCAACTCAACCGCTGTGCCACCAAGCAAACTCTTTCTGTGTGCGCGCTGGTGTTGTGTTGGGCCGCAGTGACCACCGTTAACGTTGCCCCTCTCTCAGGGCAGCGGCTGTCAGTGCCCCCAGCCTGCTGGAGGAGAACCGGGTGTTGCTGAAAACTGCGCTGACCCATCGCAGCAGCTACGACCTGAAGGAGCGGCGGCGCATCGGCAGCCAGACCACCGTAGACGAGGCCAAGTTCCAGAAGATCCCGACTGACGAGCTGGAGGCGGAGATGTTGGCCGTGGCCGATCTAGACTACATGAAGAGTGAGTGTGCGCGCGGGGCAGGGTGCAGGGTGAGGCTTTTACACAGAGGGTGGTGTGGGCCTGGAGTAGTGCTGCAGGCAGATATGAAAGTGGTGTTCAAGAGGCTTTTAGATGGGTGCAGGGAATGGATGGATATCGATCACACGCATGCTGAGGAGTTTAATTTAAACACAAAGTGCTGGAGTAACTCAGTGGGTCAGGCAGCACTACTTTGAAGAAGTTAAGCTCCGGTGCGAAATCTCCTCAAGGTATGCCTACTTTGAAGAAGTTCTCCTCCTCTCTCCGCTGGGGGTCTGAAGAAGGTTCACGACCGGAAACGTCACCTCCTCCATTTCGCAGGAGATGCTACCTGACCCGCTGAGTTACTCCAGCATTTTGCGTCTATCATCAGCATATCTGACCCGCTGACTTTGTGTTCTGCTCAAGATTCTAGCGACGGCAATTGCTTGTGACTCTGTTCTAAAGGTTCAGTCTCATCTCAAATACTGATATCTAATATTTAATGTATTAATTCTAACATCTTGGTGTTTGATGTATTACACAACAAGGCCCTCAAAAGTATTCCAAAACCTCCTTACCATTTGCATCAGAACGTTGATCAAAGACAGATTATTGTTGTATTCTGGGCTGGATAGTGTGGGGAAAGATAGATGAATAGGCAAGGGCTTCTCCCATTATGATGTTCCACCTCCCTGCTTGTACTCCCCCTGCCCTAGTTCCTGATTGGCCTTCCTTATGTACCTCAGCTCCATGGCCTATTCAATTCCCTCCCTATCTGCAGTTCTCTCTCATGCTCCTGCTCTTTCTCGAACTCTTTACCACTTGCTCACTCTTCACCTCTCAGCCTTGCTCTTGCCCGATCTGTGTCTCTCGCTTGTTCCCTCCCTCTCACTCGCTCTCTTGTTCTCTCTTTCTCGCTCTTGCCCACTCACCCTATTTCTTGCCTCCCACTGTCTTGCTCCCTCCCTCTTGCTCTCTGTCTCACATACTCCCTTTCTCCCCCTCTCACCCTATTTCTTGCCCTCTCCCTGTCTCACTCTCTCTCGCTCACTTCCTCTTGCTCCCTGTCTCACTCACTCCCTCTCATTCTCGCCCTCTCACTCTTTTCCTTGCCCCTCATTCCCCCTCACCCTCCTTCAAACATACTTCCTAAATAGGCTTTAGTTCACCTGCTCTGATCCCCCCATTTTGTAGCTGGAAGTGAGATTTTTTTTGGTCTACATTTCCACTCCACTGAATTGCCTTGGGAGGTGTTTAAACGCAGGTTGCAGAACTGCTGTTGGTAACAACTGCATTTGATCAGGATGTGTGAGGAATGTGTTCCGGGAACCAATCAGGAGGCATCAGAATGGTCCTTGCACAGATAGCCTGAGGTGTGTGGACTGTACCTGGGTGCAGTGCATGTCCTTACCTCTGGTTACCTGCTCCCAGGGCTGGCTAGAGCAATGGTAATGTGTGAAGCCGCAGGGAGTCCCAAGCCCCCAGCTGCTGGGGGCACCTGTTGGGGAGAGCGTCAGCAGCCCCCCTCCCACAGCCCGGGAGGGAACGAGGAGCCAGCAAAGTCGGGGGAGAGTCGGGAGTCTGAGGCCGGAGGTGATCTCCCACAGATGTGGAGCAGAGCGGGTAAGATTCATCGGTGAGATTGAAGCGCTTGGAAAAAGAAGGGGAGCTTTAAAATAGCCAAAATACCGCAGGGGCTGGAAACCTGAAACACAGTGGCTCAGCGGTAGATTGCTGCCTTACAACTCCAGAGACCCGCGTTCGACCCTAACTATGGGTGCTGTCTGTACGGAGTTTGTACGTTCTCCCTGTGACCGCATGGGGTTTTTCCGGGTGCTCTGGTTTCCTCCCACACTCCAAAGACGTACAGGTTTGTAGGTTAATTGGCTTCTGTAAATTGTACCTAGTTTGTAGGATAGAACTGCTGTACATGGTTGGCGTGGACTGGGTGGACTGTTTCCGCACTGTAACTCTAAACTAAACTAAACTATAAACACACTCTCCATGGTGCTGGTATCAAACCCAGAGGACACAGGTTTAAGGTGAGAGGAAGGAGTTTGAAGGTGGGAAGATATTTTTGACACACAGTGCCTGATATCTGACTCACTGCCAGAGGAGGTGATGGAGTTGTGTACATTCGCTGTGTGTAAATGACATTTAAATAGTCAATGAAATGAGCGAGGCATAGAGGACACAGAAGGACACAGAGTGTTGGAGTAACTCGGCACGTCAGGCAGCATGTCTGAAGAACATGGGTAGATGCTGCCTGATCCCCTGAGTTACTCCAGCACTTTGTGTCCCTTTTGTGTATTAACATAAGGGCCTGTTCCTTTTCAGTACAGCTCCCCTGCAGCTGAATAATGCAGCGTTCACCTGCAGCAAGGGTCACGTATCCATGGCTGCAGATTCCCATCTTTTCCTGTTCCCATTTCTGGATAGGATGGGAAATTCCTGTTTACTCAGAAACTGATTCCATGTTGGGGAGAGAGCGGGGCAGTGGAATTAATGTGGGGGTTGATACAGGGCTGTGGGAAGAGAGCGGGGCAGTGGGATTAGTGTAGGATTGACACAGGGCTGTAGGGAGAGAGCGGGGCAGTAGGACTGATACAGGGCTGTAGGGAGAGAGCGGGGCAGTGGGATTAGTGTAGGGTGGACACAGGGCTGTAGGGAGAGAGCGGGGCAGTGGGATTAGTGTGGGGTGGACACGGCTGTAGGGAGAGAGCGGGGCAGTGGGATTAGTGTGAGTACCGACAGTGCTGATTACATCGGTTTACTCGTGCTGTTCACGTTGAGTGGTGTGCTGTGACTGAATTTCAAAAGTGTCTCAAATTCAGTGAGGTGCTCACATCCCAGACCTCCCCTCCCTCACCAGCCCCTCCCCCTCTCCCCCTCACCTTCTCCCACCACCACTCCCTCACTTTTTCCCCACCACTTCCAACCCCACCACCACGCCATCTGCCTCCCTCTCTCCCCTCCGCCTCCCTCTTCCCCCTCCTGTCATTCTACTGCCCACATTCTCTTCCCTCCCCTTCACCTCCCTCTTCTATCCCTCCCCTTCACCAACCTCCCCCCCGCTTCCCTCCCCTGCTCCCCACTCCCCCACCTCTCACACTTTCTCTTCCTGCGCCATTTCCAACCTCCACTCTCACTCAGAATCGTGTGGAAGGCTCATCAGTAGGAAACGTTATCTCACTATCACTCCACACATGCTGCCTGCCCCACTGAGCATTTCCTGTTTTATTCCCAGCCTGTGCCACCCTGTTTAATCTGTGTGTTTCCTCCTGTTCCCAGTTCCCTGTGGTTCAGCTCACTGCCGGATGCACTTTAATACCATTAGTGCATCACTCAGTCCCTTCCTCTCCTGCACCTCCCTTCTAACCAGTCTGACCTGTCTGACTCCCTCCCCTCCCCCCCCATCTAACCCTTCAATGCCTGCAGTTCAAGCATCCCACTTCCTCCAGCGCTGTCTTGGCTCAAGATTCCATCATCTGCAGCCTCCCTTGTCACCTGCAAAGTGTGGATCCTGCATTGCTCTGATGGACATGTAGGTGTGGAAGTCAACACCATGAGAGCGGTGTGCTGGTCAGGCCAGCTAGACCCGTCCTGTTAGAGTGAAGGGAAGGGGTTAGGTGCTGACCCGTGAATCGTCCAGAGAGACTTCCGGTAAGTCGTTGTGGCTGTGACGTCTCCTGCCTTTATTTACTGAATCAGAACGAGCTGTCTCCAGGCAGCTTTAGACCTCACCGCATTCGAAAGGCCGAACCTGCTGCATGTCGCATTTCAGGACCTAATGCATACACGTTTGCATTCTGGGACCGAATGTGTTGCAGGCGCTGTTTTAGGGCTGAGCATAATGTGTGTCTGTGTATCAGGACTGTTTCGAAACCGAACACAGCACAGTGGCGCGGTGGTAGAGTTGCTGCCTTACAGCAACTGAGTCCCGGGTTCGATCCTGACTACGGGTGCTGTCTGTACGGAGTTTGCCGGTTCTCCTTGTGACCGCGTGGGTTTTCACCGGCTGCTCCGGTTTCCTCCCACACTCCAAAGACATACAATAGACAATAGGTGCAGGAGTAGGCCATTCGGCCCTTCGAGCCAGCACCGCCATTCAATGTGATCATGGCTGATCATCCCCAATCAGTACCCCGTTCCTGCCTTCTCCCCATATCCCGACTCCACTATTTTTAACAGCCCTATCTAGCTCTCTCTTGAAAGCATCCAGAGAAACCGCCTCCACCGCCCTCTGAGGCAGAGAATTCCACAGACAAGTTTTGTTTGTAGGTTAATTGGCTTTGGTAAAAATTGTAAATTGCCGCTAGTGTGCAGGATAATGTTAGTCTGGGGTGATTGCTGGTCGGCACGGACTTGGGCCTGTTTCTACAATGTATCTCTAATGTAAACTAAACACTGCGCATCTGAGTTTCGGAATTAAGTGTGCTGCACTGTGTCCAAAGGGTGCTGTTCGTCACCCTTTTGGGTCTGATTGTGCTGCGAGTTTGCTTTTCAGCTCCAACACTCTTAGTGTGTCCGTGTTTCAGGAGCAAACGCACTGTGTGTCCGTGTTTCAGGAGCCTGCGTATTCGTATTTCAGTAGCCTGCGCATCCGTGTTTCAGGAGCCATTGCACTCCGTGCCTGTGTGTCAGGGGCACATGCTTGGAATCGCAACGGGAATTTTAATCAGGAGCTGCGTTTTATGGGGGATGCTGGAAAAGAGTGGGAGGGAGAGGGGGTTGAGGGCCACACTGATCAGTGTGGGTGGGGAAGGCAGCTCGAGGGAAGCATTGGTGGGGTCTGAGTGGGTCAAGAGTCAAATGGTGAACGTTCTGACAAAGAATCTTCGACCTGAAACGTTGACTCTGGATCTCTTCCGTGGCACAGTGGTGGAGTTACTGCCTTGTAGCGCCAGAGATCTGAGTTTGATCCTGACTACGGGTGCTGTCTGTACGGAGTTTGTACGTTCTCCCTGTGACCACGTGGGTTTCCTCCCACATTCTAAAGATGCACAGGTTTGTAGGTTAATTGGTTTCAGTAAAAAAAAAGTTATAAATTGTCCCTAGTGTATGGGATAGTGCCAGTGTACGGCATGACCACTGGTTGGCACGGATTTGGTGGACTGAAGGGCCTGTTTCCGCACTCTATCTCTAAAGCCTAAAGAAGCGGCCTAACCTGATGAGTGTTTCTGGTACTTTATGGGTTTTTTATTCTAGATTTATATTCAGTTCTTTTATATTTAAACCAATTGTTGATACCCGACCATGGGAAAAATAGATTCCATCTACACTATCTATGCCTCTTGTAACTTTATACCTCTCAAACAACCTCCCTCACTCCAGGGAATACAAACCCAGCCTATCTAATCTCTCCCCATAGTAAAGTCCTGCAATCCAGCCAGCTAGCACACTGGATTCAGAACTGCACACAGTATTCCATATTTGGCCTTACCAGTGTTTCGTAAAGTTGAAACGGAACGTCCCACATTTATATTCTTCACCCAGATCTTAAAATGCAAGCACACCGCACCATCTACCTGTCTCACCACTTTCAGAGAACTTCGGACTTGAACGGCAAGGTCCATTGGTGACATTTAAAAGACTTCTATTTCGTCATGTGCAGGGAATGGAGGGATACTGGTTATGTGCAAGTAGAAAAGTGATGGTCCTGGCATCATGTAGAAACATGGAACTGCAGTTACTGGTTTACAAAAAAGGGGACAAAGTGCTGGAGTAACTCAGCTCATCAGGCAGCACCCCTGGGGATCGTGGATAGGCGACGTTTCAGGTCGGGACCCTTCATCAGACTGATGACATATGAAGAAGGCTCCCAACCTGAAATGTCACCTATCCATGTTCTCCACGGATATGGCCTGACCTGCTGAGTTACTCCAGCACTTTGGCATCATATATGGCACAAACATTGTGGGCCAAATGGCCTGTTTTTGTGCTGTTCTATGTTCTGTGTTCTATGGTTCTGTTCATCAACATTCCTCAGCACCCACCATTGATGTGCATGTTTTATCTCTGTTTAACTTCCCAAAATGCATAATCGCACACTTGTCAGGATTAAATTCCACCGGTCAACACTCAATCCAATTTTCCATCCAATCTCCATCCTGCTGTCACCTTAGACAAACATCACTAACTTTCATATCACTGACACATGAGATTGCAAAATATTATAATCTTATTTAATAATAGTCATAAAGGATGTTACCTGGGCTTGTGGGCTTGAGTTACAGGGAGAGGTTGGATAGGCTGGGAATTTTTTCATTGGAGCGTAGGAGGCTGAGAGGTGACCTTATTGAGGTGTACACGATCATGAGGGGAATGGATAAAGTGAACGCTCACGGTCTTTTCTCCAGGGTAGAGGATTCTATAACTAGAGGGCACAGGCTTAAGGTGAGAGGGGAGAGATTTATGAAGGACCTCAGGGGCAACTTTTTCACTCAGAGGGTAGTGCATATCTGGAACGAGCTGCCAGAGGAAGCTATAGAAGCCGATACAATTACAACTTTTAAAAGACATTTGGACAGATACAGGAAGGGTTTATAGGGATATGTGCTAAATGCAGTCAGATGGAACTAGCCCAGTATGTCAACCTAGTCAGCATGGTGGGCCGAAGGGCTGTTTCCATGCAAGGAAAAGATGAGCAGGAGAGGTAGGGCATATGCAAAACACAAAGTACCCAGATGAAGTCAGCAGGTCATGCAGCATCTGTGGAGCTACCCAAGCAGAATATGAGGTGCTGTGCCTCCACATTGCGTGTGGACAGACAACGTTTCGGGTCGGGACTCTTCTTCAGACTGATGGAGTAGGGGGAGGTAGCTGGAAAAGAGAGGCGGGGGCAGGTCCAAGCCTGGCAAGTGATAGGTGGATACAGTTGAGGGTGGGGGTGGTGGTGGTGGTAGGCAAATGGGTGGAGTAAGTGACAAAGGCTGAGGATGAACAGGAGACAAAAGAATGTCAGGAGATAGGAGAGAAGTGTAACGCTGGCAGGAGGGATATGAGTGGAAGGGAATCGGAGGTGGAAGAGGGGGGTTATAGGGAAATGGTGGGCTTGGAGATGGGGGATGAGCAAATGGATGAGGGAAAAGGCGCATGGTGTTCCGTGTGGTGGGAGTTCGTGGGAGGAATGTGTGCGAACTGAGGTGGGGGTGGGAGGAAACAGGCACCGGGTATTGCTTGGAATTGGAGAATTTAATTATCATACCGTTGGGTTGCAAACTCATTGAGGTTAGACAAAAACAGCTGGAGTAACTCAGTGGGTGTGGCAGCATCTCTGGAGAAAAGGAATAGGTGATTCTTCAGGTTGAAACCCTTCTTCAGACCGAGAGTTTCCTTCTGCAGTTGTACAGTTGTACAGGGCCCTGGTGAGACCACACCTGGAGTATTGTGTACAGTTTTGGTCTCCAAATTTGAGGAAGGACATTCTTGCTACTGAGGGAGTGCAGCGTAGGTTCACGGGGTTAATTCCCGGGATGGCGGGACTGTCATATGTTGAAGGAATGGAGCGACTGGGCTTGTGTACGCTGGAATTTAGAAGGGTGAGAGGAGATCTTATTGAAACATTTCAGATTATTATGGGATTGGACACGCTAGAGGCAGGAAACATGTTCCCGATGTTGGGGGAGTCCAGAACCAGGGGTCACAGTTTAAGAATAAGGGGTAGGCCATTTAGAACGGAGATGAGGAAAAACCTTTTCACCCAGAGGGTTGTGGAACTGTGGAATTCTCTGCCTCAGAAGTCAAGGTAGTGGAGGCCAATTCTCTGGATGCTTTCAAGAGAGAGTTAGATAGAGCTCTTAAAGATAGCGGAGTCAAGGGATATGGGGAGAAGGCAGGAACGGGGTACTGATTGTGGATGATCACATTGAATGGCGGTGCTGGCTCGAAAGGCCAAATGGCCTATTCCTGCACTTATTGTGTATTGTCTATTGAATATTGAGGTGCTGTTCCTCCAGTTTGCGTGTGGCCTGACTCTGGCAATGGACGAGGCTCAGGACAGAAATGTCAATGTTGGAATGAGAAGGGGAGTTAAAAGGGTTAGCAACCAAGAGATTCAGCAGGCCTTGACAGGCCGAGCACAAGTGTTGAGCGAAACAGTTGCTGAGTCTACGCTTGATGATGATGATGATGAGCACAGTCTCTGGCATGGGTTCGTTGGGCCGAATGGCCTGTTTCCCCGGCGGTGCTGCCAGGTGTTTCGAGAGGCCGTTCCTGGGCACGCTGCGCTCGGGGTAGGGCGATGGGAAGAGTAATATGACCCCGCCTTCTCTCCACAGGTCACCGGTTCGAGGATGTCCCCGGGGTACGTCGCCACTTGGTCACAAGGAGCAACAAGGGAACAGTCGTCCACGTCAGCAAGGACCAGTCCGAGCTCTTCCCCAAGGCCAAGAAACCCGACCGGCAGCCACACGAGGTGAGACCCCTCCCTCGTACCCCTCCCTCACTGTCAGCGCTCTCACAAACCACTCCAGAACGGGGCGGGAATCTGGAGCTAAACATCAAATTGCTGAGGGAACAGTTGGTCAGGTAGCATCCGTAGAGGGAACATAAGTTTCTCTCACCACCCCAGTCACCCTGCTCCTTTCCCCTCCTGCTTTTCACTCTACCTCTGTACACGTGACAATAAACTAAACTGAACTGAACAGCTCCATCTCCTGTCCTTGAGTCCCCCATTTCCCATTCCGTTCTCCCCCTCCAGTCCCCTTCCACCCACATTCCTCCCTCCGGCTTTACATTTCACTCCTCCTCTTCTCTCCTTACCTGACCTATGTCACTTACTCCACCCATCTGCCCCGATCACCTCCTCACCTGTGCCACTGGCCAGGCTTTGTGCTGCCCCCACCTCTCGTTCCCAGTGTTCTCCCCCTACTGCCCATTCCCTGCACAGATGCTGCCTGGCCCGCTGAGTACCTCCAGCACTGTGTGTTCAGCTGTGAGCCGTTACCTGGGATCGGGTGCTGGGTGGTCACGCCATGGTCAGCATCGTAGCCGGTGGTTGTGGAGTCCCGGGGGAGGTGATTACTGTCTTGAGACTCCTCCCAGGTGAGGAACCTGCTCCATAGTTGGTGAGGAGCAGGCGAGGGGAGGAGCACGGCTGATCATCCCTCCCTTAACCAGGGACACTCGGCTAACTCCCCACACAGCACATCAAACCTGGAGCTTGGTTGTTGCCTGTTGGTCACCGGCTCTCCCACTCACTCTCCGCGGGTTTCAATAAAACGGGCAGCAACTGAGGAGGAACGATGATGCATTACCTCGTGAGTAGACCGGGGTGCAGTGAGCTTACATTCTGTCGGTGTCGCAGGACTGGTCCGAGGCACCGATTAACGGCAGCGGGAACGCTCGTCAGCATTGGCAGACGGTGTAGGCAATGATCGCTGAGCCACTGTCCACAGTGACAGCCCTGTCAGTGAGCTGCCTGCACCAGGCGGGACCTACAACCCCGACACAGTCTGTGCATGTAATAGGACTGTGTACACACCGCGTTAACGCTGCTGAGGGTGGGTAAACGGGCTGTGTGTGGGGTTTTGTGTTCGATTCACTGGCCACGGGTCGCAGTGTTCCGACTTCAAGTGCTTTAAGTTGTTACGGCTGCATAAGAGATTCACCAGCAGTTACCTGGGCTTGCGGGCTTGAGTTACAGGGAGAGGTTGGATAGGCTGGGACTATATTCTTTGGAGCTAAGGAGGCTGAGGGGTGACCTTATGGAGGTGTGCAAGATCATGAGGGGCATGGTTAAAGTGTACGCTCACAGTCTTTTACCCACGGTAAAGGATTCTAAAACTAGAGGGCACAGGCTTAAGGTGAGAGGGGAGAGATATAAGAGGGGCCTTGGGGGCAACTTTTTCACTCGGAGGGCAGTCCGTCTCTGGAACGAGCTGCCAGAGGGAGCTATAGAAGCGGATACAATCATTTGGACAGATAGATTGATGGAAAGGGTTTAGAGGGATATTGGCCAAACAGAGGCAAATGGGACTAGCCTAGTATGCAAACTTGGTCAGTATGGACAAGATGGCTGAAGGGCCAGATTCCGTGCTGTACTGCTCTATGACTGTATGACTCTGCTGGGAACTTTTATTTATTCATTCACACCCAGTGGACATCACAGGCAATTATTGTCCATCCTTGTTGCCCTGTCCCCAGGAGTCAGCATAAATATGTGTAGATCTGGTCACCCCAGTGCCAAGTGTGGATGCTTTGGAGAGGGTGTGGAAGTGTTTTTTTTTAAGAATGCTGCCTGCATGGGAGGCTGTTAGTTATTAGAATAGTTTAGACAATCTTGGATTGTTTTCCCATGGACACCGGAGGATAAGGGTTAGAAGTGTATAAAATTGTGTGAGGCATTGATAAGGTGGGCAGTCAGAATTTTTTTCCACAGGGTGAAAATATAAAAGACTAGAGAGCATAACTTTGAGGTTGAGACAGGCAAAGTAATAGAAATATGCATGGCAAGTGTTTTACACAGAGGGTGGCGAGTGCCTAGAACTCGTTGCCAGAGGTGGTGGTGGAGGCAGATATGATAGTGATGGTTGAGGCTTTCAGGTAGGAACATTGAAATGGAGGGATATGGATCGCGTGCAGGTAATGGAGATTAGTTTAACTTTGATTCATGTTCGGCACAGACATTGTGGGGCGAAGGGCCTCTTCCCGTGCTGTACTGTTCTATGTTCTAACAGGAAGGATGGCAAAGCTCCTCCCCTGAATGAGTGAACATGATGGGTCTTTACTACAATCCGTAGCGGTTTGTCACTGTCATATAGGCTCGTTTTGTATGAATATGGATTTATTTAACTGTTTGAACTTAAAAATCCAAGTTGTCATAATGAGTTTCAAACTCCTGTCTTGGGGGAGTATGCTGGCTGCTGGTCTGGTAACCTAGCCAAAGTACAGTGGAAATATAAACATAGTGGTTATCTGATTCAGCACGGAGTATCTACTGGAGCCGCTAAGTCATACGGGATACAGGTCACCTAGAGAAATGGGCAGAGAAGTGGCAGATGGAGTTTAACTCAAGCAAGTGTGAGGTGTACTTTGGGTGAGCAAATATCAAAGGAAGGTATATGGTATATGGCAAGATCCTTAACAGAGGGATCTTGGGATCCGAGTCCATAGCTCCCTGAAAGTGGCTACAGTGGTAAAGAAGACATATGATATGCTTGCCTTATCTTGTGGATAAGATTCAGGGAGTCAGATTGCAGCTTTACAGCCATATTTCAATGGTTCGTTATTATCACGTATACGCACTGCACTGCACAGTGACATTCTTGCACCCATCACCATATTTTGGCGCCATGCACAAAAGAAAAAGTCCAAAGCATTTGGAGTATTGTGTACAGTTTTCTGACAGAGGGTGGTGAGTTCCTGGACCGCGCTGCAGGGGGTGGTGGTAAAGACAGATACTATAGTGGCATTTAATAGGCACATGGATATGCAGGGAATAGAGGTATATGGATCACATACCGGCAGAGGAGATCAGTTTAACCTGGCATCATGTTCAGAACAGACAATGTGGGCTGAAGGGCCTGTTCCTGTGCTGTACTTTTTAATGTTCTATGTAGGATAGAGGACAGGAGCATTAATTTGAGCATCTGTTGCTGTTGCCTCTCAGTTGTAAATGGGGGATGGGTGCACAGGATCTGTGAGTAGTTAACAGGGTAGGAGTTGAATTGTATTGTAGACACGAGCAACCGCAGATGCTGGAATCTGGAGCAAAACACAAAATGCTGGAGTGACTCAGCGGGTCAGGAGGTGGAGGGGAGTTGTGGTACTTACCGAGTCGTGGAGCCGTACAGCACAGAAACAGGCCCTTTGGCCAAACTTGCCCATGCCAACCAAGACGCCCAGTCTAAACCAGTCCCACCTGCCCACATTTAGGAACCTTGTGATCCTTTTTTCTTGTTGACGGGGCGGGTTTTGGGGTGCAGTCGTGGTCACGGGGTGTAACCGGCTCTCGCTGTCCTTTGTCCAGGTGTTCGTTGAACTGAACGAGCTGACGATGGACAAGAACCATGAGATGCAGTGGAAGGAGACGGCCCGCTGGATCAAGTTTGAGGAAGACGTGGAAGAGGAGACGGACCGGTGGGGAAAGCCGCACGTGGCCTCACTCAGCTTCCGAAGCTTGTTGGAGCTCAGGAAGACTTTAGCACACGGTAACCACCAGGGTTTGCTCGGTTAATGGACTCCATCTACACTTCACGCTGCTTCGTGAAGCAGCCAACACAATCACTTGTCCCACCCCGCTCGTTCCTCCTCCTCCCTCCCGTCCAGCCGAAGATACAGAAGCTTGAAAGAGCTTCCCACAAGACCCGGGAACATCTTCTTCCCCTCCTTACCATCCTTCCATAAGCTAGGGTACTGTCCGATTCACCTCTACCCTATTGTGGACATTGTCTATGGAACTGATGTGTTACAATGCTGAGAACTTTATTCTGCACTCTGTATCTCCTCCTGTGGTCTATATCTGGATCTAGATGCCGGAGGAAGCTGTAGAAGCAGATGTAATTAACCACTTTTAAAAGACATTTGGACGGATAAATGCATAGGAAAGATTTAGAGGGACATGGGCCATTATGCTAACTTGATTGACAAGGACAATTTGGGCTGAAGTGCCTGTTTCTGTGGTTAATGACTGGTCAACTCTGCACTTTGAGTATCACCTGGTCAGAATAGTGAATATCATGAGTGTACCTGCCTCAACTAGCCCCTCTGCCAGCTCGTTTGTGTGCAAGCCAGTCAAATCACCCTGTCCATGAATACAATCAAGCCATACACAAGTACAGTAGGTAGTACAAGGAGAAAAATGCCAGAATGTAGAATATAATGTTACAGCGTTATGGTGTTACAGTTACAAAGAAAGTGCAGATACAAAAAACTGCACCTTCTGCAAATGAAGTAGGTTGGAAGATCAGGACTACAACTGACTTATCCGCAAACATAATTGTCAGAGGGAGCAGGGAGAGTCTACGTGGATGAAAGGCACATGTCCCACCAGCTGCCTCTCTGTCCACCCGGCAACAAGGCGGCACAGTGGCGCAGCGATAGAGCTGCTGCCTTACAGCACCAGAGACCCTGAGTTCCATCCTGTCTGAGTGCTGCCTCTACGGAGTTTGTTCGTTCTCCCTATAACTGTGTGGGTTTCCTCCGGGCGCTCCGCTTTATCCCCACATCCCAAAGGCATGTGGGTTTGTAGGTTAATTGGTCTATAAATTGCCCCTCATTCCAGAACATAAAACTACTGTATGGGTTTCAGTTTAATTTTAGTTCAGCGTGGAATGATCACATTGAATGGCGGTGCTGGCTCGAAGGGCCGAATGGACTACTCCTGCACCTATTGTCTATTGTCTATTGAAATAGGCCCTTTAGCCCGCCGTGTCCACGCCAACCAGCGATTTCCATGACACTAGTTCTATCTTACCCACTAGGGACAATTTTACAGATGACAATTAACCTACAAACCTGCACGTCTTTGGAATATGGGAGGAACCCGGCGAGAAACCACGTGGTCACAGGGAGAACGTGCAAACTCCATACGGACAGCACCTGCCGTTAGCATCAAATCCTAGGCTCTGGAGCTATAAGGAAGCAACTATCTCTGGAGCTGTAAGGAAGCAACTATCACTTTGGCACTGTGCCAATGAAAATCGATGGTCAGCGTGGGCACAGTGGGTCTGTTTCCATGCGATGTCCCTCAACTAAACTAAATGAAACAAAGCAGCCGAGGCAGGTTGCAGGATTACCCAATGGGCCACAGATTGGGGTTGAGCTGCTAACGTCCTCATATCCCGTGTTCCACAACCAGCCGAGCTCTTGCTGATCCAACTCCCACTTGTCTTCCTGCAGGAACGGTGCTCTTGGACTTGGACCAGAGGAGTTTGCCAGGAATTGCACATCAGGTGGTGGAACAGATGATCATCTCGGACCAGATCAAAGCTGAGGATCGAGCAAACGTTCTCCGTGCACTGCTCCTCAAACACTGGTAAATTAACACTGGTCCTCAAAGAAGAGTTGATAGTGTATATTTGCCATATGCACCAGCAAATTAAGAAATTCTTGCTGCAACTTAACAGGCCTGTACTTACAATACCAACAGATACATATGCAATAATCGATAATACTTTAAATTAGTAACTAATACTGGTAATCCATAATAATGTAACACATTATAGACATAATCGATATCGCTAGTGCAACCAAAGACAAAGTCTATAGTAGTACCACAGTTGCTGAAGTTAGTGTTGTGCAGTGTTCAAGAGCTCGAAGGTTGCTGGGAAGAAGCTCTTCTTGAACCTGGAGGTCACGGTTCTCAGGCTCCTGTACCTTCTTCCCGATGGTAGCAGCGAGATGAGAGCATGGCCAGGGTGGCATGGGTCTTTGATGATGCTGGATACCTTTTTGAGGCAGCGCCTCCTGTAGATCCCTTCGATGATGGGGAGGTCAGTACCTTTGATGGACCGGGCAGTGTACACCACTCTCAGTAATATCCCTTGTTCCTGGGCATTCGAGTTTCCAAACCAAGCTGTGATGCAACCAATTACTGTGCTCTCCACTGTACACCTGTGGAACATAGAAAGGTACAGCACAGGAACAGGCCCTTCGGCCCGCAATGTCCGTGTTAAACTAATCTCATATGTCTGAACATGCTCCATATCCCTCCATTCCCTCCACATCCATCTACCTATCCAAAAGCTTCTTAAATCACTTAATTATGCTGCAATCGCATCTGCCTCCACCACTAACCCAGGCAACACCTTCCCAGCACCCACCACTCCATGTGTAAAATAACTTAACCTGCACATCTCCTTTAAACTTTGCCTCTCTTACTTTAAAGCTATGCCTTCTAGTCTATGACATTTTCATTCTGGGGGAAAAGGCTCTCTGTCTACCCTATCTATGCCCCTCATAATTGTATATACTCCTTTCAGGTCTCATCTCAGCCTCTGATGTTCGAGAGAAGAAAAATCCAAATGTGTCCGATCTCTTGTAGCTAATACCCCTTATTCCGGGCAGCATTCCAGAAAACCTCTTCTGCACCCTCTCCAAAGCCTCCATAACCTCCCTGTAATGGGGCGACCAGAACTGGACGCAATAATCCAAATATAGCCTCGCCAAAGAAGGTTTATTAAAGTTTTCATTGAGATACCTAATCTCCTTAATCATTTTATGACGTAAAGGTGTGGTTGTGTGGAGTTTAAACGTTCTCCCTATGATTGCGTGGGTTTCCTCTGGGTGCTCCGGTTTCCTCCCACATCCCAAGGATGGGTGGATTGGTGGATTAATTGACCCTGTTGTTGAGTGGTAGAGTGGAGCGAGTTGATGGGAATGTGAGAAGGGGGTGAGTGGAGAGATTCAGTGTAAATGGGTGGTGTTTGGTCAGCACAGGCCTAGTGGGCTGAACGGTTTGTTTCTGTGCTGTATCTCTCACTGACTCCAAGGTCGGAGAGGAACAAGCTGAATTAAAGCCACACTTTCTTGACATTAAAGTCACCCCAACAAGGACAAGGACTTCTCGTTTTCCCGCAACATCTCGACGGGCAGCCTGGGCTCGTTGATGGCCCACCACCAAAGTCAGAACCACATCGGCCCAAGCTCGGAGCCCTCCGTCACACAGCCGCTGATGGGAGACAGCACGGATGCCGACGTCAAAGTGATGGTGGACAGCACCGAGGTCAGTAGTTCAGCCGTTCCCACTGTCTGCTGCTGTATCGCTGAAGCTTGAAGCTTAGAATTATTGAGTCGTACAGCGAGGAAACAGTCCCTTTGGCCCACCTTGCCCATGCCAACTCCTGGGCTAGTCCCATTTGCCTGCATTTGGCCCATATCTCTCTTAACCTTTCTTATCCACATATATCTATATCCGTGCAAATCGCTTTTAAAAGTCGTAATTGTGTCCACTTCTATAGCTTCCTCTGGCAGCTCGCTCCAGATACGGACTATCCCCTGAAGGAAGAAGTTGCCCCCGAGGTCTCTCTTAATTCTCTCCCCTCTCACTTTAAGCATATGCCCCATTAGAATCGTCTACCCTGGAGTACTGGAGGTCTGTGGATTGAAATAATTGCCTCTCCTTGGCTTGGCTTGGCTTTCCTGAGTAACATGGCCATCATTGACCAGACAACTCCCCCACCCCCATCTTACACTCCCATCCTCATCTCCTCACCCCGCACCCGCTCCCTCCCTCCCTCTCTCCCTCCACCTGGCCCCTCTCTCTCTCCCCACCCCACCTATGCTTGCTCACTATCATCTTCTCTCATTGCTTTAGTGTCTGTCACTCTGCACCATCCTGTCATTGGCTCTGGCTCTCTCTCTCGCTCCTGTGGTGAAGAAGGCATTTGGCACGCTTGTCTTTATTGGGAAGGTCATTTAGGACAAAAGGTGGGGCATCATGATGCAGCTGTACCAGACGTCGGTGAGACCACACTGGGAGTGCTGTGTGCAGCCCTGGTCGCCCAGCTACAGGCAGGATGCCATTAAGTTGGAAAGATTCACCAGGATGTAACTTGAGCTTGAGGGCTTGAGTTATCGAGAGAGGCAAGATGGGCTGGGACTTTTATGTTTGGAGCATAGGAGGTTGAGGGGTGACCTTACCGAGGTGTACAAGATCATGAGGACCCTGGATCGAATGAATGCTCAGTCTTTTTCCAAGGGAAGAGGATTTTCCCAAATTAGAGGAGAGATTTAAGAGGAACATCAGGGACAACTTTTTCACTCAGTGGGAAGTACATTTCTGAAATGAGCTGACAGAGGAAGCTATAGAAGTGGATACAACTTTTAAAAGCAATTTGGATGGATATATGGCTAGGAAGGGTTTATGAGCTAAATACAGGCAAATGAGACCAGCCCAATATGTGGACTTGGCTGGCATGAACGAGGTGGGCCTAAGGGCCTGTTTCTGTGCTACACAGCTCTGTGACTCTGTAAGCTTGTTTGATTCTGCCTGTAACCTCTTTCTCCATTTGCAACAGAAAGAATGCCCGCTGTCTGAGATGACTAGATCACGATCAAAGCACGAACTCAAGCTGATGGAGAAAATCCCCTGCAACGCAGAGGCCACTGTGGTGTTAGTAGGTGAGGAATGTGGGCTTCACGGTCCCAGGTCAGGGAGCAGCAGACTGCTGCCCTTCAGCCAGGCATCACATCACGTCTTCCCCAAGTGCCCCTTCTGAACATCCTGCTTTGCAGCCAGTACCACAATCACGGCCACCTTCACCACAGTTTCATCCCCTTGGGAAAGATGTTGAAAAGTCGAGTTTACATGTACCGTCAACAGAACAATGACATTCTTACTTGCTGCAGCTTTACAGGCCCATGAACGCAATAAGACATCAATGAATATACAATAATCTATAATAATCTGCAATAAAGGGGGGCAAGGTCAGTACCTTCTGTAATCCCCCCTTTCAAGTCACACATGGTCCGTCAACATCAGTGGGTCTGTGTTCTGGAAAATTCTCCGATGTCACCCTGAGGGAAAGCCTTCACCACCCAGACTGGACTCCGTCCTGGAGAGTAAATAATCAATAATACAATAAATTAATAGCCATTCATACCTTTTATGGTGCAAACAAAAATCCGAAGTACAACCAAAACAAAGTCCATAGTAGTTCATAGTTGCTGAGCTGGGATTTTAATTGAAAGATACAGCATTGAAGCAGGCCCTTCAGCTCACCAAGTCCATGCTGGCCATCGATCACCCGATCACACTAGTTCTATGTCATCCCACTTTCTCATTCACTCCCTACACACGAGGGGCAATTTAGAGGCCGATTAACCTACAAACCCACATGTCTTTGGGAAAACGGTGCCCTGGAAGAAATCCATGGAGAAGGATTTCGTGCAATCTCCACACAGACAGCACCCGAGGTCAGGATCGAGCCCTGTTGTTCGTGTAATGTCCCCTGGTGGTTGCTGGATAAAAGCTGTTCTTGAACCTGGAGGTCACGGTTTTCAGGCTCCTGTACCTTTTTACCCGATGGTAGTAACAAGATGAGAGTGTGGCCAGGGTGGTTATTGGTTGCTTCACAGCTCAAGCCCAGTTCACTATGAAGGGTGCTCTGTGAAGCCATAGCCCTGGTACGATTCATCCACACTTACCTGGGTGTGCCTTTATGCGCAAACATTTATTCCTTGGACCCATCCTATCACATGTTTGAGGAGACAGTGCAGAAAGATCTCTACTTAATATTGAACCTCTGTTATAACAATCCTGGAAATATATTGAATGATCTGTCTGAAGAAGGGTCCTAACCTGAAACATTGCCTGCACAGATACTGCCTGACTCGCTAAGTTCCTCCAGCATTGGGACTGAACTACCCTCTGAGTGAAAAAGCTGCTCCTGGGGTCCCTCTTGACTCTCTCCCCTCTCACCTTAAACCTATGCTCTCCTGTTTTAGAATCCCCTGCCCTAGGAAAAAGACTGTGAGTGTTCACTTGATCCATGCCCTTCATGATCGTGTACAACAAGGTCAACCCTCAGCCTGCTACACTAAAGTCCAAGCTTGTCCAACCTCTCTCTATAATGGTAACCCTCAAATACAGGTAACATCCACAATAGGGTGAAGTAACTGAGACAGTTAAGATCAGATGAAACTTTATTTGTTGTTAATGTGTAATCTGTGCCATGGCCAATCTTGATACGAATGGAAAGAGCTCCCTGAAAGTGGCAGCACAAGTAGATAGAATGGTAAAGTTGGCGTGTAGCCTGCTTTGGTCAGGGCATTGGGTATAAGAGACAGAATGTCATAATGCAGCTCTGTAGAACTTTGGTTTGGCTGCATTTGCAGTGTTGCGTGCAATTCTTGCGTGCACCTCTTACAGGAACGATGTGCAGGCTTTGCCGAGGGTGCAGAGGAGGTTTACCAGAAAGATGCCTGGATTAGTTTTGGAGATGCAGCGCAAAAAACAGGCCCTTTGGCCTACCAAAACCACGCCGACCAGCGATCTCCGTTACACTAGTAATCGCTACACACTAGGGACAATTTACTTTTTTTTTTTAACCAAAGCCAATTAACCCCTACAAACCTGTTCATCTTTGGAGTGTGGGCGGAAAGGAGAGCAGCCGGAGAAAACACACGCAGTCACGGGGAGAATGTACTAACTGCGTACCGACTGCATGCTTAGTCAGGTTTGAACCTGGGTCTCTGCCACTGTAAGGTAGCAACTCTACCAGTGCACCACAGTGCCACCCCCAAGGGGGTATTAGCCACATGGACAGGTTGGACAAACTTGGATTGTTTTCTCTGGACCGCCGGAAGTTGGGGAAGCATAGAAATAAGTAAAAATTATGAGAGGCATAGCTAGGGTAGACAGTTAGACCTTTTCTCCTACACTTCCTCCTCGATGAAGAGGAAGATTGGGTCTTTACACGGCCTTTGTCACCCTCCCTGAGAACTGTGACCTCTAGGTCCAAGAGCAGCTTCTTCCCAACAACCATCAGGCTCTTGAACACTTCACAACACAAACCTCAGCAACTGATCATGTATGGACTGTCTTTGGTTACATACCAGACTTTGTTTTTCACACTGTTATGGTTACCTAGTCTAGCCGTTATTAATTGATTGTATTATTGATTATCTGTGTAGTATTGCATTTACAGTCTAGTGAAGCTGCAGCAAGTAAGAATGTCATTGTTCCGCTGCCAGTACATATGACAATTAAACACGCTTGACTTAACCACTCCACCACATCACTTAATGTCTGTCCTTCTGCTTTTGATGTGTAGTTTCAATCTCCCTTATAATCTTTGCCTGATATTCTGCTGTTTTCTTTATCTGACCATCACAAACCTCCTTCTTCCTATTCTATTTCCTTCATCAGGAAGCCCTTCCTGTGAATGCTGTACCTTTCCTCATGAGAGTAAGCCTGGTTTGTAAACCAACTATTTCCTTCACTCTGTATCTAACCTGTGCTGTCCCTGCCCTTCATGTGTTTGATGGGACAGTGTCGTTGGAGTTTCACACATGTTCTTAACACATGTTTTCCTTGCCCTTGCTGTGTGCGACAGGGCAGTGTTGGTGGAAGCTTCACTCTGTATCTAACCCACGCTGTCCCTTCCCTTGGAGTGTTGAATGGAGGAGTGCAGCTGGAGATTTGCTCTGTATCTAACATGCATTGGGATTGTTTGACCGGACACTGTTGACGGAGCCAACGTGGCATCTAGCCCAGGATGTCCCTGCCCTGGGAGAATGTGATGGGACACTGTTGAGGG
The DNA here is from genome assembly GCA_038087875.1 of Malacoraja senta. NCBI lineage: Eukaryota > Metazoa > Chordata > Chondrichthyes > Rajiformes > Rajidae > Malacoraja > Malacoraja senta. The sequence goes on from CM075977.1 coordinate 13,634,206, forward strand.
ATGCCCTTGGTATCTAGCTCAGAGTGTTCTGGCCCTGGGATTGTGCGATGGGACATTAAAAGGTTCTAACTTCTGTATCTAGTCCATGGTATCCCTACACTGGGAATGTGTAATGGGATGCTGAAGGTTCTAACTTCTGTATCTAGCCCATGGTATCCCTACCCTGGGAGGACATTATATTTGGACATAACTTGGTATCTAGCCCATGATGTCCCTGCTGTGGGTGGGTGTGATGAGACAGGCCAGAGGGTGCTCCACCTGTCTCCGGGGTTCTCGTGTTCTTGCTTCCCTTCACCATGAGTTGCAGTGTTGTAGAGAGAAGCTCTCCTCTTGTTTCCCTCCAGGTTGCGTTGAGTTCCTGGAGCACCCGACCATGGCCTATGTTCGACTGCAGACAGCGGTGGAGCTGGAGTCGGTGCTGGAGGTTCCTGTCCCAGTCCGTTTCCTCTTCATCCTGCTGGGACCAACCAACAGCAACATGGACTACCACGAGATCGGCCGCTCCATCTCCACCCTCATGTCGGACAAGGTGAGGCTGTGAAAGGTCAGGGGGGGGGGGAGGTGCTCACCAACGATGCCAAAACCCCACAATTACAAAGACAAGGGACTGCAGATGCTGGTATCTTGAGCGATAAACAAAGTGCCGGAGGAGACGCAGGGAACTAAAGATGCCGGTTTACAAAAAAAGACACAAAGTACTGGAGTAGGTCTGGAGAATACGGACCACAGGCCCCTCACCTGAAGCCACCTATCACTCACCAGACTTTATCCTACTCCCACCTCTCTTCCAGCTTTCTCCCCCCCCCCATCCCCCCGCCACTACAATCAGTCTGAAGACTCACCTATCCAATTCCTTCAGGGATGCTGCCTGACCCACTGAGTTGCTCCAACACTTTATGTCTCCAATATACATGTAACTATAGTTTTATTAGCTAAAGAGGACAAAAACTGTGCACAAACTCGGTGAGACGTCACCAACACCCTGCACAGTTGCAACTAAACTCCCTACTCTTAAATTCCACCCCTTTCGATTTAGGCCAGAATTTGCCATCTTAACCTGCCTGGTAGCTTTTTGCGATTCCTGCAGTGGAACACCACAATCCCTCTGAACTTCAGTCAACTGCAGTCTTCCCCTTTAGATAATAATCTGACTGTTGATTCTCTTGCCAAAATGCAAGACCTCACATTCCCCCACATTAAACCCAATTTGCGAATCTTCTGCCCACTCACTCGATCTCTCTACATTCCATTGCAGAATTACAGTATCCTGATCACAACATGCCTTTACATATAATTTTGATTCAAGGGTAAAATTGGAGACCATTCATATTGTTCCTTCCTCCAGCTCATTAATGTAATGGACACTTACTTGCGAGCTCAAAACTGCTCCCTGTGGTGCTCCACTCGTTACCTCCCAGTCTGAAAAGGACCATGTATTTCAGCACTCTGTTTTATATGGGAAGGCCAGACTTTAGTCTATTCTAACACACTTCATCCAATACTGTGGGCTTTTATTTTATTCATCAGCCTCACATGTGGCACCTTGTTAAATGCCTTTTGGAATTCGAAATATTCTATATCTACTGGTTCCCCTCTAGTTACTCTCCCTGTCTGTCAAACATGATTTCTCTCTCATCAAATCATGTTGACTGAGTTTAAGTGCATTCGTCTTTCCTATATTATTATCTATTTCCTCTCCAATTATTAACCACCATCTTGCCTAAGATAGCTGTCAAACCAACTGGCCTGCAGTCCCCTGCCCTTTTCCTTTCTCCGTTATTGAACCATTTTACAATCTTCTGGTTCCCTCCTGGAGTTTTGAGTTAAGAATAATTTCAACCAATGGGTCCATAATCTCTGCATCCTCTTCCTTTAAAATCAGTCCATCTTTTGCTCCCTGAATGTGTCCAATATCTTATCCATTAGGATTGTCACTTTTTATAAGTTCTATCGTGTTTTTAGAAATGAGTCCATCTGACATTAGGACAGGTACATGTTATGGTTATATGGTTATATGTTACATGGATAGGAAAGGTTTAGAGGGATATGGGTCAAAGATGGGAAGGTGGAACTAGTCTAGATGGGGCACCTGGTCGGCATGAGCAAGCTGGGCCGAAGAGCCTATTTCCGTGCTGTAAGACCATGACTTTCTATTGCTCCATCCTATGACCCTATGACTCTTCCATGGTGAAGATTGATGTGAATATTTAACAAACATAATATTTACTGTTGTTAATTCACCAACCTTGCTCTCCAGAGGCTGCACTAACTTTACGTACCCTCTTCCCGTTTATATATCCAGAGCAACCTTTTATTATTTGTATTTATACTGCATGCAAGTGTAATTTTCTCACTTTTGATCTTTTTACACTTTTGCTGCTGAACGCATTCCAGCACTCGGGTCGACCACATCCCTTGCCACTTTGTACACCAGACTCTTCAATTTAAAAGCATCATTCACCTCCTCTGTTCACCTGGATTGTGCCTCTTCCTCACAGAAACCCTTGCTCTGATTGAGGAAGTCTTATCGAATCATACAGCACGGAAACAGACCCTTCAGCCCAACTCCTCCATACCGACAAAGATGCCCCATCTAAGATAATCCCATTTGCCCATGTTTGCTCTATACCCCTGTAAACCATTCCTATCTATGTAGCTGTCTTTTAAATATTGTTATTTGAAACAACGAAAATAGGTGCAGGAGTAGGCCATTCGGCCCTTCAATATGATCATGGCTGATCATCCAAAATCAGTACCCTATTCCTGCTTTCTCCCTATATCCCTTGATTCCGGTAGCCCTAGGAGCTATATCTAACTCTCTCTTTGTTAGGCCAATCCAGTGAATTGGCCTTGCAATGACTTCTGTGCCAGAGAATTCCACAGATTCACAATTCTCTGGGTGACCTGTATCACCTACATTTGACAGCTCATTCCATATACCCACCAACCGCTGTGTGAAAAAGTTGCCCCTCTGATTCCTATTAAATCTATGCCCTCTGCTTCTTGAGTCACAGACTCTGGGGGGAAAGACTGTATTCAACCTATCTATTCTCCTCATGATATTATACGCCTCTATAAGATCATCCCTCGGCCTCTTGGGCTCCAAGGAATGAAGCCTGTCCAATCTCTCTCTGTAGCTCAGGCCTTCGAGTCTTGGAAATATCCCCGTAAATCTTCTCCAGTCTTTACAGTTTACCTTGAATTTCCCTGCTCTTTGGATTCTCCCCCTTCGCTCGCCCTCACTGCCAATCGGATCTCCACCCCCCCCCTGAATATCCCTCCAGCCGCCTTACGGTTTTGGAAGCCTCACTCTGCTCCTGTCCTACAGAACTTCCACCGGGCGGCCTACCAGGCAGATGACCGCAACGACCTGCTGAACGCCATCAACGAGTTCCTGGACAGCAGCATCGTGATCCCGCCATCCGACGTCCCCGGGGAGGAGCTGCTGCTCTCCGTCGCCCAGTTCCAGCGCAAGATGCTGAAGAAGAGGCAGGCGAAAGAGGAGCAGGTGCTCTCCAAGGAAGTGAAGAATCAGGAGGAGAGAGGTGGGCAGCCGACCAAACCACTCGCCACACCTCTCACTGTCTCCACTCCCTCCTGCCCTTCAATGTTCCCTGACCTCCTGACTCTGGCCAGGCTTGTCTCCCTCTGCTTTTCACATCAGCTGCTTTTAGTTTAGTTTAGAAATACAGCGTGGGAAGAGGCCCTTTGGCCCACTGAGTCTATGCCGACCAATGATCACCCATACACCAGTTCAATCCTACACACTAGGGACAATTTACAGTGGCCAATTAATCTACAAACCTGTACGTTTTGGGAGTGTGGAAGGAAACCGGAGCACCCAGAGATAACCCACACGGTCACAGGGAGAATGTAGGAACTCCATACAGACAGCACCCGAGGTCAGGATTGAACCTGGGTCTCTGGCGCTGTAAGGTAGTAACTCTACTGTTGCGCCACTGTGCTGCCCACCTAGAGTAGTCAATGCAGGACCACAAGACAATAGGGCCAGTGGAAGCTACTCAGTCGTTCAAAACCCATTTGGATAGAGTCATAGAGCACAGAAACTTCAGCCCTTCTGTCCAACTCGGCCACTTGGAGCGAGCTGCCAGAGGAGGTTCGTAAGTTCTAGGAACAGAGTTAGGCCATTTGGCCCATCGAGTCTACTCCGCCATTCAATCATGGCTGATCTATCTTTCCCTCTCAACCCCATTCCCCTGTCTTCGCCCCATAACCCCTGACACCCTTACTAATTAGTTAGTTGAGACAGGTGCAATAACAACATTTAAAATTCCCTCAGAGTGGCAAATCTCTGGAATTCGTTACCTCCCTGGATGATGGAGACCAGTTCATGGACATTAATAGGAAAGGTTTAGAGAAATATGGGACAAAAGCAGACAACTGACATTACCCCTGTCTCTCAGTCCGAAGAAGGAACTGCAGATGCTGGTTTACACTGTAACAAATTGCCAGAGTAACTCAGTGGGTCAGGAAGCATCTCTGGAGAAAAGGAATAGGTGACGTTTCAGATCGGGACCCTTCTTCAGACTGACCCTTCTGTCCCGACCAGAAACATCACCTATTCCTTTCTCCAGAGATGCTACCTGCCCCGGTGAGTTACTCTGGCACATTGCGTCTAGGTTCTGATTTCCACTGACTTTGCCTTCCTTGTCACAGCTCTCCTGAAGCGCAAGAGGCTGGATGAGGAGGACCCTCTGAGGCGGACGGGGAAACCGTTTGGCGGAGTGATTCGGGACGCTGCCCGCAGGTATCCTCAGTACCTGAGTGATTTCAAGGATGCCCTGAACCCACAGTGCATGGCTGCCATCATCTTCATTTACTTCGCAGCCCTTTCCCCAGCCATCACCTTCGGAGGGCTACTCGGTAAGAGACAAACACGATAAATGGTAGAACCCTGAAGAGTGTTGAGGAACAGAGAGATAGGGAGTGCAGATGCACGGTTCCCTAAAGGTGGCGGGACAGGGTGGTGAAGAAGACGTATGACATGCTTGCCTTCATTGGAAAGTGTATTTAGCACAAATGTTGAGATACCATGAAGCACTACAAGTCATTGGGGAAACCACACTTAGAGGACTGTGTACAGTTCTGGTCGCCCCGCTGTGGGAAGAACATATTTAAAGGTGCAATAGATGTTGCCTGGGCTTGCGGGTTTGAGTTACAGGGAGAGGTTGGACCAGCTGGGACTTTTTTCTTTGGAGTGTAGGAGGCTGAGCTTGTACAAGATCATGAGGGGCTTGGATAAAGTCAACACTCACAGTCTTTTTCCCCAGATAAAAGATTGTAAAACTAGAGGGCATAGGCTTAAGGTGAGAGGGGGGATTTCAGAGAGACCTAAGGGGCAAAGTTTTCACCCAGCGGGTAGTCCGTATCTGAAATGAATTGCCCGAGGAAGCTATAGAGGCAGAAATAATGATGGCTTTTAAAATATATTTGTACTGATGTATGGATAAGCACGGGTTTAGAGGGGTATGGGCCAAATGCAGGCAAATGGGACTAGTCCATTCTGCCATCTTGGATGGCATGCAAGTCTTGGAAGCCTGTAGGTGGTAACTGATGGACACTGGGCCATGAGTTCTTCCAGGAAAGGCTACCTCTGCCTTGCAGTGCCCACCATGACTGTACTGAGCCTCATTTACCAGCGTAGCAGTGACTGACTGACTTGTAATTGTGTTTCAGGGGAGAAGACCATGGGTTTGATTGGTGTCTCGGAGCTGATCATTTCAACCGCCATACAGATGATCATCTTTGGTCTGCTGGGCGCCCAGCCACTGCTCATCGTGGGGTTTTCCGGCCCATTGCTTGTATTTGAAGAAGCTTTCTTTAAGGTGAGTGTGCAGCTTGGGCTGGCGTCTCGCTCTGATATCAGTTCTCTGCATCTGATAGACACAGAAACTGCAGATGTTGGCTTACAAAAAAATTCATAGTGCTTGAGTAACTCAGCAAGTCAGCGAATCTCACTGTACCTTAATTGGTACATGTGACAATAAACTGACCTTGAAACCTTGAGCATCTCTGGAAAACATGGATGGTGACGTTTCAGGTGGGAACTCTTCTCCTTTGATGCTGGCTGCCTTTGTGGTGCAGAGCCTTATATGGATTCCTTTGGTGGTGGGGAAGTCAGTACAATGTTCACAACTTTCATTAAACTTCATTCCTGGGCGTAACAGGTTGTTGGGCTCTCCTTATTGTTGGGCTCTCCTTATGATTGCATCAGTGCGCTGGGCCCAGGACAAATGTTTAGAGATATGCACAGCGTGTACTCGGGTTCAGAGATAAATGCCCGTGTTAAGTCAAGGCAGGTTTATTGTCATATACACACAAGGCCGGTGAGGTACAGGTGCGGACACATGGACACAAACAATGCACAAAAACTATATTGCATATCAATTATATATAAATTACACATAAGCAAGATGGTAAAAAGAAAAAAAACTGCATAAAGTGTGATATATGCACAAACACAATCAGAAAAACAAGTTAGCACTTGGCAAAAGCTTTTCACTGTACCTCAATACACGTGACAATAAACTAAACTTCAAGTCCATGTTCGTGCAAGAGGTGGTCCGTGATGTTCCAGGGCCGAGGTGGGATTACGGTTATGGGGGTCAGTTCAAGAACCTGATGGTCGCAGGAAAGTAGCTACTGTTTAGCTACCTGGTGCTGCAAGGCACCAGCTCTACTGCTGCGGCACTGTGTCGCCCAAAGCAAATCGCACAAAACACAATTAGAAAAGTCCACGCTAGTGCAAGAGGTAGGATTAGGGTTGTGCCGGTCCGTTCACAAACCTGATGGTTGCAGGAAAGTAGCTGTTCCTGAAGCTGGTGTTATGGGACCTCGGGCTGGTGTTATGGAACCTCGGACCAGAGGGGACGAGTGAGTGAACTCGGTAGTCCTGGATGAAGCCAGGGTTCACCTCCCTGTCTGTTTCTTCGGTGCCTTCAGCTAATCCTTTCCCTTTTACCAGTTTTGCGACTCGAACAAAATGGACTACTTGACCGGACGAGTGTGGATCGGGTTCTGGTTGATCGCCATCGTGTTGCTGATCGTGGCCTTCGAAGGCTCCTTCCTTGTGCGGTTCATCTCCCGCTTCACCCAAGAAATCTTTGCTTTCCTCATCTCAATTATATTTATTTATGAAACATTCTACAAGCTGGTAAAGGTAATGTCTACAAATCAATAATCTCTGCAGACACAGAGCACGGAGTAATAATGCCCACACTCAGACAGTAATAATCTCTGCAGAACAAAGAATGGGAGTAATAATGCCTGCACTCAAAGACAGTAATAATCTGTAGAGCTAGAGCATGAGTAATAGTCTGCATTCAGACAATAATAATGTCTGCAGACGCAGACCATGGAGTAATAATGCCCACACTCATTCGACAATAATCTGCAGATCCAGAGTATGGAGTAATAATGCCTACACTCAGACAGTGATAATCTTTGCCAGATCAATAAAGTAATTTTCCCATGCTCTGGCTGAGTAATAATCTCAGCATATGCATAGCAAATAGGATAATTACCCCTCGTGTGTAGGGAGTAGATGAGAAAGTGGGACAACAAAGAACCAGTGTGAACAGGTGACTAATGGTCAGCATGGACTCAGTGGGCTGAAGGGCCTGTTTTCATGCTGTATCTCTAAACTAAATGAAGCGGTAATTAGCTCTGCAAACACAGGTTATTGAGTAAAAATTCTCATACTCACAGCATGGAGCAATAGCCATGGAGCTGTACAGCACAGAAACGCCCTTTGGCCCACTGTGTCCATGCCAACCAAATTGTCATACTGGGCTAACCCATTTCCCTGCATTTCTCCCAAGGCCCTCTTAACCCTTTCTGCCATATATCTGTCCAAATGTCTTTCTAAAGTCATAATTGTACCTTGCTTCTATAGCTTCCTCTGGCAGCTTATTCCAGATAAGTCCTGAGTATAGGAGCAGGGAGGTTCTACTGCAGTTGTACAGGGTCTTGGTGAGACCACACCTGGAGTATTGTATACAGTTTTGGTCTCCTAATCTGAGGAAAGACATTCTTGCCATAGAGGGAGTACAGAGAAGGTTCACCAGACTGATTCCTGGGATGTCAGGACTTTCACATGAAGAAAGACTGGATAGACTCGGCTTGTACTCGCTAGAATTTTGAAGATTGAGGGGGGATCTTATAGAAACTTACAAAATTCTTAAGGGGTTGGACAGGCTAGATTCAGGAAGATTGTTCCCGATGTTGGGGAAGTCCAGGACAAGGGGTCACAGTTTAAGGATAAGGGGGAAATCTTTTAGGACCGAGATGAGAAAAACATTTTTCACACAGAGAGTGGTGAATCTCTGGAATTCTCTGCCACAGAATGTAGTTGAGGCCAGTTTATTGGCTATTCAGAGGGAGTTAGATGTGGCCCTTGTGGCTAAAGGGATCAGGGGGTATGGAGAGAAGGCCGGTACAGGATACTGAGTTGGATGATCAGCCATGATCATATTGAATGGCGGTGCAGGCTCGAAGGGCCGAAGGGCCTACTCCTGCACCTATTTTCTATGTTTCTATAAGGGCAACTATCAGTAAAAAAAAAAGTTGCCCCTAATGTCCCTTTTAAAACGCTCTCATCATTTTAAACTTCATCTGGAATCTGGAGAAAAAACAATTCTCAGGAGGAACTCAGCGTGTCAGGCAGCATCTGTGGAGGGAATGGACAGATGATGTTTCGGGTCAGAATCTTACTTCAGAAAAGGGTCAGTCTGACCCAACCCGAAACATCGTCTATCCATTCCCTCCACAGGAGATTGGCTGTGTATGATTGTGTTTGGTTAACAGAAATATAATGCATTACGAAGCACAGCACAGGAACAGGCCCTTCCACTCACAATGTCTGTGTCGGCCATGGGCAGCATGGTGGCTCAGCAGTAGAGTTGCTGCCTCACAGCGCCAGAGACCCAGGTTCGATCCTGACCTCGGTTGCTGTCTGTACGGAGTTTGTACCTTCTCCCTGTGACCGCGTGGGGTTTTTCTTGGTACTCCAGTTTCCACCCACACTCCTAAGACGTGCATGCTTGTAAATTAATTGGCTTCTGTAAATTGTCATTAGTGTCTAGAATAGAACAAGTGTATGGGTGATCGTGGTCGGTGTACACTCAGTGGGTCCAAGGGCCTGTTTCCACACTATACCTCTAAAACTATAAAACTAATCTCCTCTGCCTGCATGTGATTCATGTCCCTCCATTCCCTGCATATCCATCATAGGATCATAAGATCATAAATGATAGCAGAATTAGGCCATTCGGCCCATCAAATCTACTCCGCCATTCAATCATGGCTGATCTATCTCTCCCTCCTAACCCCATTCTCCTGCCTTCTCCCCATAACCTCTGACACCGTACTAATCAAGAATCTATCTATCTCTGCCTTGAATATCTCTACTGACTTTCTGTGGCAATGAATTCCACAGATTCACCACCCTCTGACTAAAGATATTTTGCCTCATCTTCCTAAAAGAACGTCCTTTAATTATGAGGCTATGACCTCTAGTCCAAGACTCTCCCACTAGTATGAACATGTGCCTATCTATAAGCTTCTTAAACACCACTGTTGTTTCTGCCTCCACCCTCTTCACCAGAGAGTGTTCTTCACCATTCTCTGTGTAAAAAAACTAGCCATGCACATCTCTTATTAACTTACTGCCTCTGACCTTAAAACTATGCCCTCATAGAACATAGAACAGCATAGAATAGAAACGTACCATTCGGGTCATGGTGACTGTCAATTATGATGGCAAATTAATCTATTCCTTTTTCTGCCTGCCTGTGATCCATATCCATTTAGGAGGGCAAGTTTTTTTACACAGCAGGTGGTGAGTGCCTGGAACCCGCTGCCAGGGGTGATGGTGGAGGTAGACAATAGACAATAGGTGCAAGAGTAGGCCATTCGGCCCTTTGAGCCAGCACCGCCATTCAATGTGATCATGGCAGATCATTCACAATCAGTACCCCGTTCCTGCCTTCTCCCCATATCCCCTGACTCCGCTATTTTTAAGAGCCCTATCTAGCTCTCTCTTGAAAGCATCCAGAGAACCTGCCTCCACCACCCTCTGAGGCAGAGCATTCCACAGACTCGCCACTCTCTGTGAGGAAAAGTGTTTCCTCGTCTCCGTTCTAAGGATAATAGGTGGAAACGATAATTTACGAGACTTTTGGATGGGCGCATGGATCTGCAGGGAATGGAGGGATATGGATTATGTACGGGTAGATAAGCGATGGTCTTGGCATCATGTTCAGCACAGACATTGTAGGCCGACGCACCTGTTCTTGTGCTGTACTGTCCAATGTTCTATGTCTCCCCTCAACCTTGAGGTTTCAGAGTAAATAGTCCAAGTTTATCCAACCTCTCCTGTAGTTAAAACCCTCCAATCCAGGCAGCATCCAGTGCAGGATGATGTTGATGTGACTCACTTTATGACTGTGGGGAAACCTCTGGCTCATGTTGTTACAGATTTTCAAGGATCATCCTCTCCGTGGCTGCTCCAACAACACCCTGAATGGAACCTTCCTGTTCCTCATCCCACCAAGCCCTGGCAACGAGACGAGAGAGGGCGTGAGGCGGACGGGGGAGCCCAACACCTCGCTCCTGTCGCTGGTCCTCATGGCTGGCACCTTCTTCATCGCCTTCTTCCTGCGGAAGTTCAAGAACAGTCGCTTCTTCCCCGGGAGAGTAAGTGTCGCCAGTGAGGTCCCCAGAGTCACTCTACCTGGCCGTTCACTCTCACAGCCGTTCTGTCCCTGCTGCCTGACCCGCCGAGTTACTCCAGCACTTTGTGCCTTTTATTTTTAAACCAACGTCTGCAGTTCCTTGTCATAGCGTCATACAGCGTGGAAACAGGTCCTTCGGCCCAACTTGCCCATGTCAACCAACATGCCCCATCTACACTAGTCCCACCTACCCTCATTTAGCCCATGTCCCTCTGAACCTATCTTATCCATAGATATGTCCAAATGTTTTTAAATGTTGTGATAGTACAGCTGCCTCGACTACCTCCTCCAGCCTATACCCTCCACCCTTTCTATAAAGAAGTTGCCCCTCGGGTTGCTATTTAATCTTTCTTCCCTCTCCTTAAACCTACCGTATCTCCTGATGAGCCCTAGATTGGAAGAACTCACCTGGCAAAGGGCCTGCTGACTGCCCCCAGTGTCACAGTCAGTGGTCACGGCATCTGGAGATGCGCAGCTTCACAGGAGTTGTAACCAGAATAATGTTATCTGGAGACAGGAGACTGCAGATGCTGGAATCTTGAACAAATCACAAAGTGCTGGTGGAACTCAGGAGGTCAGGCAGCATCTGTGGACGACATTTTGGGTCGGGACCTTTCTTCAGACTGATGGAGTAGGGGGAGAAAGCTGGGAAAGAGAGGTGGGAGCAGGACAAAGCCGGGTGAATGATAGGTGGATACAGGTGAGGGGGTTGATTGGCAGGTGGATGAAGGAAGTGACAAAGGATGAAGGTGAAAAGGAGACAAATGAGTGTCAGATAAGGAGTGAAATGTAAAGCTGGAGGGAGGGATATGGATGGGATGGTACGGGAAAGGGAAGAGGGGATAAAAGGGAATGTGGGACGGAGTTCATAAGATCATAAGTGATAGGAGCAGAATTAGGCCATTCGGCCCATCAAGTCTACTCGGCCATTCAATCATGGCTGATCTATCTCTCCCTCCTAACCCCATTCTCCTGCCTTTTCCCCATAGCCTCTGACACCCATAGAGTGGAGATGGGAGATGAGGTTACAGAGGAAGGGAAAGGAGCAGGGTGACTGGGTGGTTGGAAATGTTGGGAGGGATGAGATGTCAGTGCAGGTGAAAGAGAGGGAGTTAGGGGAGTATTACTTGAAATTGGGGAATTCACTGTTCATGCTGTTGGGTTGTAAGCTACCCAAGCAGAATATGAGGTGCTGTTCCTCCAGTTTGCGTGTGGCATCACTCTGGTAACGGAGGAGGCCCAGGCCAGAAGGTTTGGTGTGGGAATGGGAAAAGAAGTTCAAATGGTTAGCAACCAGGAGATCCAGCAGTGCTTTGACGGATCGAGCGCAAGTGTTCCGCACATCGATCGCTGGGTGTTATGTAATGTCTGACAGAATTTTCAAAAACGTGATCAATTGTGTTGCAGGTCCGTCGAGTGATTGGGGATTTTGGTGTTCCCATAGCGATCCTCATCATGGTTCTGGTGGATTATTCCATCCAGGAGACCTTCACCCAGGTGGGAGACTGACTGTGCATTACCCTCACTGTGTTGCTGCTTTTGCCCCTGCTCTCACCCCCTCCCCACCTCCCCCACATTTTCCGAAACTCTTCGCTGTAACGATGACAAAATGTCTATCATGGGATGTAAGAGTATGGGTGATGTAATATAATGTCCACGCTAACCATTAGGCCCTATCCTTATGTAATGGGAACCTGAAGAGCAGCATTTGCTCTCAAGAGGGTGGTGGGTATATGGGACGATTTGCCAGAGGAGGTAGTTGAGGCAGGTATAATAACAACATTTAAAAGACATTTAGACAGGTACATGGATAGAAAGGTTGGGAGGGATATGGACCAAGCGCAAGTAAATGTAACTAACTTAGATGGGGCATCTTGGTAGTCATGTACGAGTAGGGCTTAAGGGCCTCTGTGGCTCGTTGGGATGTTGCATTAGATGGGATTGTGTAGAGGGGCATTTACTCTGAATCGGGCCCCGTCTGAGATGAAGGAATGAAGGAAGAGATGGTTGTCGTCGACCGGATGCTTCTGACTGCGGTGTGGCCATTTAACTCCTTGTGGTCTTGTGTCTTTCCTGCAGAAACTGAGTGTTCCCACCGGTCTGTCCGTGACCTCGCCGGAGAAGCGCGGCTGGTTTATTAATCCTCTTGGGAAGGACGGTAATTTTCCCATCTGGATGATGTTTGCCAGCGTCATTCCAGCCATTCTGGTCTTCATCCTCATCTTCATGGAGACCATGATCACAACGTGAGTACTTTGCGGCCGGGGGTTGGTGCTGACACACGATGGGTTGTCTGGAGGCCCATCCGTCAGGGCTGTTCAAGAGAGCAGAGGGATGTCCCTCTCTCCATCTACACGTGGAGAGGGCGCATGTTGTGTGGCCCTGTGCTGGTGCTTTGACCATCGCTCGCCCCTGAGGCCCAAAGGTCAACAGAGTGGTCAGTGGTCTCTTTGGCCATTTGCTATTGGATTATTGTTGTACCGTGATACAGTGAAAAGCTTTGTTTAGGTGCGATCAAATCATACTCTCCATGAGTATAATCCAGCCATACACAAGTACAACAGGTAGTGAAAGAGAAAAATACCAGAGTGCAGATTATATAGTGTTACAGTGACAGGAAATGGCCCGCATTGGGAGGGTTGGATGGTCAGTGGGCAGGGTATGATCGGTGGGAAGGGGTTGGCAGAGAGGAGAGGGGGGGTCAGTCGGGAGGCGTCAGTCGGAGTGGAGGGTTGGTTGGTCGGGTGGGTGGGGTCGGTGGACAGGATCGGTGGGGAAAGGTGGGAAGGGTCGGTGGGCATGGAGGGGTGGGGAGGGAACAGTCAGGGGGGAATGGTTGGTGGGGAGGAGAAGGATCAGAGCGGAGGGTCAGTGGGGAAAGTCGGTCGGTTGGTTGGTACCCTGGTGGACTCCTGCCCCATGGCCTAACGCAGACTTGGTGCTCCACAGTCTGATCATCAGCAAGAAGGAGCGGATGTTGACCAAGGGCTCGGGCTTCCACCTGGACCTGCTGATCATCGTGGGCTCGGGAGGGGTGGCGGGCCATGTTCGGGCTGCCCTGGCTCGCCGCCGCCACCGTCCGTACCGTCACCCACGTCAACGCGCTCACCGTCATGAGCAAGTCTGTGGCCCCCGGAGACAAACCCAAGATCGAAGAGGTCAAGGAGCAGCGGGTGGACAGGGCTGGTGGTTGCCATCATGGTGGGTAAGTAGCAGCCGCACTCCCCCCCCCCGTGCAGTAACTCCGCACCGGCACCAATGCACCTCCCTCCCCGTCGCCATTCCACCCCCCGTACTGGTACCGATGCAGCTCCCTCCCCGTCGCCATTCCACCCCCCGTACTGGCACCAATGCACTTCCCTCTGAGCCCCCTCCTTAGTTTATAGTTCAAAGATACAACGCAGAAACAGGCCCTTTGGCCCAGAGAGCCGTGCCCACCAGTGATCCCCGTACACTAACACTATCCTACACACACTACAGACAATTTACAATCTTTGCCGAAGCCATTTACCCTACAAACCTGTATATCTTTGGAGTGTGGGAGGAAAGGAGAGTTTCCTGGAGCAACCCCCGCAAGTTCACGGGGTGAACGTACAAACTCTGTACAGACACCACCCGTAGTCAGGATCGAGCCTGGGACTCTGGCGCTGCGCCAGCGTACAGTTCTCAGCATTGAATGGCCTCCTGCTGCTGCCGAGCCCGTTCCCAGCACGTTCCCTGCCCGAGTGTGAACTCAGTGCCTCATCACCCCGCAGGTCTGTCCATCGTGATCGGGGACCTCCTGCGTAAGATCCCGCTGGCCGTGCTCTTTGGGATCTTCCTGTACATGGGTGTGACGTCGCTGAACGGCATCGAGCTGTACGAGCGGATCCAGCTGCTGCTGATGCCGTCCAAGCACCACCCCGACCACGTGTACGTGCGCAAGGTGAGTCCCTGGGCACAGTGGGCGCTGAGCGGGCAGCTTCAGAATAAAGGGACATACCTTTAGAGACGAGAAGAGGAGGAATTTCTTTAGACAGAGGTTGGTGAATCTGTGGAATTCATTGCCACAGACGGCTGTGGAGGCCAAGTCAATGGGTATTTTTAAAGCGGAGATTGACAAATTCTTGACCAAGGGTGTCAAAGGTTATGGGGATAAGGCAGGAGAATGGGGTTGAGAGGGAAAGATAGATCAGCCATGATCGAATAACAGAGTAGACTGGATGGGCTGAATGGCCTAATTTTGCTCCTATGACTTATGAAGAGCGCCAAGGTCGCACTGGTCTTGGCCGGTTGCCGACTGACCAATGGGTCACGAACTGTGAGGAAGGGCTGTCAGAGTATACAGCGGGATATAGGTCATCCACGGAAATGGGCAGAGATATGGCAGATCCAAACTAGAGTCCACGCAAGTGTAAGGTCTTGCACCGTGGTACATCGAATGTAACGGCAAAATGTACAACTATTGGCATAATCCGTAACAGCATTGATGTACAGAGGGATCTTAGGGATTAACTCCCTGAAAGTGGCAGCACAAGTAGATAAAGTGGTGAAGAAGGCGTACCTTCATTGGGCATTGAGTACAAGAGTCAGGAAGTTGTGATGCAGCTTTATAGGACATTGCTTGGCCACATTTGGAGTATGCAATTCCGGTCGCCCCATTGCAGGAAGGATGTGGAAGCTTTAGAAAGGGTGCTGAAGAGGTTTACCAGAATGTTGCCTAGACTTGGTGGTATTGGCGACAGGGAGAGGTTGGTCAGACGGATTATTTGTTTGAATCAGACTTGGCACGCCAGAGGTTTCAGAGAAACATTGATGGAAGTATATAAACTTTTGAGAGGCATAGAAAGGGTAGACAGATAGAACCTTTATCCCAGGAGAGAAAAGTCAAATACTAGATGACATAGCTTTAAGGTGAGAGTGGGGGGTGGGAAGATTGCAACCTTCACGTGGTCCGCCCTGTTTCAACGAATGCAATCAACCTGGCGTGCACAATCAAATAAGATCAAATAGAACAAGTTGTCCTACAAATTTAGGCTGTGTACGCCATACGCAAGAAGAAGAAGAAGAAGAAGAAGAGAGTGGGAAAGTTTAAAGGAGATGTGTTGGGCAAGTATTTTTTACACAGAGAGTGGTGAGTGCCTGGAACATGGTGCCGGGGCGGTGGTTGAAGCAGATACATTACTGGCATTAAGAGACTTGGATATGTAGGAAAATGGAGAGATATGGGTTATGTGCAGGTAGATAAGAGTTTCATGGCATCATGTTTGGCACAGATACTGTGGGCTGAATGGCCTGTTCCTGTACTGTACTGTTATATGCTCTGTGTTCCATCCCAGGTGAAGACACTGCGCATGCACTTGTTCACCATCGTCCAGGTCTTCTGCCTGGCCGTTCTCTGGGCCGTCATGTCCACTGTGGCCTCGCTCGCATTTCCCTTTGTGCTCATCCTCACCGTTCCCGTGAAGATGTTCGCACTCACCAGGATCTTCACGGATCGAGAGCTGAAATGTGTAAGTGTCCCCGGGCAGAATGGGACGGGGTTAGGTAAAGGTAACCATGAGGGCCGTTCTGGTCGGCCAGCGGACGACTGAAGGGCGTCATTAAGTTGGAAAGGGTGTAGAAGAGATTCACCAGGATGTAGACACAAGGAACTGCTATGCTGGCACCTTGTGTAGGACACACAGCGGTGGAGTAACTCAGCGGGTCAGGCAGCATCCCTGGAGGACTTGGATAGGTGACATTTCGGGTCGGGACCGCTCTCAGACTGAATTCATTAAGTTAATTATAGTAGGTAGACAAAAATGCTGGAGAAACTCAGCGGGTGCAGCAGCATCTATAGAGCGAAGGAAATAGGCAACGTTTCGGGCCGAAACCCTTCTACAGATTATTTGTGGAATTCCCTGCCACAGAGGGCAGTGGAGGCCAAGTCACTGGATGGATAAGAGAGAGTTAGATAGAGCTCCAGGGCTAGTGGAATCAAGGGATATGGGGAGAAGGCAGGCACGGGTTATTGATTGGGGACGATCAGCCATGATCACAATGAATGGCGGTGCTGGCTCGAAGGGCCGAATGGCCTCCTCCTGCACCTATTGCCTATGTTTCTATGTTTATGTCCAAAAGTGTGCAAAAGTGTATCACTAGGATGTCAGAGACACAAGGAACTGCAGATGCTATTTGAAGGGTCTCGACCCAAAACGCGGTGATGCCAGTGTTATCCAACAAGAGTGCCGTGAGATTCTCACTCTAGTAGAGTTGCTGCCTCACTGCGCTGGTCCTCGGGTGCTGTCTGTGTGGAGTGTGCACGTTCTCCCAGTGATAGCGTGGGTTTCCTCCGGGTGCTCCGGTTTCCGCCCACATCACCAAGGACGTGTGGGTCTGCAGGTTAAATAGCCTCTGTAAATTGCCCGAGAGTGTAGGGAGTGGATGTGAAAAAGTGGGATAACAATGAACGCGTGTGAGCGGGTGAGCGGTGGGTGGTTGGTGTGGACTCGGTGGGGGAGGGGAGGGGAGAAAGCAGCATTTATTGCCCACCCTTCTGAAGGGCCTGTTTCTGTGCTGTATGTCCAAACTAATCTTAACAGTCGTCAGAAGGGAGGGGTGTGGGTCAACAATAAATGCTGCCCAGATTAGAGCAGATGAACCAATGACCATCTGTTGTTGGAAGTGAGTGCAGCAGAGATGGGAGTATGGTTTATAGAGAGAGTTGACAGTGTTATCAGTCAGGAGCGGGAGCCTCCGGCCAGCATGGATGTGTTAGGCTGAAAGGCCCGTTTCTGTGCCATGCGACTCTGTGTGGCGTATGGAAGCAGAGGTGGGGTTACAGGGGGAGGGATGTGTGTGACCCCCACCCCCCGTGCCACCGCCCCCGACTTACCATCTTTCCCCCCCACAGCTGGATGCCGATGACGCACAGCCCACGTTCGATGAGAAGGAGGGGCTGGATGAATATGACGAGCTCTCGATGCCCGTGTGAAGCCACCAAACCAACTCTGATCCACACTGAAGCCGGGCAGGAATGGAGGAGTCAGCCCACATCTGTCCCGCGAAAATCTGTCCTGTCAACATCTGTCCACTCCGCATCTGACCCGGCAACAGACACTCATCAACATCTATCAATGTCAACATCTGTCCAGTCAGCATCTGTTCCATCAACATCTGTCCCATCAACATATTTACCATCAACAGCAGTCCCATCAACATCTGCCATTGTAAACATCTTTCAGTATCACCACTGACCAGTATCAACCTCTGCAGTGTCAACATCTGTCTGTCCAACATCTGTCTGCCAGTGCCACCATGCCCACCTTGTTCAGTGCCATGCCAATGTGCCATGATTGGTCCGAGCTCCACCACGACCCATCCACCCCTCCCCCTCCCCACGGGCATTGAGGGTCCCGGTGGGGTGGGGACAGTGCCGGTGGGACCACAGCTCACAAACCAGGGAATCCTCCCCCGCTCCCCGCGGCGCAGATTGGAGCCGTGCTCATACCCAGGAACCCGGGGAGGGGTCACTGAGACCCAGAGCCTACAGCTGCCCCACAAGCTTCACTGTGGGAGGGGGGAGATGTGTGGCATGGGGACCCGCAGACCAAGCTGGGCCCAGGGATGTCCCACACACTCCCTGAGAGTCCCTACTCTTCAACCTCCAGCACCCCCTGTCCACTCCCACCCATCACTTCCCCCCCCCCCACTTCCTCACCAACTCCTGCCCTCTCCCACCCATCACCCCCACTCCTTCCCCCATCCACCTGTCACCCCTGTCCCTCTCACCTACCCCGTGACCCCTGCTACGACCTCACCTCACCATTCCCCCAGCACCCCCACCCCCTCCTCTAAATCCACATCACCTCCTTCACTCCCCCTCCCTGCCACACACCCTCTCACAAGCCCCTCTAACTCCCGCATGCCACCATCGAGGTGCCACCATTGTCAGGATGCCAAGATCCAACTCTATCCCCACCCCAGGGTCCGAATGCCCTCCCCCCGACTATCGCCTCTGTGCCAGTTCACCGCTGGGCTCCTCTGGGGGAAACACTCCCCCTCCCATCTCCAGGGACCAGAGCTGCTGCTTGCCTTGAGGTCTCTGTTGGGGACAATGCCATGCCTCCTGGACAGGGGTGGGCGTGGACTGTGTTTGAGCTACAGGCGTGGCTGCCTCCTACCTCCCGAGTCCGTGTATTTCCAGCAAAGACGCGAGGAACTGCAGATGCTGGAATCTTAAGCAAAACACAAAGTGCTGGAGGAA
Organism: Malacoraja senta; assembly: GCA_038087875.1. Classification (NCBI taxonomy): domain Eukaryota; kingdom Metazoa; phylum Chordata; class Chondrichthyes; order Rajiformes; family Rajidae; genus Malacoraja; species Malacoraja senta. Next base: position 13,653,187 of record CM075977.1, read on the forward strand.
CACAGCGGGTCAGACAGCGTTTGTGGAGGGAATGGACAGACTGCGTTTCAGGTCGGGACCCTCCGCATTGCACCGTACTCCCAGGACAGAAATGGGGGCGAAGAGGAAGTCTTGGTCAGCGTAAAACGGGTCAAAACTTGCCAAAGATGGGTCTGATTTGTGAGGCTCATGGATGAGGAGTGGGCTGAGTTACCCATTTCAGGGCGGGTGGAGGGGGAGAGAAACTGCCCCAGCGGGATGTCTCCTCATGGTCAGAGTCAACTCAGGCTGGGAGCAACCCGTCCAGAGGAAGCAAGAATGTAAATCCAAATTCAGAACCAAACGTGTCCAGACAGCAGCCAGCTGTGTTTAAAAGGTCCACCAGTAGATTTGAGCAGAGTTCCAGCCGTCTGACTCAACGGATTCATGGGCAGACCTTTCACCTGCACGGATTTGTACCGTGTCTCCCAGAGAACAACGTGATCCGCTGCCAATCCGTCCCGAGGTGGGGGTTCCAGTGACGGGTCAAACATGGGCACGCACTCGCCCAAACCTCACCCCTGCCCCACACTCCCCTCCACCCTGCCCCCTGCTCCCCACCACCCTGACCCCCCCTCCACCCTGCCCCACACTCCCCTCCACCCTGACTCCCACACTCCCCTCCACCCTGCCCCCTGCTCCCCACCACCCTGACCCCCCCCTCCACCCTGCCCCCTGCTCCCCACCACCCTGACCCCCCCCTCCACCCTGCCCCACACTCCCCTCCACCCTGCCCCCTGCTCCCCACCACCCTGACCCCCCCCTCCACCCTGCCCCCTGCTCCCCACCACCCTGACCCCCCCCTCCACCCTGCCCCACACTCCCCTCCACCCTGCCCCCTGCTCCCCACCACCCTGACCCCCCCCTCCACCCTGCCCCACACTCCCCTCCACCCTGTCCCACACTCCCCTCCACCCTGCCCCCCTTTCCCCTCCACCCTGCCCCACACTCCCCTCCACCCTGCCCCACACTCCCCTCCACCCTGACTCCCCCACTCCCCTCCACCCTGCCCCCCTTTCCCCTCCACCCTGACCCTCCCCCCCTTTTCCCCTCCTCCCTGGCTCCCCAGAATGTTCCGTGACTTCATCAGATTATTAAATTTTCTATTTATACAAACCAATGTCACTGACTTTAGATTTCTAGTTAAAATCCAAGTGATCTTTTTGTTATCCTGTATATTTTGTACTGTAGGTGTTCACCTTGAATGATCAGTATAAAAATCATTTTCTAGAAGAAGCAACAAGTATTTCATTAATGAAATCGATGTGTCCAGAACAGCGGGCCTGTCGCTGTATAACACTGGGGTACAGTATCGGTGGGGACGGGCCTGTCGCTGTATAACACTGGGGACGGGCCTGTCGTTGTATAATGGTCGTGCCTCACTCGAGCTTCCTCTGCTCCTTCCTGCTCTGAACTGGTCTCACCCTCTCCGCCCGCTGGCAGTGCCGCTCCCTGTACATCTCCTCACACCTCTCTCCCAGGCCACACTTCCTGAAGTCTCCTTCCCATCATGCGCCTGCTTTAGATGTCGACACTTCTGTGTTGTGCTTTAGGACATGTTTCTACGTTAAAGGCGCCAAGTGAAATGCAAGTTTGTACGTAAGCCGTGGTGATTATCTCGTGCCCACTGACAGTTGGTGTGAAGAGTTTTTGCTGCAGTGATTTTTCAATGTTAGTGACATTAGGCCCACACTTTTTTTAATCAAAAAATGTATTCAATTATTAAAAAATAATGTTGACACTACAATAAAACAAACCAGAACCCACCACCATAATACAATACCAAAAATATCCTTAATAAACTACTATACAACTATGTTACTATCCTTATTGAGGATGCATTCAACACCCTGTGGTCAGAGCCCAGCCGTCCCGGAACTCCCCTAGGCCCACACTATGGGCGGGACAGTGACCCTTGCCCGATCCCAGATCCTCCTGGGTCAGACTGTGTCTCCGTCACATCTGACCCTGACTACTTCAAGATGTTGTTATCCATGCTCTAGAAAAATCCAACACATTAATAAATCATCTGTAAATCATTATTTCTCTGAGGCGGATTCCCTATCGTGAAGTCAAACACAAAGTGCTGGAGGAGCTCAGCGGGTCAGGCAGCATCAATGGAGGGAATGGACAGACAACGTTTCGAGTCGGGAGCCTCTTTCAGACTAATAATTGATTGATTTGAAAGATAGAGTATGGCAGCATGCCCCTCGGCCCACTGGGTCCACAACGATCATCAGTCTCTTGTTCACACTAGCTCTATGTTATCTCCCTTCAATAGACAATAGGTGCAGGAGTAGGCCATTCGGCCCTTCGAGCCAGCACCGCCATTCAATGTGATCATGGCTGATCATCCCCAATCAGTACCCCGTTCCTGCCTACTCCCCTTATCCCCTGACTCCACTATCTTCAAGAGCCCTATCTAGTTCTCTCTTGAAAGTATCCAGAGAACCTGCCTCCACCACCTTCTGAGGCAGAGAATTCCACAGACTCACAACTCTCGGTGAGAAAAAGTGTTTCCTCGTCTCCATTCTAAATAGCACACGGGACAATTTAAAGAGGGACAATTAATCTACAAACCCGCACTTCTTTGGGATGTGGGAGGAAAACGGCGCACCCAGAGAAAGCCCACGCAGTCATTGGGAGAACGTCCGAACTCCACACAGACAGCACCCGAGGACAGGATGGAACCTGGGTCTCTGCCACTGTGAGGCAGCATCTTTACCAGCTGGGCCACTGAGCCGGCCATTAACTGTGCTAGTGTGACACTATCCGTTGTTGTCATAGAAACATAGAAAATAGGTACAGGAGCTGGCCATTCGGCCCTTCGAGCCTGGTCGAGACCCCTCTCCAGACGGCGAGTCAGGGGAAAGGAATGAGAAATATTGACGGTGGTTAGGAGAAATGAATGGAAGATATGCAAAAAGTGACGATAATCAAGAAATGTGGGGCACACAATAGGCCATTGTTGGCTGTGCAATATGTGATAACGAGTAAACAGACAGAGGAGGTACAGATTGAAATGATTGACAAAGAAACAGAGGGTCTGGGAGATGCATTTGGCAGCTGTGAGCCAGCACGAGCTGCCTGCAAGGGTGGTGGATCCAAATTCAATACTAACTTTCGTTATGCATGGTGAATAAATCTCGGACCAGAAAAAAAGAATGGGTGAGTGAGACAGATAGTTTGCTAGAGAGTCAGCACGGGTAACATGGGTGAATAAATAGCCTCTTGTGCTTATTACATAAATCGTGGAAAATAAGGAATGGAACTTAATTCTTAACATAGGAAGCTAATATATGTTCCGCAGAAATGACTTTAATTTAGAGATGCAGTGTGGAAACAGGCCATTCAGCCCACCGAGTTCTCACCGACCAACGATCACTCGTGCACTAGTCATTTTAATCCCAATTTCACATCCTACACACTAGGGGCAATTTACAGAATCCAATTAACCTACAAACCTGCACGTCTTAGGATGTTCCGTTTAGTTCATTGTCACGGGTACCGAGGTACGGTGAAAAACTTTTGTTGTGTGCTAACTGGTCAGCAGAAAAACAATACATCATTGCAATCGAGCCATTCACAGGGTATATGATAAAGGGAATAACGTGTAGTGCAAGATAAAGCCAGTAAAGTCCGATCAAAGATAGTCCAAGAGTTTCCAATGAGGTAGATCGTAGTTTAGGATGTGGGAGGAAACCGGAGCACCCGGAGAAAACCCACTATGATCTTTGGTTCAAACTCCACAATTATTTAATGAGAGAATGAAAATTGATGGGAACGTGGGGAGAACAGAGGGACATGCAGGGCAAATTGGAGCGGAATATCGTTGCAATTTAAGCCATGATCGACTGAAATGGAAATATGATGTTCATTAAATTGTTTATAATCTCTAATATCAAAGACAAAGAGTAGAAAGGAGGAACAGCAGATGCTGGTTTACAGTTCTCGAAACTAAACTAATAGAAACTAAACGGACAATAATCAATAATACAATGGTCACAGGAACAAGCTTAGGCCATTCGGCCCATCGACATTCAATCATTGCTGATCTACCTTTCCCTCTCACCCCATTCTCCTGCCTTCTTCCCGAAACCTTTGACACTGACGGCAGGGTGGAAGTTGGAGGTGAAGTTAACACACCGTGGTGAAAATCAACACGTTCTGCACGGGTGCAGGAGCCAGCCCGATGCTGTTCACTTCAGAAATACAGCGCGGAAACAGGCCCTTCGGCCCACCGAGTCCACACTGACCAGCGACCCCCCGCACACTAACACCATCCTACACATACTACACTGGGGACAATTTACATGTAGACCGAAGCCAATTAACCTACAAATCTGAACGTCTTTGGAGTGTGGGAGGAAACCGGAGATCTTGGAATAAACTCACGCAGGTCACGGGGAGAACGGACAAACTCCGTACAGACAGCACCCGTAGTCGGGATTGAACCCGGGTCTCCGGCGCTGCACCACTGTGCCGACCATTGTCGGTGTAGCAGAGAAAGAGTTGGTCTGACCCCTCGGGGGGTGTCATGTGGTGTGGTTGCTGCACCCTGGGGTGCGGGTCATGTGGTGTGGGTGCTGCACCCTGGGGTGTGGATGCTGCACCCTGGGGTGTGGTTGCTGCACCCTGGGGTGTGGTTGCTGCACCCTGGGGTGTGGTTGCTGCACCCTGGGGTGTGGTTGCTGCACCCTGGGGTGTGGTTGCTGCAGCCTGGGGTGTGGTTGCTGCACCCTGTGGTGTGGATGCTGCACCTTGGGGTGTGGTTGCTGCACCCTGGGGTGTGGATGCTGCACCCTGGGGTGTGGTTGCTGCACCCTGGGGTGTGGATGCTGCACCCTGGGGTGTGGTTGCTGCACCCTGGGGTGTGGATGCTGCACCTTGGGGTGTGGTTGCTGCACCCTGGGGTGTGGTTGCTGCACCCTGGGGTGACGTAGAAAGGGAGTGTGGCTTGTTTCCGTCACGGATCACGCGCCACAGCAGGCGCGGGCGCGAGCAAATATGGAGGAGCTCCTCTATCATCTTTGGGCGCGAGGGTGACGGGAGCGCGCGGGGGGGTGATGGTTGACGGGAGCGCGCGGGGAGGGGGTGATGGGGGCAGGGACGAGCGCGGCGGCAACTCGTGATCCGTGGCGGCGGGGGACCGGGGGTCGCGGGCAGGTGCAGCCCGGGGCGGCTCCCAGCTTCGAGGACCGTGTGGGAGAGGCCCGGGAGCCGGGGTCTCCCCGCCGGCCTGGCTCGCTCATGGCCCCGGGAGGGCGGTCTGGTCCTCGGCCTCTCCCCGCTCCAGGCTCCGGGGTCAGTCATGGAGTCACCCAGCGTGGGATCAGGCCCTTCGGCCCAACTCCTCCATTCTGCCCAACATGTCCCATCTACACTAGTCCCACCTGTCTGTGTTTGGTTCAAACCTCTCCAAGTGTCTCTTCACTGTGTTGAGTATTTCAGTTTGAGTTTAGTTTATTATCAAGCTACCAAGGTCCAGTTGCATTCTAACCAGTCAGCAGGAAGACTATACATGATTATAATCGGGCCAGCCACTATCTCTGGAGAAAATGAATAGGTGATGTTTTGGGTAAGAAGGAACTGCAGATGCTGGTTTAAACCGAAGATAGACACAAAATGCTGGAGTAACTCAGTGGGACAGGCAGCATCTCTGGAGAGAAGGAATGGGTGACGTTTCGGGTCGAGACCCTTCTTCAGACTTCAAAAGAAGGGTCTCATTCCAAAACGTCATCTATTTTTCTCCCGAGACGCTGCCTGTCCCATTGAGTTACTCTAACATTTTGTGTCCACCTTCGGTTTAAACCAGCATCTGCAGTTCCATCCTACACTTGATCACAATTGAGCCATCCACAGTGTGCGCCAATGAGGTAAATAGCTCAGGACCGCTCTCTAGTTGTTGGTAGGATGGTTCACTTGCCTGATTAACAGAATTAGGGCTTTAACAGCATTAGGTTGTTACAGTACCTGCCTCAACTGCCCTCCTCTGGCAGCTCGTTCCACACATACACACACACCACCCTCTGAGTGAAAAAGGTGCCCCCTGGGTTCCTATTAAATCTTTTCCCTCTCACCGTAAACCTATGCCATGTGCTTCTTAATTGCCCTACCTTGGATAAAAGCTCCATGCATTTACCTGATCTAATGGTCTCATTAGGTGCAGGGCCCGGACCTGGTTTCCAGCCATTAGGGCTGGTGCCCGGTTACCGTGTACGATCACTGCGTGTGGACCGACCCTAGACTCCCGCCTCCATGTGGACCATTCAGGCTCAATCTGGTCACCGGGCCTGGTCATTACTCAGTAGAAACAAAGAGCTGCAGATGCTGCTTTATACCGAAGATAGACACAAAGTGCTGGAGTAACCCAACGGGTCAGGCAGCATCTCTGGAGAAAAAGGATGAGTGAATGAGAGGAGAATGAACCTATTAATCTCTGCTTTAAAAATACCAAATAACTTGGCTTCCACAGCCGCCTGTGACGATGAATTTCAAAGATTTGCTCCCTCTGGTTAAAGACACCCTGGCCACTCTCTCCTCCCTTCTCACAGAGAGTGGTGAGTCTGTGGAATTCTCGGCCTCAGAGGGCGGTGGAGGCAGGTTCTCTGGATACTTTCAAGAGAGAGCTAGATAGGGCTCTTAAAAATAGCGGAGTCAGGGGATATGGGGATGATCAGCCATGATCACATTGAATGGCGGTGCTGACTCGAAGGCCGAATGGCCTACTCCTGCACCTATTGTCTATTGTCTATTGTTTCTCCCTTCCCGCCAAAGGTACAGAAGTGTGAAAACACACACCTCCAGATTCAGGGACTGTTTCACACCAGCTATTATCAGCCAATTGAACAGAGCTGCCAAGTAGTACGGATTTTCCGTATTTTGTACGGAAATGCGATCAGAATATGGATGTACGGATTTGCTTTGTAAAATACGGGTTTTTAAAAAATCAGCCCAACTTCCTGTTTCATCTTCAGTATTCAGTATTTCTTTAATATCATTTCACTGAGTACTCGCATACACAGAGGAAACGAAAAAACGTTGCTCAATCGGTTTCCATTCAGTGTAAAAAACAAAAGGGTAATACATAGAGCTTAAAAAACAAATTAAAATTACCATTCTTAAAAAGAAAGTAGGCCTAAAAATTAACAATATAATACAAACAGTCATTCTGATCGCCAGTGGCTTCACAGTGGCTTTACTTTGACAGGTGCCTAACTGTCAAAGTATGGGCGCGGTTGGATGTGTGGATGAGCGATGTTTTGGGAGGGGACAAAGTCCGTTAATCAGTCTTATTGCCTGTGGGAAGAAGCTGAGGAGCATCCTGCTGGTTTTGCAGCTGATGCTCCTGTATCTCTTCCCAGATGGCAGAATGGAAAAGATGTGGTGTGATGGGTGGTAGGGGTCCTGAATGATGGAGATGGCTCTACTGATGCTCCTCTTCTTGTATATCTCCAGCAGGAAAGGGAGTGGGGCACCGATAATCCTGCTGGCGGTCTTCACTATCTGTTTCATCTTGCTGCTTAAAAAATGCATGGATATAAAAAAGTCATACTGTAACTTGAAAAATTATAGCAGATTAAATCTATTAGTATTTTAAATTTCAAGATCTGGATAATTATTTTTGTAAGCTTTGATCTGCCGATCCCGCTCCAGGTTTAAACAGCGCTGTCAGTTTAACGCGTGGGAATTTTAAACACTATTTTATCTGTGTCCCTCTCTGTGTCTCTGTCTCCCTCTCTGTGCCTCTGTGTCTCTCTCTGTGCCTCTGTGTCCCTCTCTCTACCTCCGTCTCCCTCTCTGTGCCTCTGTCTCCCTCTCTATGCCTTTGTGTCCCTCTCTCTCTATCCCCCTACCTCTCTAGCCACGCCTGTGAGTTGGGGGCTATGCGTGAGTGGATAGGGCGGGGCATGGGGTAAAAGGTGTGAATGAATAATATTAATATAATATCAATTGTGTGGTTAGTGTGTGTGGGGGTGGGGGAGGGGGTGGGTGGTTAGTGTGTGGGGGGGGGGGGTGTTAGTGTGTGTGTGAGAGGTTGGTTAGTGTGTGTGTGACGTCGCAGCCCATCCCCTCCCTTCACAACCCTCACTTATTTCGATTTAAAACTACCAGTGACACTTACGTGTGATGCCTCCCAATGTGGGCTTGGAGCTGCTTGCCTCCAGAATTCCGTCGAGGGAGACTGCTGACCTATTGCTTACGCCTCTCGTACCTTGTCGGAGACGGAACAGCGATACGCCTAGATCGAAAAGGAATTACTAGCCGTGGTTTTTGCCTGCACGAAATTCAAGGACTTAATTTTTGGGAAGTCCGTGGTTGTTGAAACAGACCACCAACCTTTGGTCACTATTCTGAACAAACCCATTCATGCTGCTCCTGCTCGCCTGCAACGGATGGTGATGCAGGTACAGGGTTTCGGTTTCACACTAGTCTACAAAAGGGGCAAGGACTTGCGTCTGGCTGACACGCTATCAAGAGCCCCACGAAAAACCTGCGAACAACTGCCGTCTGAAAATGTTTAAGAAGGAACTGCAGATGCTGGAAAATTGAAGGTAGACAAAAGTGCTGGAGAAACTCAGCGGGTGCAGCAGCATCTATGGAGCGAAGGAAATAGGCAACGTTTCGGGTCGAAACCCTTCTTCAGACTGAAGAAGTTACATATGTATACATATATATCACTTTATTGTAGATGTGTTTCACTTTTTACCAACCAATGTAGTGCTTTATTAATATAAGCTCCACCTACTAATAAACCATTCATATTATCGCAGCCTGACATGTGCTGTTAGTTGGTGCTGCAGCTGCATGGTAGGAGTAACATGCTGTAGTGTGTTGTATACGTTACTCTATAAATACTGTTGTACCAGATCCGTGAGTGTGTGTGATTTACTCAACAGTTTGTACGCAACAGAAGCTTTTCACTGTACTTCGGCACATGTGACAATAAACTAAACTCACTCAAGACCACAGATTCCCCACCCTTGTGTGGTGAATTGAGCAGTGCTGGGGAGGGATGGCCATGGTGAACGGAGCGACAGCATGTCCCACCTCGTTCAGACCATCTCCAAGGAAGAGGCCGGTATGGTTTGCTGATTACATTGTACAGTTGGATCTTTGATTTAATTTCCAAATGACAATCGGGATTGGGATGGGACGGGAGGGCAGCTGATGGGACTGATGGGCAGCACAGTGGTACAGCAGGTAGAGCCGTTACCACACAGCGCCAGAGACCCAGGTTCAATCCTGACCGTGGGTGCTGCCTGTGTGGAGTTTGTACGTCACCCTGTGACCGCGTGCGTTTTCTCTGGGTGCTCTAGTTTCCTCCCACATCACAAAGGCATGCGGGTTTGTAGGTTAATTGGCACTCCGTAAATTCCCCTTAGTGTGCAGAGAGAATGATAAATTGGGATAACATATAATGTGAATGGGTGATCAATGGGTCCACAGCGAGCAGGACGAAGGAGTAGAAGGGAGGAACAGCAGATGCAGGTTTACAAAAGACACAAATTGCTGGAGCAACTCAGCTGGTTAGGTAGCATCTGTGGAGAACATGGATAGGTGATGTTTCATGTCAATAGAGTTAAGACAAGAGTCAAGAATGTTTTAATATCATATGACTCGAAACAGAACAATGAAATGGGCCCTGAAGAAGGGTCCAAAGCTAAGATGTCTCCTACTCATGTTCTCCAGAGATGCTGCCTGAAGCCCTGAATTACTCCAGGACTTTGGTTTCTTCTGCAGTTCGATTGCTTTTCATTGCGGACAGAATGGCAGTAAGGTGGATGATTACAGGCTGAGGCAGTGAGTGGACAGAAGTGTTCCTGGTGTGTTTGTGAAGAAGACCACCGATGGGTTTTGTGGCTGTTTGAGATGTGGAATAAAGACAAACTGCGGCTGCTGGACCGAATAAAGAGCCTCGTTCCCGAGTCTCACTTCAACTGGGAGAAAGTGGCCTTCGGCCCCTTCATGGGGGAAATACCGCTGGCCTGCGAGGTTGGTACACGCACATCGTCCATCAACACTGGGGACGGCTGAGGAAGCACTCCGAGATTTACGAGGATGTTGCCAGGACCCAAGGGCCTGACCTACAGTGGGAGGTTAAGCAAGGACTTTATTCCTTGGAGCATAGGAGGCTGAAGGGTGATCTTTTAGAGGTGTATAAAATCATGAGGGGAATAGATAGGGTGAATGCTTTCACCCAGAGTAGAGGGATCAAGAACCAGAGGTCATAGGTATAATTTGAGATGGGAAAGATTCAATAGGAACTAGGGGGGCAACTTTTTATCACAGAAGGAGGTAGGTCTATGGAACAAGTTTCCAGAGGAAATAGTTGAGGCAAGGACAATAGCAACATTTAAAAGATATTTGGACAGTCTTTTACCCTGAGTTTAGGCAGGTACATGGATAGGACAGGTTTAGAGTGATTATGGGCCAAACGCAGGCAGGTGGGACTAGTGTAGATAGGGCATGTTGGTTTGTGTGGGCAAGTTGGGCCTGTTTCCATGCTGTATGACCATGATAACTAATTGTGCTTGTGGTAGCATGTCTGGATGCTTTTGCCTGGTGTCATGATGTTGTGCCCTGAGCTAACACCAGGTGGCTTATTTTCCCTTTTAGTTACCGGGTTGAAGTTTGCATCCCTGGTGAACGTGTGCCCGCTCGCTATCCCTCACAGGTTGGCACCAGGTCTGTCTAACAAATCACAGAGGAAGGTCAGAAAACTCTGGGACATTGCAGTTCTGCTTCCTGCTCGCTCTTCTGTTCTGGTCGTCCCATTACAGGATGGATGTCTGAAGAAGGGTCTCAACCCGAAACGTTGTCCATTCCTTCTCTCCAGAGATGCTGCCTCACCCGCTGGGTTACTCCAGCATTTTGTGTCTACCTCCGATTTTACCAGCATCTGCAGTTCTTTCCTACACAGGATGGATGTGGTCACTTTAGAGAGGATGCAGAGGTTTACAAAAAAATGTCTGCATTAGGGGATATTAGCTATCAGGATAGGTTGGATAAACTTGGATTATTTTCTCTGGAACATCAAAGGCTGAGGGAAGACCTCAGAAATATATAAAATTATGAGGCATAGATAGGGTAGACATTCAGAACCATTTTCCCAGGATGGAAATGTCAGATTAGAGGCATAACTTTAAGGTGAGACGGGCAAAGTTTGAAGGAGATATGTGGGGAAAGTTCTTTAAGCAGAGAACCTGCCTGGAACCTGCTGGTGCAATCAGATATAATAGCATTGTTTATTTGGGCTTTAGACAGACACATCGACAAACAGGACATAGGGATTATAGACCATGTTTAGGCAGATAGTTTAATTCAATTCAATTCAATTCCTTTATTGTCATCTTGCAAGCAACAGTTGTGCAGTGCAAAACGAAAAGACGTTTCCCAGGGAATACCGGAGCATCGCACATGAAGTTTAAAACATTTCACACATAATAATAACAACACTAAAAACAATCCAGTCCCTGATGGAACAGCATAAGTTAAAATAGCTACAAACAACGTTAAAATACAGTAAGACCAATCATAAACATGTCCGGGGTGGCTGATTTGAGTGGCCAGTGCCAGTTATTGAAGTGGCCAGTGCCAGTTATTAAAGTGTCCGTGCCAAGTCGCAGAATCAGGTGACTGTGAGTACAGAGTGGCTGTTTAGCAGCCTCACAGCATATGGCAGGAAGCTGTTTAGCAGTCTTGTAGTCCGGGCTTTGATGCTGCGATATCTCTTGCCTGATGGCAGGAGATCCAGGTGTATGTGGAGCAATTCTCTGAGCTTTTTTCCGACAGCGGCTCAGGAACAGTTCTTGTACCGAGGGTAGGGAGACGCCAATGATCTTCTCTGCTCCCCTCACTACCCTCTGCAGAGCCTTCCTGTCCGAGCAGTTGCAGGTGGAGTACCACGTATTTAAACAGTACGTGAGTACAGACTCCACCGTACCCCTGTAGAAAGTCCTGAGGATGTTGGTGGGGAGTGAGGCCTGTTTTAGTTTCCTCAGGAAGTGCAGTCGCTGATGGGTCCTTTTGACGGTCCCAGTGGTGTTTCTGGACCAGGTGAGGCTGTCTGTAATTTGCACCCCGAGGAACTTTATGCTCTCCACTCTCTCCACTGTGGCGCCACTGATGTTAAGGGGTGCATGCTTTGGCTGCGCCCTCCTGAAGTCGACAACCATCTCCTTTGTTTTTTCCACATTTAGTTCTAGATTATTTTTGCCGCACCAGTCCACTAGTTGTTTTACTTCCTCCCTGTACATTGATTCATCATCTCCGCTGATGAGTCCCACCACTGTTGTGTCATCCGCGAATTTTATGATCTTATTGTCCCTGAATCTGGCAGCACAGTCATGTGTGAGCAATGTGAACAACAGCGGGCTGAGCACACAGCCTTGAGGTGAGCCGGTGCTCAGCGTGATCGAGCCTGAAGTGTTCTTGCCCACACGGACTGACAGCGGTCTCTCTGTCAGAAAGTCCAAGATCCAGTGACACAGGGTGGTGTTGAGGCCCAGCAGGGTTAGTTTCTCCACAAGTCTCTGTGGGATGATGGTGTTGAACGCAGAGATGAAGTCAATGTACAGGATTCTGGCGTATGTGTTACTTTTTTCCAGATTAATTAATTAATGTCATGGTCAGTAAAGGCATGGTGTGCCGAAAGGCCTGGGTTCTATGCTGCATCAGGATGGCATGGATAGGATGGGCCGAAAGGCCTGTTCTGTGCTGTACAGCTCTGGCTCTATAACAGTACAGCACAGGAACAGCCCTTGGTGTCTGTGCTGAGCAAAGCTGGTTCTGGTCACAGCTCCACAGTGCAGCTCCGTATCATGGTTCAGCTGCTCGTTGTTGAGTGAGTGGCAGTGTTTGTTGATGCATTCACCTCTGCCTCTCCCCAGATTAGAAACACTGAGCGAGCTGCTCAACGTTGCCAAAGAGATGGTGAAAAATCCGTACAAGGGCAAGAAACTGAAAGTAAGTGCGAGTCCAGGAGCACACGCTGACATTAGTGATGGAGACAGACATGGCTTCAACATTGCTTTTGTAACCAAACAATATTCATTCTTGAGCTCACAGTGAGAGACTTCCTCCTCATAATAATCGATAATCCAAGGACTACAGATAAGGGAAACATCATCATTTGGTTTGACAACAGTTCTGTCCAAGACCTTGAGAAAATACAGAGTTGTCGATGTAGCCCAGTGCATCACACATAGATACATAGAAAATAGATACATAGAAACATAGAAAATAGGTGCAGGAGTAGGCCATTCGGCCCTTCGAGCCTGCACCGCCATTCAATATGATCATGGCTGATCATCCAACTCAGTATCCCGTACCTGCCTTCTCTCCATACCCCCTGATCCCTTTAGCCACAAGGGCCACATCTAACTCCCTCTTAAATATAGCCAATGAACTGGCCTCAACTACCCTCTGTGGCAGAGAGTTCCAGAGATTCACCACTCTCTGTGTGAAAAAGTTTTTCCTCATCTCGGTCTTAAAGGATTTCCCCCTTATCCTTAAGCTGTGACCCCTTGTCCTGGACTTCCCCAACATCGGGAACAATCTTCCTGCATCTAGCCTGTCCAACCCCATAAGAATTTTGTACGTTTCTATAAGATCCCCTCTCAATCTCCTAAATTCTAGCGAGTATAAGCCAAGTCTATCCAGTCTTTCTTCATATGAAAGTCCTGACATCCCAGGAATCAGTCTGGTGAACCTTCTCTGCACTCCCTCTATGGCTATAATGTCCTTCCTCAGATTTGGAGACCAAAACTGTACGCAATACTCCAGGTGCGGTCTCACCAAGACCCGGTACAACTGCAGTAGAACCTCCCTGCTCCTATACTCAAATCCTCTTGCTATGAAGGCCAACATACCATTCGCTTTCTTCACTGCCTGCTGCACCTGCATGCCTACTTTCAATGCCTGGTGTACCATGACACCCAGGTCTCGCTGCATCTCCCCATTTCCTAATCGGCCACCATTTAGATAATAGCCTGCCTTCCCGTTTTTGCCACCAAAGTGGATAACCTCACATTTATCCATATTATACTGCATCTGCCAAACATTTGCCCACTCACCCAGCCTATCCAAGTCACCTTGCAGTCTCCTAGCATCCTCCTCACAGCTAACACTGCCCCCCCAGCTTAGTGTCATCCGCAAACTTGGAGATGTTGCTTTCAATTCCCTCATCCAGGTCATTAAAATAAATTGTAAATAGCTGGGGTCCCAGCACTGAGCCTTGCAGTACCCCACTAGTCACTGCCTGCCATTGTGAAAAGGACCCGTTTACTCCTACTCTTTGCTTCCTGTTTGCCAGCCAGTTCTCTATCCACATCAATACTGAACCCCCAATACCGTGTGATTTAAGTTTGTATCCTAATCTCTTATGTGGTACCTTGTCAAAAGCCTTCTGAAAGTCCAGATACAACACATCCACTGGTTCTCCCCTATCCACTCTACTAGTTACATCCTCGAAAAATTCTATAAGATTCGTCAGACACGATTTACCTTTCGTAAATCCATGCTGACTTTGTCCAATGATTTCACCTCTTTCCAAATGTGCTGCTATCCCATCTTTAATAACTGACTCTAGCAGTTTCCCCACTACCGATGTTAGACTAACTGGTCTGTAATTCCCCGTTTTCTCTCTCCCTCCCTTCTTAAAAAGTGGGGTTATGTTTGCTACCCTCCAATCCTCAGGAACTACTCCAGAATCTAAAGAGTTTTGAAAAATTATCACTAATGCATCCACTATTTCTGGAGCTACTTCCTTAAGTACTCTGGGATGCAGCCTATCTGGCCCTGGTGATTTATCGGCCTTTAATCCATTCAATTTACCCAACACCACTTCCCGACTAACCTGGATTTCACTCAGTTCCTCCATCTCCTTTGACCCGCGGCCCCCTGCTATTTCCGGCAGATTATTTATGTCTTCCTTAGTGAAGACGGATCCAAAGTAGTTATTCAATTGGTCCGCCATATCCTTGTTCCCCATGATCAATTCACCTGTTTCTGACTGCAAGGGACCTACATTTGTTTTAACTAATCTCTTTCTCTTCATATATCTATAAAAACTTTTGCAGTCAGTTTTTATGTTCTCTGCCAGTTTCCTTTCATAATCTATTTTCCCTTTCCTAATTAAGCCCTTTGTCCTCCTCTGCTGGTCTCTGAATTTCTCCCAGTCCTCTGGTATGTTGCTTTTTCTGGCTAATTTGTACGCATCATCTTTTGCTTTGATACTATCCCTGATTTCCCTTGTTATCCACGGATGCACTACCTTCCCTGATTTATTCTTTTGCCAAACTGGGATGAACAATTTTTGTAGTTCATCCATGCAGTCTTTAAATGCCTTCCATTGCATATCCACCGTCAACCCTTTTAGAACTAATTGCCAGTCAATCTTGGCCAATTCACGTCTCATACCCTCAAAGTTACCTTTCTTTAAGTTCAGAACCGTTGTTTCTGAATTAACAATGTCACTCTCCATCCTAATGAAGAACTCAACCATATTATGGTCACTCTTGCCCAAGGGGGCACGCACAACAAGACTGCTAACTAACCCTTCCTCATCACTCAATACCCAGTCTAGAATAGCCTGCTCTCTCGTTGGTTCCTCTACATGTTGGTTTAGATAACTATCCCGCATACATTCCAAGAAATCCTCTTCCTCAGCACCCCTGCCAATTTGATTCACCCAATCTATATGTAGATTGAAGTCACCCATTATAACTGTTTTGCCTTTGTTGCACGCATTTCTAATTTCCTGTTTGATGCCATCCCCAACTTCACTACTACTGCTAGGTGGCCTGTACACAACACCCACCAGCGTTTTCTGCCCCTTAGTGTTTCGCAGCTCTACCCATACCGATTCCACATCCTCCAAGCTAATGTCCTTCCTTTCCACTGCGTTAATCTCCTCTCTAACCAGCAACGCTACCCCACCTCCTTTTCCTTTCTCTCTATCCCTCCTGAATATTGAATATCCCTGGATGTTCAGCTCCCAGCCTTGGTCACCCTCGTCAAGTCAAGTCAAGTGAGTTTATTGTCATGTGTCCCTGGTAGGACAATGAAATTCTTGCTTTGCTTGAGCACAACAGAACATAGTAGGCATTTACTACAAGGCATTCTATAAATATATACACAATGGTCAATATACTGATAAAGTGCAAATAACAGTATTGGCTAGTAAAGTTCAGTGTTATGTCCGAGCCAGGTTTAATAGCCTGATGGCTGTGGGGAAGTAGCTGTTCCTGAACCTGGTCGTTGCAGTCTTCAGGCTCCTGTACCTTCTACCTGAAGGTAGTAGGGAGATGAGTGTGTGGCCAGGATGGTGTGGGTCCTTGATGATACTGCCAGCCTTTTTGAGACAGCGACTGCGATAGATCCCCTCGATGGAAGGGAGGTCAGAGCCGATGATGGACTGGGCAGTGTTTACTACTTTTTGTAGTCTTTTCCTCTCCAGGGCACTCAAGTTGCCGAACCAAGCCACGATGCAACCGGTCAGCATGCTCTCTACTGTGCACCTGTAGAAGTTAGAGAGAGTCCTCCTTGACAAACCGACTCTCCGTAATCTTCTCAGGAAGTAGAGGCGCTGATGTGCTTTCTTAATAATGGCATCATTGTTCTCGGACCAGGAAAGATCTTCAGAGATGTGCACGCCCAGGAATTTGAAGCTCTTGACCCTTTCAACCATCGACCCGTTGATATAAACGGGACTGTGGGTCCCCATCCTACTCCTTCCAAAGTCCACAATCAGTTCCCTGGAGCCATGTCTCCGTGATCCCAACTATATCATAATCATTAATCCCAACTATATCATAATCATTAATTGCTATCTGCACGTTCAACTCATCCACCTTATTACGAATGCTCCTTGCATTGAGACACAAAGCCTTCAGGCTTGTTTTTACAACGCACTTACCCCTTATACAATTATGTTGAAAAGTGGCCCTTTTTGATTTTTGCCCTGGATTTGTCTGCCTGCCACTTTTACTTTTCACCTTGCTACCTATTGCTTCCGCCCGCATTTTACACCCCTCTGTTTCTCTGCTCACCCATTTAAGAACCCCACCACCTCTTATTCTCTGTTTATTATTGTTTTCTTCTTTCCCCCCTACATGTTGGGTCTGAGTGCTTTCCTTCTCTGCCTCCTGCCTCACACACTGTCTAATAGCATTCTCTATTTGAGTCCCTCCCCCCAACACAGACCAGACTCACCACCATCGACTCCATATACACTTTATGCTGCCTCAGGGAAGCAGCCAACAATATCAAGGTCCATTCACACCCTGGTCATTCCCTCTTCTCCTCTCATCCACAGAAGCTGGAAACTGCACAGTGTCAGACTGATGAATAACTTCTTCCCCTTTGCTATTAGGCTTCTGAATGGTCCTTCCGTAAGCTAGGGTACTGTCCGATTCACCTCTACCCCATTGTGAACATTAGACTATTTGTCCGGAACTGTAAAGATATCAAGCTGCAAAACTATATTCTGTACTCTGGTAGTTTTCTCTTCACTCCATCTGTGCACTTGAGTTTGACGATAGTATTCATGTATGGTATTATTTGATTTAGTTGGATATCCTGCAAACAAAGCTTTTCACCGTACCTCGATGCACATGACAGTAACAAACCTAAACCGATGGTGAGATTTCATGACTGGTGGAAAAGTCAATTTAATGCCTCATATCATTAAAGGAGGGGAGTTTGAAGGAGATGTGTGAGGCGGGACTTTTACACAGAGAGTGGGATAATGCAGAAGATAGGCACAAAATGCAGGAGTAACTTAGCGGGTCAGGCAGCAGCTCTGGGGGAAAGGAATAGCTAAGTGTTTCGGATCAAGACCAGTCATCAGACTGGGATAATGTACTTTGGAACGTCAATTCTGGTAAGAATACAGACACTCCTTGACGTGCAACAGGTGGCTTATGTAACCTCGCACTTGCATAAATAATTCTGTATTCAGGCTTTATTTCATTGTCCTATCAGGGACACATGACAATAAACTCAATAAATTTCATTGTCCTATCAGGGACACATGACATTAAACTTGAACTTGAACTATTTCAAGCTTGCATCGGAAACCAGCCGACAATGCTGGCAGTGCTTACCCAGAAGGCCCCTGGACACGGCTGAGGCGGTTAATGCTCAGAGTTGTTTCAGGAAGGGGATTCCAATGTGCGTATTGGTTCACGGAACAGAACCTTGTGTAAGTCAGGGAGTGCCTTTAGAGAGGATGAAGCATTGGGAGCCTTAGATATACAGGGAAACCTTGGGTACATTGCAGAGAGTTTTGGCACTGGTGCAGAAGGTAGTGAAGAAGGCATTCGGTATGTTTGCCTTGGAGACTGAGGCATTCAGAGTAAGAATCATTTGGACATTGTGTACAGTTCTGGCTGCCACTTTACTGACAGGATGTGGTAGTGATAGAGAGAGTTCAGAAGAGATTCATTTTGGGATGTTGCCTGGATCGGAGGCCTGCAGTTATTTGGAAAGATGGGATGGGCTGGGTTCATTCTCCCTGGAATGCTAGAGGCAGAGTCCAATGGATAGCTGAACTGACGAGGAATATTTAAGGCAGAGATTGAAGATTGTTGGTGAAGAGGACCAAGGTGTCTGGGGTTAGTGCTATGGGGTAAAGATCAGTCACTGTATTACTGAAGGTGGAGCGGGCAGGAGGGACAGAATGGGAACTGCATTCCTTGTTTGTATAAAATGTCCCAAAGAAAGGCAAGTATGCCAAGGTTCGCCCAAAAATGAGCAACATGGCCATGTCAAAGATCATCTCCAAGAAATACAAGGAGTTTCCAGAGAAGGAAAAGGTGAGAAGTTATCGCGAGGTTTAGTGTCACAGAACTATGGCATGTGCCAGTCCCCAACTAATCCTACTGCCCCGCTCCCTCCCCACAACCTTGTATCAATCCCCAAAAGGTTATTACATCCCCATTGTCACCTGATCTGGAATTGGTTATTATTGTCACGTGTACTGAGATACCGTGAAAAGCTTTATATGTTATCCAGTCAAATTGCATCATACCGTAGTACAATCAAGTATAACGGGTGGTGCAAAGAGAAAAATACCAGGGTGAGGAATAGTTTTTGAGCTTTATAGTTTTACAGTTACAGAGAAAAAGTGCCAGGTCTGAAAGGAGGTAGGTTGGAAGATCGGGACTACATCCTAGGTTATGGGAAGATCGTTAACTAGTCTGATAACAGCGGGGAAGCTCTTTCTGAATCTGGTGGTACGTGCTTTCAAGCTTTTGTATCATCTGCCCAACGGGAGAGAGGTGCAGAGGGAATGACTGGGGTGTGAGTGGCCATTGATCATGTTGGCTGCTTTCCCAAGGCAATGTGAAATGTAGATGAAGTCAATGGTGAGAGGGTCTGGTCAGTGTGACCGACTGGGCTACATCCTTGCGGTCTTTTGGCACAGCTGTTGCCCAACCATCAGTGATACATCGCGGTACGATGGTTTCTTAACCAATCTCCATGTTTTCAACCTGAAACCTCCTTCCCTACCCTCCACCTTCACCTCCCAGCTCTTTTATTACTGTACTAGTTTCATATGTCATAGCAGAATTAGGCTATTCGACCCATCGTCTACTCCGCCATTCAATCATGGCTGATCTATCTTTCCCTCAACCCCATTCTCCTGCCTTCTCCCAATAGCCTTTGACCCCATACTAATCAAGAATCTGTCAATCTCCGTTTAAAAAATACCCATTGACTTGGCCTCCACAGCCATCTGTAACAATGAATTCCACAGATTCACTACCCTCTTGACTATAGAAATTTCTCATCTCCTTTGTAAAGGTATGTCATTTTATTTTGCCCTCTGGTCCTAGACTTTCCCACTATTGAAACACCCTATACGCATCCACTCTATCCAGGCCCTGGGGAAGGGTCGCTGACCCGAAACATAGACCCGTGTGTTTTTCCACAGATGCAGCTGGACAGGCGGGGTGCTTCCAGCAGTTATGTTCATGAGCAAAAACCAAATTGCTGGAGGAACTCAGCGGGCCAGGCAACATCTGTGGAGGGAATGGACAGGCAATGTTTCGTGTCGTGACCCTTGTGGTGATCTGAAAGTGGCTGATAGTTTTGTGACCATTGGGAAGGGGTTGGACACAAACTGAGGAGAAATGTCACATTCAGATCAGTTAGAAACAGAGTGCTGGAGGAACTCAGCGGGTCAGGCAGCATCTGTGGTGGGATTGGGCAGACTTTCATTTGTGGCCCGTTGATTTCGAACATGGGATCTCTTTGTGTCTTCTCACAGCTTCCTTATATTGAGCAGTTCTAGCAGGAACAGGATCTCTTTGGGCAGGCAATGGCCAAGTTCAGGTATCGTTAGAGGTTCATCAACTTCTGCTACCAACTAGCTGCTGCTCTTGGCTCTGGTGACCCTGCAATGAACTTGCATACACAAGTGTTCATTGTCTGGGTGACACAGGGTGGTGATTCTGTGGAATTCATTGCCACAGACGGTGGTGAAGGCCAAGTTATTGGGTATTTTTAGAACAGAGGTTGACAGGTTCTTGATTAATAAGGGTGTCCAAGGTTACGGGGAGAAGGAGGAAAGATTGAAAAGACTAGGCTTGTATTCACTGGAGTTTAGAAGGATGAGGAGGGATCTTTGAGAAACAAATACAATTATAAAAGGACTGGACAAGCTAGATGTAGAAAAAATGTTCCCTATGTTGGGCGAGTCCAGAACCAGGGGCCACAGTCTTAGAATAAAGAGGTCATTTAAGACTGAGGTGAGAAAAAACTTTTTCACCCAGAGGGTTGTGAATTTGTGGAATTCCCCGCCACAGAGGGCAGTGGAGGCCAAATCACTGGATGGATTTAAGAGAGTTAGATAGAGCTCTAGGGGCTAGTGGAATCGAGGGATATGGGGAGAAGGCAGGCACGGGTTATTGATTGGGGACAATCAGCCATGATCACAATGGCGGCGCTGGCTCGAAGGGCCGAATGGCCTCCTCCTGCACCTATTTTCTATGTTTCTATGTAAGGCAGGAGAATGGGGTTGAGGGAGAGATCTGCAATGATTGAATGGTGGAGTAGACTCGATTGGCCGAATGTCCAAATTCTGCTCCTAACACTTATGAACACAAGGAACTGCAGATTCTGGAATCTTGTGTAGAGAACAGTGCTGGAATAACTCAGTGGGTCAGACAGCATCTGTGGAGGACATGGATAGGTGACCTTTTGGGTCATGACTTCTTCTGATGAGAACTTCTTCAAATTAGTCATACCTTGAGAAGAATTTGCAGTGGAGCAGTAAACTGGAAAACAAGACTGAAGAAGGATCCCGACCAAAACATCACCTATCCATGTCCTCCACATGCTGCCTGACCCGCTCAGTTACTCCAGCACTCTGTGTATGCATTTATTATCTTGCCTCAAGGAAAAGAGTAGGCGAGACAAAAGGCAGACTGACTGTCCTTAAAAAAAAGACGCAAAGTTCTGGAGTGGGTGAGGCAGCATCTCTGGAGAACAAGGATGAGTAATATTTCAGGTTGGGATCCATCAGTCTGCAGCAGAGTCCAAACATGAAACGTCACCTACCCATGTTCTACAGACCCGCTGTTACACCAGCACTTTGGTTGGTGGGGGCGCTGCAAGCCGGCAGCCCTGCCAGCAGCGTGTTTGTTTTTTCTACTTTTTTTGTTTTTTTAGTGTGTTTAAATGTATGTTTTTAATGTTTCTCTGTGTGTCTTGTGTGGGGGTAAGGGGGAAACCGTTTTGGTCGCCTCCTCCATGGAGAGGCAACTTTTTCCCATGTCGCCTCCCCCTTGCCCTAACATCAAGGATCGGTGCGGCCTTTCCCGGAGTCGTGCCCGGGTCTTCAGCTTCAGCAGCGGGCGCAGCGCGGATTCTCGTCGCGGAGTGGGCGAGAAGTCGCCGGAGGGGAGCGCTCCGTTCGCTGACCCGTAGCAGCCTGAGGCCGCGGTCTGCAGAGCTCCAGCTGGCGCAGTGTCCGCAGACTGGGATCCCTTGTTGGGGACCAGGGAGGAGAAGAGCTCCGACCGCCGGCCCACTTCTACCGCGGGTGCTGCGTGGACTTACCATCCTGAGCGGGGTCCCTCGCCGGGGATCCCTGGAGAGGAGCTCCCACCGCCGGCCCTGCAGTCTGCGATGCTACTGGCTGCGGCGGGGACTTTAGATCTTCGACCGCCGGCCTGCGGCCTACACCAACCTGAAGCCGCGGTCTCCGGTAGGGAAGCACCGATTCAGGACTTACCTGGACTTACCTTGTCTGTACAGCTGGACGCCCGCAGCGGCGACTGTGGAGGGTTGAGGTACCGACCACGGGGGACAATGGAGGAGGACTGGCCAAATTTTGTGCCTTCCACCAGTGATGAATGCTGTGGTGGATGTTTGTGTTCAATTTTTATTGTGTATTGTGTGTTCTTTTTTATTGTACCGCTGCTGGCAAATTCATTTCACTTGCACTTTATGTGCAATGTGACGAATAAAACTTGACTTGACTTTTTCTGTCCTGAGTAAGATTGTGCTTTTTCAGATGTGAGTAAATCTTATCTCTAAGAAACTTCCCCTTTGGGAACGCTCCCAGTGATGTTAGACTCACACATCTATAATTTGCCAGATTATTCCTATTGCCCTTCTTAAACAAAGGAACATTAAACAACATGTCAAACAAACCAGTCACTCTCCTCGGCCAAAACCCAGCTGAGATGCATCTTGGCCGTTTCACTATAGTTTGTATCTTTACCTGGTTCGGGTACATCCGTGACTTCCTCACCAAGGCAATCAAATCGGTTCTGTCCGACATGGCTGAGGGGTGCCTGGTGTCGCTGGGTCAAGGAGGCAGCCCACTACAAACCCCATGTACAAGATTCACAAGGGCCTGAGTTACAGGGAGAGGAGCTCCTGTCATCCCCAACACCCCCTGCCATCCCCAACACCACCCCATGTAAGGGATGTCACCGTGACCTCTCCCCTGGGACCACGACCCCTCACCCTGTTTCCTGCATCACTTTGACGTGGAGCCTGTTGTGGGGTCTGCTGACGGTGGAAACACTACAACCCCCACCCACCCTGTTCATCCCCTCAATCATGAAGGAACCGCAGGAAGTTCTGATGGGCAGAAGAGACCTCAGTTAATGGATATACACAACTAACGTGTTCCCTTATTGATTGTACCATTCACGTTTACATCGAGGACAAGACACTCCAGGCTTTGACGCGGCCTAGAATCTTGGCTTGAATCTTGCGTTTGAAAGTTGGACGGTGTTTTTTTGCTGAGTTTTATGTGTGGAAAATTGGTTCATGTAACCATGGGTAAAGCGGCATGGTGAGAGGTTCTGTAGTTGGAGCATCATTCACCTCCAATGTATGGGGAAAGGCCATGATCACACCAGCCACACTGCATGAGAACAATATTTGTGTTGTGGGTTTTGTTAGTTGGAGAAATCAAGTTTTTTATTGAAGTTACAAGGTCCAAAATTGAGTCCGATTCTAACCAAGGCAGCAGACAACTGCACAATAAAACTCTGCTCAAAACAAAAATGTGTCCGGCTTTTGTTACTCTTAACATCACTCACTCCTGGGAGAGCTTAGAACGGGACAGCTTAGAACAGTACAGCACAGGAACAGGCACTTGGGCCCACATTGCCACAATAGCTCAAGCTCTTATTTTAAAAAACTTTCCGGGTACTTCTTTAAAACTTTCCCCCTCACCTTAAACCTCTGGTGTTGGAAAGAAAACAATCCAACTCTCGTCACTGCCCCATGGGTCGTGTCCCTGTCCTGACTGACGCTGTGATGTTCAGTACTGACGCTGGTGAGGCCCCAGTTGGGGTCCGTGTTCAGAGGGTCTCATCAAATGTAGTCCTGTTTTTGTGCCACATGACTCTATGGTCTTAACCCGTCCCAATTACCAGTGTATATTTCAGGTCTGGCCAATCTGTGGCAACAGATCGAGACATTCCATTTATCCCCAAACATCTCAAAGCACTGAGACTGACATTAAAGATGTCACTGAGTTGTAAAGGATGCAGAAGAGATTCACCAGGATGTGAACTTGGCTTGAGTTATAGAGAGCGGTTGGAGAGGCTGGGACTTTTTTCTTTGGAGCGTAAAAGCTGAGGGGTGACCTTATTAAGGTGTACAAGATCATGAGAGGCATGGATAAAGTGAACACACACTCTTATTCTAAGGTAGTGCATATCTTCAAGGAGCTGCCAGAGGAAGCTATGGAAGCAGACACAAATACATCTTTCAGATGGGTGGAAAATAATCACAAAAAGCTGGAGTAACTCAGCGGGACAGGCAGCATCTCTGGTGAGAAGGAGTGGGTGGCGTTTCGGGTCAAGACCCTTCTTGTGACGGCACGGTGGTGCAGCAGTAGAGTTGCTACCTCAGCGGCAGAGACCCAGGTTCAATCTTAACTAGGGGTAGCATCTGTACGGAGTTTGTTGTTTGTCCCCATGACCTTGTAGGTTTGTACATTAAAGGGTCTGTCCCACTTACGTGACTTTTTTTGGCGACTGCCGGCACCCGTCATAGGTCGTTACAGGTCGCCGAAAATGTTCAACATGTTGAAAATCCAGCGGCGACCAGAACAAGGTACGACTCTTTGGGCGACTACTCACGACCATACAGGCTTCACCCCACGTGACATGTCGCCAGGGTGTCGCCTTCATTGTCGTGAGTAATCTCCTAGTCACCCAAAGAGTCGCAGCGTCTTTCTGGTCACCACAGGTTGAACATTTTCGGCGACCTATGACGGGTGCCGGCAGTCGCCAAAAAAGTTGCGTAAGTGGGATAAACCCTTAAGAGGCTTTGGTAAATTGTAGATTGTCCTGTGTGTAGAATAATGGAATTGCTGGTCAGTGCAGACTCGGTGGGCTGAAGGGCCTGTTTCTATGCTGTATCTCTAAAGACATTTGGACATATATGGGGATAGGGTGAACTTAGAGGGATATGGGCCAAATGCAGGCAATTGGGCTTTACCCAACTTGGTTGACATAGACAAGGTAGGCTGATGGGTCTGTTTCCATGCTGTAGAGCTCGAAAACCCACAATATTACCCCCCCTGCCGAGACCTGGAACACTTTCACCTTTCCCAGACCAACATGTGCAATGCAACATGAAAGGTTCAGGCTTTCAATGATGTTCGAGACACACAGTGGAGGATTTCCTGTATTATTTATTCCCAGGTATTGTATAATCCCTTCCTACAGCTCACAGCAATCTGCTACAGCCACAGTGGATTCACACCCAGATTTGAAAGCGTACAGGATTCTAGCCCATGAATATTTCCCCATTGTGGTAAACACATCCCCAGACCCATGCCCACCCCTCGTGGGCACCGTACAAACACACGGAGATTAGTAAAAAAAAAAACATTACACCTCAAACACACGTCACCCCGATACCAATGGACATTTCAGAATCGCACCAGTTCCTCAGTCGTTCGTATTAACCCACAGCCAAGAAACCCCACCACCCTCCACACCCCCACCCCAAACTGCACTAAAACTCTGCTCAACCCCACCCACCCCCTTCCCCACCCCTCTGTCCGACATCTCCACCCAGACAGGACTGGAGAATGCTTGCATTCTACACACCAGGCACTACCGACACCCCACACATTACATAGTTACCATCTAACTACAGTCAAACACATCCGGTCAGCACACTGACCACTGGTGTGAGTCATTCTCCCCACAGGCGGGCGGGGGTGGTAGTTCTCACCATCTCCCCCTCGCCTGATACCTCACCGTCAGCGCCCTCAACCACGGGATAGTGGCGCTGGCAATCACCACCAACCCAATGAATGGTTGCTACCCGAAACTCCGACTGCCCATCGCCGCCTCCACAGATGCTGCCTGACCCATTGAGCTGCTCCAGCACTTTGTTTCCATCGCCCCGACTACCAGCCCCACCCAGAGGGCAGTCGGGAACCATCACCCCAGCCCACACCTGTTCACCACCCCCCCCCCCCCCAGTGCGACACGCACAGGTACCCCTTCCATTTCACAGACAGAGGATCATGGTTGATTCTATGGTATAAAAGCCTCCCACTGTTGAATGTATGTCATGCACAACTCTCCCTTTCCATTCCAGCCGCTCCTCACACCCCTACACAGCAGCCCCAGTGACAGAGGACACAGCGACCGGTGCAACCGGGTTCCCTCTGAAGGGGAGGGGGGGGGGGGGGAGGCTGCACGAACACGGCACACGCCACCCATGGAAGCACCTCACCCAACCTCCCAAACACCCCACCCCCCGCCCCCCACCCAATACTGCCCAGGAGGGTGAGGGTAACACTACACCCTAATGCCAGCACATTACAAATACTGCCCCACCTCTGCTGCTGCTTTCCCCGGTCTCACCTTATCCTGAAATGGAAGCGTCTAAATCCTCGCGTCTAACTCCTTTCCGCGCGGTACCCCCTCAGCACAAGAACTGCAGGTTGGCGTCTGAAGGTGGTTCTGTTGCAATGAACCCCCTGCTGTGGTTCTGCAAACTATGGGCAAAGAGAGAGACACGGCTGTTCCCCACCGCTCCACCCCTGGCTCCTCTGTACTGGAGGGAGGATGAGGAGGGAACCTCTCACTACACTCCGAGACCTTGGGCTGTGTTGAGAGAGGGAGATGGTGTGGACCTCAGGCCCTCTGAGGTCATCAGGGCTGTGAGTCTGCCTCTGACCCCCCTCAGTCCGTGATGGGGTGGGGGGGAGGGAGCGAGTCCCTCAGCCCCTCACTGTACCTGGCGGCGTTGCTCATTTTTAGAGGAATGAGCCGGGTGGTCAGAGGCACCCTCTGCCCCTCTCTGTGAGCTCCATCACAGCTTGATCTTCCCCTGCCAGCCCAGGGATGGAAAGGAGCAGATGCCAGAGCTCAGGGTCACTGCCCACAGTTCGCGGTCTCCAGCGCTGGTACAGATCATCTGGCAGTAGTCAGCATGGGAACACACAAAAGCAAATAAAATCTGTAAAACCAGGAGTCACACGTTCACACTCCAGAGAAAATGAGAGGGAGGGAGGTAGGGAGGAAGGATCGGAGCGATCCCGGTCTGTCCGGCGGGATGGCCGTTCCGCGGGGCTGCGTCGGGCAGCTGGTCACCCGCTGCTGGCTCTCGAAGTATAAAGAGGGAAGGGTACAAAATAATCCAGTCTTTGATCGTCATAACTGCACGTCCAGCAGTCTCTTTTGTAAATACTGTTTAACCTCCTCGATCCCATTCAGCTTCTCCAGCTGGTGGTAAGGCAGCTGTGGGGAAGAGCAGAGACAGAAGGTCAGGCGCTAATGGAAGTCACCGCTGTCCGTAGACACAAGGAACTGCAAAGTGCCAGAGTAACTCAGCGGGTCAGGCAGCATCTCTGAACATGAATATGAATCGTAGAGTCTACAGCATGGAAACAGGCCCTTCGTCCCAACTTGCCCACACCGATCAACATGTTTGGCGCATATGTCTCTCAACCTGTCCTATCCATATACTTGTCCAAATGTCTTTTGATTGTTGCGATAGTACCCGCATCAACTACCTCCTGTGGCAGCTCGTACCATATATCAACCACACTCTGAGTGGAAAAGGTTGCCCCTCTCACCCTAAACCTGTGCGCTCTAGTTCTTGATTCCCTTACCCTGCGAAAAAAACATAACACACAGCACTGGAACAGACATTTTGATGCATGCCAAACACGCCATGTTAAACTCATCTCCTCTACCTGCACGTGATCCATATCCCTCCACACCCTGCATATCCATGCGTCTATCTAAAAGCCTGGTAAGCGTCATGATTGTATCTGCCTCCACCACCAACCCTGGCACTGCATTCCAGCTACCCACCACACCTTGTGTAAACACTTGCCCTGTACATCATCTTTACACTTTGCCCCTCTCACCTCAAACTTATGCCCAGTGCGCTCTAGTTCTTGATTGGGGATGATCAGCTATGATCACATTGAATGGCGGTGCTGGCTCGAAGGGCCGAATGGCCTACTCCTGCACCTATTGTCTATTGTCTACACAATCTCTGACGGTGCAGAGAAAACAATCGAGGTTTGTCCAACCTCTCCTTACAGCTAGCACCCTTGTCCAGTCCCTCCCACCCACAGAGTACATCTCACACACTCTTGCCCACGGTGGGCCGAAGGGCATGTTTCCGCGCTGTATCTCTAAAGTCTAAAGGGATCAGTGCAAGGCAGCATAGAGGGAGCAAGACAGCAGCATTAGTTGGGGATTACTTCCGTAACAAGGCCAAAAGTTCCCTCGTGCTGTAAATGCCGAGAGCTGGAAGCTTCCTGAAGTGACGCGCCATACCTGCAACACGGTGTATCCTAGTAAGCTGAGGTGGCGATCACGCATGGCCCGGGATCCCACCAGCACATCCGAATTGTGGCAGTAATGCCACTTGTCGTTTACCGACATCACAATCCTGTGGGAAGGGGCAAGGAGCAGACCGTTACTGGAGATGTACCAACCCAGGGTCTGACTATCCATGCCTCTCATCACTTTACAGTCTTCTATCAGGTCTCCCCCTCAACGTCTGACGCTTCAGAGAGAACAATCCAAGTCAAGAGAAAAATCCAACCTCTCCCTGTAGCTAACACTCATTAATGCAGGCAGCACCCACCCAACCTACAGTCAGTCTAAAGAAGTCCCCACCCGAAACATCATGTTCTCCAGAGATGCTGCCCAAGCCGCTGAGTTACTCTGTGTTCTCTCTAGCACCCTGGTAAACCTCTCCTGCTGTCTCTTATTCCCAGGCTCCAGAAGGCAATGCTGCTCCAACACATGTCAACCTCTCAAGTCCCTGTCAACGTAAAAACTCTTTCTCCTCATCCAATCCAGTGAAAGGGGTTGAGGCAGGTACAATCACATAATTTAAAAGACATTTGGGAAAGGTTCATGGATTGGAAAGTTTAGTGGGATATAGGCCAAACTTGGGCAAATGGAACAAGCATCTTGGTTGACAGGGACGGGTTGGGCTGAAGGGCCTGTTTCCATGCTATATGCCATTATGACTCTGATTCATGACATTTTATATCTCAGGTGACCATTCATCCCTCACCACAGTGCTGGCTCTTTGAAATGTCTCTATATACTCGGGACTCATTACTCTCTGTCCCCATCAGCTCAACACAGGCACCATGTCTCTGAAGGACCAAAGGAACTAATGGGCAACCTCAGGTCTGTCCATTGAATGACATTAGTATTAGCAACATGGTTAAAGACAAAACATCACTGCAAGCTATAACGAGTCAGCATGAAAGATCCTGCTTGATCAATTTTATTGAATGATTTGAAACACGAACAGTGGACCAGTGTAACTCTGTCAATGCAATGCGCCTCGACCTCCAGAAACGTTTAACAAGGTTCTACACTGCACATTCATGGCACGGGTCAGAGTTGGTGAAGTTAGCTGATAGGCAATGTCAATGAGTTGGAAATGATGCAGAAGAGATTCACCAGGATGTTAACTGGGCTTGAGTTATAGGGAGAGGTTGGATACGCTGGGACATTTTTCTTTGGAGCGTAGGAGGCTGCGGGGTGACCATATTGATCATGAGGGTCATGGATAAAGTGAACGCTCACAGTCTTTTTCCCAGGGTAGAGGATTCCAAAACTAGAGGACACAAGCTTAAGGTGAGAGGAGAGACTCGGAGGGTAGTCTGTATCTGGAATGATCTGCCAGATAAACCAGGAAGCTATAGAAGCAGAGACAATTACAACTTTTTTTAGGTTTAGAGGGCTGTAGGCCAAATGCAAGCAAATGGGACTGACCCAGTATGCCAGCCACCTTGGTCAGCATAGACTAGATGGGCCCGAAGAGCCTGTTTCCATTTTGTACAGCGCTATGGCTCAGTGGAAGAGATAGCAAGCATGCAGAACTGATAACTGATATGGGTGCGGTTGCAGAATGGCAACGGTATTGCACAGCTCTGGCCATCAGGACCACTGGGCATGCAATTTTAGAAATGGTCTGGGCTTCGCAATCAATCAAAGATCCGACAGGGTATCCAGGATAAATTCATTTATCCGGAGAGTGGGCAGTTAAGCAAGGATTAGGATGCAAGAACATGGGAGCCGCAGTAGGCCATTCGGCCCCTCCAACCTGCGCTGCTATTCGTAGAACATAGAATGATACAGCACAGGAACAGACACTACATCCACAATGTCTCTGCCATACGTGATGCTAAGTTAAATGTGATCAATATCCTGCATTCCTTACGCATCCATGTGCCTATTGAAAAGCCTCTTCAACACCACCATCGTATGTTAAATAGGATCATGCTGATATTCTGCCTCAATGCTTTTTCCTGCCCTATCCCCATATTTCTCGATTCCTGCAATATCCAGAAATATATAAACCTCTGTTCTGAATGTAGTCAATGGCTGAGTCTCCTCTGAAGCGCTGTTTCCAAGCATTCACCACTCCTTTGAATGACGGGTCCTTTCC
The DNA here is from genome assembly GCA_038087875.1 of Malacoraja senta. Taxonomy (NCBI): domain Eukaryota; kingdom Metazoa; phylum Chordata; class Chondrichthyes; order Rajiformes; family Rajidae; genus Malacoraja; species Malacoraja senta. The sequence goes on from CM075977.1 coordinate 13,683,643, forward strand.
ATTTGCATGGCCAAGAAAGCACACCAACACCTCTACTTCCTTAGAAGGTTTAAGATGTTCAGCATGTCCTCAACAACTTCTAGAGAGATGCCGTAGAAAACATTTTATGCATCGCAGCATTGTTTGGGAACATTTCCATCTAAGACCGCAAGAAATGGCAGTGAATTGTGGACGCAGCCCAAACCATCAACTCCATCTACACTTCACGCTGCCTCGGCAAGGCCACCAGCAAAATCAAGGACGAGTCTCACTCTGGTCACTCCCTCTTCTCCCCTCTGGCAAGAGGTACAAAAGTGTGAAAACGCACACCTCCCGATTCAGTGATAGTTTCTTCCCAGCTGTTATCAGGCAACTGAACCATCCTATCACCAACTAGAGAGCGGTCCTGAGCTACCATCTACTTCATTGGAGATCCACGGACTATCTTTAACCGGACTTTATCTTGCACTTAACGTTATTCTCCTTGTCCTAAATCTGTACACTGTGGACAGCTTGATTGTAATCATCTATAGTCTTTCACTGACTGCATAACATACAACACAAGCTTTTCACTGTACATGTGACAATAAAGAAAACTATGCTCATGACAATACTAAATGACTTTCCCCCTTTTCTTGAGCCCAGAGACCTCTGCTTCCAGATTCATCTGGGAGAAACATTCCCCCTGTATATACGCTGCTGAGACCTCAAAGAATTTTGTATGCTTCAATGAAGAACTCAACATTATAAATCATATAACTCTGAAGAACGGACCCAACCCTGAATAATAACCTCGAAGAACGGTCCCAACCCGAAATGTCACCTATCCATTCCCTCCACATAGCCTGACTATCTGAGCTACAGTTATACAGCACGGTAACAGGCCTTTCAGCCCAACCTGTCCGTACCGACCAAGATACCCCATCTAAGCTACTCCCATTTCCCAGTGTTTGGCCCCTATCCTTCTAAATCTTTCCTATCCATCTACCTATCCAAATATTTTAGATGTTGTTACAGAACCTGCCTCAACTACCTCCTCTGGCAGCTCGTTCAACATACCACCACCCTCTGTGTGAAAAAGTTGCCGCTAGGTTCCTATTAAATCTTTCCCCTCTCACCATAAACCTATGTCCACTGGTTCTTGATTCCCCTACCCTGGGCGTAAAAGACTGTGCGTTCACCCTATCAATTCCCCTCATGATTTTATACCACTCAGCCTCTTGCACTCCAATGAATAACGTCCTAGCAATGCCCAAACTCTCCCTGTAACTCAGGCCCTCTAGTTCTGGCAACAACCTCGTAATCTTCTCTGCACTCTTTCCAGCTTAATGACATCCTTTCCATAGCAGCGTGGCCAAAGCTGAACATAATACTCCAAGTGCAGCCTCACCAACATTCCCCTTATTTGGACTTTTCCTTATTTAATCTTGCTCTAAATGTTGTACCTGTTATCCTGCACTTGTACACTGTGGATGGCATGATTGTCTTTTCTTTGACTGAATAGCACGCAACAAAAGCTGTTTACTGTCCCTTGGTATACTTGACAATAATTAAGTAAACTAAACTAAAATGTAGTCTCTCAAAACTCTCCATGATTTTGAACCACACTGACATCTGCTGTTAACCTTCTCTGCCACCAAAACAAACAACGGCAGCTTCTGCGGTCTCCCTGCTGAAGGGCCAGGTCAGGGTATAAACTCCGTAAATCTCCGCATCCTCACCATAGGCTTGTGTGTCGCCCCGGACTTGGACCAGAGAGTGCAGCTGGGGGTCTAACCAGTGATTCAGATAGAGTTTACAGCAATTTCTTTGGTTCAGAACTCTTGTGCCTCAGACTACTATAATTGCCCCAGTGTAAATGTTATTGCGTGAACACCATCTAGCCCGCATTGGAGACTCTCAGACCACCAAATAGAACATTACTGGCTTTATCTTGCACTAAAAGTTATACTCTTTAGAATCATAGAGTGATACAGTGTGGAAACAGGCCCTTCGGCCCAACTTGCCCACAGTGGCCAACAATGTCCCAGCTACACTAGTCCCACTTGCCTGCGCTTGGTTCATATCCCTCCAAACCTGTCCTATCCATGTACCTGTCTAACTGTTTCTTAAACGATGGGATAGTCCCAGTCTCAACTACCCCTGGCAGTCTGTTCCATACACATGTCACCCTTTGTGTGAAAAAAGGAACCCCTGGGATTCCTATTAAATCTTTTCCCCTTCACCTTAAAGCTATGTCCTCTGGTCCCCTACTCTGGGATGGAGACTGTGCATCTACCCAATCTATTGCTCTATTTATCCTGTATCTGTACACTGTGGAAGGCTCGATTGTAATCATGTATTGTCTTTCCGCTGACTGGTTAGCAGGCAACAAAAGCTTTTCACTGTACGGAGGTACACATGACAATAAACTAAACTCTGTCCAGTGTGAACGTTCCCTGTGTACTGACCTGTTCACCTGATCGCTGTCCCGGCACCTCTCTTTGTCGGTCAGCAGTGGGCTGGAGAGTTGCAATGGTGGGGGGACTGGACTCCCCAGCTCCCCCTGCCCCACCCGGCCTGGGTTCTCGGGGTAGTGGGGGCTGTCGTAAAAGCTGGGGGCAGGCTGCTCTGTTCTGAAGAGGTTGTGCTCTTGGTTCTGGGGCGGGGTGTCGGATTCCTCGTCCAGGATCTTGCCGATGGGGAACTGGAAGAGGGAGCTGGAGCCGATGATGGGGGAGCAGCTGGTGGTGCTGGGCGGCTGATTCAGGCAGTCGGACGGGCTGCTGAGGGTGGAGCTCTCCTGACTCTCCAGCGACTGCTCCTTGGTCAGGCTGTTGTAGTAGCTGGCCGGCGGGTAGTACGAGTTGTACTCCATGGTGGTTCCCGTCAGGATGGGGGCTGCGCTGGAGACGGTGCCACCTCCGGCGGGGCGAGCACGGCTCAGGAAATCCACGTCGGCCCCGCGCTCTCCCTCTCTCTTCTCCTTCACTGCCACGTCGTTGTGGCAAAAGGGCGAGAATGTCTGGAAGTCGGCGGTGAGGGACGAGATGTCGGCGTTGGCATGCGGGGCACCGGGCTTCTCTGTAGACTTTGCAGTTGGGATGGAGGGACACAGAGGAGTGCCGGCACTGGGAGTAGTCCCATTTATATGAAGGACATTGCCAGATCCGTTTATCCACAGTAAGAAGTCTGCAAAAAGGAACATATCATCACACATCCCAGAGTCAGGTTAAATGACACACTTCCACATGAACAAAGGAGACGGCAGAAAGTGATGGACACTGCCTGGTCCCTCCCACAGTGCGGCGTTCCCACAGCGCCACCCCTCCCACACACCGCCATTCCCACCGTGCTGCCCCTCCCACAGTGCGGTGTTCCCACAGTATCAACCCTCCCAGAGTGCCGTTCCCACAGTGCGGCGTTCCCACAGTGCACCCCTCCCACAGTATGCCCTTCCCTCAGCGCGGCGTTCCCACCGTGCACCCCTCCCACAGCGTGGCGTTCCCACAGCGCGGCATTCCCATAGTGCGGCATTCCCACAGCGCGGCATTCCCATAGTGCGGCGTTCCTACAGTGCGCCCCTCCCACGGTGCGCCCCTCCCACAGCGCGGCATTCCCACAGTGCGGCCCCTCCCACAGTGCGGCGTTCCCACAGTGCTGCTGTGGGCCCACAAGCTTCTGACTGTGGCTGATGCAAGAACAATCCCTCCATTATGTCCAGAACACAAGCAGCTGCACTCTATATCGGAAGCCGGTAATGTGAGGTTTATCCACTTTGGTGGCAGGAACAGGAAGGCAGGTTATTATCTGAATCGTGTCAGATTAAGAGAAGGGGAGGTGCAACAAGACCTGGGTGTGCTGGTCCATCAGTCATGGAAAGTAAGCATGCAGGTATAGCAGGGAGTTAAGAAAGCTAATGGCATGTTGGCCTTCATTGCGAGAGGATTTGAGTTTAGGAGCAAGGAGGCCCTACTGCAGTTGTACAGCGCCCTGGTGAGACCACACCTGGAGTATTGTGTGCAATTTTACTCTCCTAATTTGAGGAAGACATTATTGCTATTGAGGGAGTGCAGCGTACGTTCACCAGGTTAATTCCCGGGATAGTGGGACTGACGTATGATGAAAGAATGGGTCGACTGGGCTTGTATTCGCTGGAATTTAGAAGAATGAGAAGGGATCTTATAGAAACATATAAAATTCTTAGAGCATTGGACAGGGTAGATGCAGGAGAAATGTCCCCAATGTTGGGGGAGTCTACAACCAGGGGTCACAGTTTAAGTATTAAGGGGTAGGCCATTTAGGACTGGGATGAGGAAAACCTTTTTTACCCAGAGAGATGTGAATCTGTGGAATTCTCTGCCACAGAAGGCAGTGGAGGCCAATTCACTGGATGTTTTCAAGAGAGTTAGATTTGACTCTTAAGGCTAAGGGAATCAAGGGATATAGGGAAAAAGCTGGAATGGGATACTGATTTTGGATGATCAGCCATGATCATATTGAATGGCGATGCTGGCTTGAATGGGCCGAATGGTCTACTCCTGCACCTATTTTCTATGTTAAGAAGCAGAAGTGAAGTGCTCTTTAAGGTACTTTAAACTACTGAACGGTCCTCCCATATGATCGGGTGTAGGCTCGATCTTCCAACCTGGCACTTTGTGAAATCTGCAACTGTAATGCTATAACCTTGACATTCTGCACTCACGTATTTTTCTCTTTGCAATCTTGGTGTATTTATGTGTCACGTGATTGTACTCATGTGTGGTAATAATTTTACTGGAGAGCTTGCAAGGCTTCTCACAGCACCTCCATACACTTACACTAAACTAATGCCAAAGTTGGGTAGGGTACTGGTGTTTATAATACAGCCCAGCAGCTCCATGAGACACAGACTGTGTTCCTACCTGTGTAATAGCCAGGAGGTAGAACCTCGTCCTGCTTGTAACACTGGTCGCCCAGCAGCTGCCTCAACGCCTCCGCCACCAGCCCCTTGTAACTGGCAAGAGATTAATGAGGATGGCGTCTCAGATAAACAATAGGGAAATGAAACCGCTCATTGTAATCATTACAGCGTTCACAAGAAAAACCTTAAGATGTTTAACAACGGAATACCAAATAAAGACATTTGTGAAAGATAGACACAAAAATCTAGAGTAACTAAGCGGGTCAAACAAAATAAAGCTTTCCCGACTCTCAGTCTGAAGAAGTGTCTCGACCTGAAACGTCACCTTTTCCTTTTCTCCAGAGATGCTGTCTGACGCGCTGAGTTACTCCAGCTTTTTATGCCTATCTTCGGTTTAAACCAGCATCTGCAGTTCCTTACTACACAAAGACATTTGTTGCATCAGAGAGAGGGGGGAGGGGGGTGGGGGGGCGTATGTGAGGAGAGGGGTTTGGGTCCGGAGGGATGTGTGCAGACAGAATTCAAGAGCCTGAATGTGAGGGTAAAAGCTGGGTTACCAAGATCAGGGAAGAGAGAAGGGGTGGATACTTGAAGCAGGAATCAGAAAGAGGTGACTAGTGGAAAGTAAGCATGCAGATACAGCAGGCAGTGAAGAAAACTAATGGCATGTTGGCCTTCATAACAAGAGGAGTTGAGTATACGAGCAAAGAGGACCTTCTGTAGTTGTACAGGGCCCTAGTGAGACCACACCTGGAGTATTGTGTGCAGTTTTGGTCTCCAAATTTGAGGAAGGACATTCTTGATATTGAGGGAGTGCAGCGTAGGTTCACGAGGTTAATTCCTGGGATGGCGGGACTGTCATATATTGATAGAATGGAGCGGCTGGGCTTGTACACTCTTGAATTTAGAAGGATGAGAGGGGATCTTATTGAAACATATAAGATTATTAAGGGTTTGGACACGCTAGAGGCAGGAAACATGTTCCCGATGTTGGGAGAGTCCAGAACCAGGGGCCACAGTTTAAGAATAGGGGGTAAGCCATTTAGAACGGAGATGAGGAAAACCTTTTTCACGCAGAGAGTTGTGAATCTGTGGCATTCTCTGCTTCAGAAGGCAGTGGAGGCCAATTCTCTGGAGGCTGTCAAGAGAGTTAGATAGAGCTCTTAAAGATAGAGGAGTCAAGAGATATGGGGAGAAGGCAGGAACTGATTGTGGATGATCAGCCATGATCACAGTGAATGGCGGTGCTGACTCAAAGGGCCGAATGGCCTACTCCTGCACCTGTTGTCTATTGTCAAGGAATGTACAATGGCAGGAGGTTAGAGTGAAATCAGAAAGAAAAAGGAAACATCTTTGGGGGGAAAGAGCAGGGAGTGAGAGCAGGACGTTTGCAAAGAACAGTGAGCCTCATCGTATCAATTGACAGAACATTTTTCTAGGGAGATGCGAGACCCAAATTTTTGTTTACAGACAGAGAGTGGTGAGTGCCTGGAACGTGCTGCCAGGGGTGGTGGCGGAGGGAGATACAATAATGGCGTTTTGGATAGGCACACGGCTCTGCATGGAATGGGAGGGGTGGAGGGGTAATCACGTGCAGGCAGATGGGATAAGATTTTGCTTGGCATTGTGTTTGGCACACACACACACACACAGAAGCGCCTGTTCCTCTGCTGCAGTGTTCTATGTTTTCTTCAATGTTTGGTCTCAGAAAGAGACAGGGAGAAAGAGAGAGGGAGAAAGCGAGATAGGAAGAGAGGGAGAAAGGGAGAAGGAGAAACTGAGAGGAAGAGAAAGAGAGAGAGGAAGAAAGGGAGAGAGGGAGAAAGAGAAAAAAAGAGACAGAGGCAGAGAAACAGGGTGTGAGAAGGGAGAGGAATAGGTTAAACAAAGGTGGCAGTGTGAAGACCAGCCTGCCACCATCCTGTCAGATGCCTTGTCATGGAGTCGTAGAGCTCTACAGCACAGAAACAGGCCCTTCAGCCCACCTTGACCCTGCCAACCAAGGTGGCATATTATCATTGCATGCCTGCTTGGCATCTTGGTGTTGGCACCAGTGGGACTGAACGGCATAGCCCATGGGAGGAGGTTTGGGGTGGGGAAGGGGGGGTGAGAAAAGCCCACGTACAGTAGAATAATTGAGGCGGAGTTGAAAGTGAGCACTGACCTGTACTTCCTGTTGACATCGTCTGCCGTCAGTACGCGGTCAAACATCATAACCTTATACCTGTCTTCCAGTCGGGGACCCTTGTAGTCACGGTATTCCAGCTCGATGGCAGCGTCCAGCAGTGACAGGTACCGCCGCACAATTAGACCATAGGGACTGCCTGCATGGGGAACGCAAACAGTCAGGAGCTCAAGGTTACACAGAGTGACACTCGTGTGTCAGTGCCAGAGTGCCCAGGGGTCGCTGAAAGTGACGTAAAAGGTAGGTAGGGTGGTCAGCAAGGCTTTCAGCATATTGGCCTTCGTCAGTCAGAATATTGCATATAGAGGTTGGGAGGTCATGTTACAGTTTAGTTTAGTTTAGAGATACAGCACGGAAACTGGCTCTTCAGCCCACCGAGTCCGCACCAACCAGCGATCCCCGCACATTAACACAAGCCTACACACACTAGGGACAATTTACACTTATACCAAGTATACAAACCCAAGCCAATTAACCTACAAACTTGAACGTCTTTGGAGTGTGGGAGGAAACCGAAGATCTCGGAGAAGACCCACGCGGCCACGGGAAGAACGTACAAACTCCGTACAGACAGCACTCACAGTCGGGATCAATCCGGGTCTCTGACACTGCAAGCACTATAAGGCAGCAACTCTAACGCTGCACCACTGTGCCGCCTGTACAAACATTGATGGGGTCAAATTTGGAGTATTGTGTTCAGTTTTGGACACCATGTTATAGGAAAGATGTTGTCAAGCCGGAAAGGGGCGAGAAGAGTTACGAGGATGCCAGGACTCGAGGGCCTGAGCTACAGGGAGAGGTTGAGCAGGCTAGGACTTTATTCCCTGGAGCGCAGGATGATGAGGGGTGATCTTATAGAGGTGGACAAAATCATGAGAGGAATAGATTGGGTAAATGTAGTATTTTACACTGCAGGGGAATCGGGAAGCAGAGGACATAGGTTTAAGTTGAGGGTAGAAAGGTTTAATTTTTTAAACAATGGGTGGTTGGTATATGGTGGCGGGTAAATGCCAGAGAAAGTAGTTGAGGCAGGTACTATCACAGTGT
>CM075977.1:13691935-13738157 GCA_038087875.1 Malacoraja senta
GTACACGAAACGGAAGGTTTTAGAGTCATATGGGCCAAAGGCAGGCAGGTGAGAATAGCGTAGATGGGGCATGATAGTCGGCATGAGCAAGTTGGACCGAATGGCCATTGAGAGCCATTTGCAGGGTTCCAGAGGATACATGATACTCACGGGGTTCCTGAGTGGGAGAATTGCACAGACCAGAAGAACAGAATCCGAGAATGAGAGCCAGTTACAGAGGTGACAGTGGGAGCTATCAGCGGTCCTGAATTTGGTTTTACAATAGGGCACATGAACGGGCCCTTTGTACCACTATGTCAGTGCCGAACATGATGCCAAATTAATCTAATCTCCTCTGCCTGCACGTGATCCATAGCCTTCCATTCCCTGCACATCCATACACCTATCGAAAGGCCCCTTAAATACCACAATCGTATCTGCCTTCACCACCAACGCTGGCAGCGGGTTCCAGGCCCCCACCGCCCACTGTGTAAAAAAACCCATCTCCTTGAAACTTTCTCTAGGGTGAAACCTTCAGTGGTCACTGCACAGAGACTCTGTCAGTGTGCTCCCTCCTGTACACACTGTACATCCCCTCCTCACCCCAACACTGAGACCACATTCCCTGCCCCACGGCGGGTGCAGGTCCCACTGCCAACATTGCCCCCGTTCCCCCCCTACATACTCATCACGTTGTTGACAAACGCAGCGGAGAAGACTCGGTCGAGAATGGCGCCGGGGAAGTGTCCAAGCTGAAACATGGACATGAAGATGTTGACGGTGGCCAGGGGAGAGTTCATCGCCTTCACCTCCAACACCGACTCCAGCTTCTCAAAGAACTTGTCCGCGTTGGTTGGCTTGTAGTTCATGCGGCTGAACGGGAAGACCAGTTTCTGAATTACCTGCAGGATAGGAAAGCACACAATTAAACACTGCGACCGTGTAACGGGTTGTCAGTGGGGACTGGCAGAAACACACTGCGTTGCAGCAACATTCATACAGCTCTGGTGCTGACGGTGGGGATCACACTCTCAGTACTACGAGAAAATCTCACTCATTGCCAGCAACTCTAGGATAGAAAGGAGATGAAGAAGGGTCGTGCATCTGTGGAATTCGTTGCCACGGACAGCTGTGAGGACCAAGTCATTGGGTATTTTTAAAGTTAACAACTTCTCTTTTGAGAAGCAAGGAGAGGGAAGAATTACATTTCATGTTTTTCTTCACTCCTTACAATACTATGTACGACAGTGATCGCAACTTCTACTGAAGTATGGATGGCCGTTAGCCCGCTAGAAGCTCATCCGCCCTTTGATAGGTCTTGTTTTTGGTCCTGCTGGGGGTCCACAGCCCCCTACTCACCTGGCAAACCAGGTGGGGGAGACGGTTTAGTCGCCGACTATCCGACCATGGGGCAGGTAGCACGGGATGACATGGTACCCGTGGTGGGGGGAATTCCCCCGACCTGGTGTTAAAGTTAAGATTGACAGATTTTGGAGTAGTAAGAGTGTCAAAGGTAATGGGAGAGGGCGGGAGAATGGGGTTCAGAGGGAAAAATAGATGAGCCATGATCAAATGGTGGAGGTGACTCGATGGGCTGAATGGCCTAATTCTGCTCCTGTCTTATGATATACTTACACAGCAAATTCAGATTCACATTGACCCTCAATACATATTCTTTCTCGCGTATTATCTGAACGGTACATTCATTATTATCACATGCTTTCCCCAGAGAGTCATAGAGCTGTACACAACAGATACACCAAGTTGCCATTCTGGGCTAGTCCTATTTGCTGTATTTGGCCCATATCCCTTTGAACACTTTCCATCCATATATCTGTCCAAATGTCGTTTAAATTCGTCATTGTACCTGGTTCCTCTTCCCCAAGTGAAAAAGGTGCCCCTGAGGGTAGTAGCTGTAAGGATAGGTTGGATAAACTTGTATTGTTTTCCCTACGACCTGAAGTATAGAAGTTTATAAAATTACGAGGGGCATAAATAGGGTAGACAGCCAGAACCTTTTTTCTTGGGTGGAAATATCAATACTAGAGGGCATAGCTTTAGTGTGGCTGCCAGAGGAGGTAACTGAGCCAGGTACTAGAACAGCTTTTAAAAGACACCAACACAGGTACATGGACAGGAAAGATTTAAAAGGATATGGGGCAAATACGGGCATATGGGATCAGTGTAGAAGGGGCATTCTGGTCGGCATGGATGTTGGGCCGAAGGATCTGTTTCCATGCGGTATGACTCTGTGTGCAGAGCAAGTTTTTTTTACACAGTTGCCTGGAATGTGCTGCTGGGGTGGTGGTGGAGGCAGATACAATAGTGGCATTTAAGAGGTTTTTTGATAGGCACATGGATGTGCAAGGAATGAAGGGATATGGATCAGAGGAGATTAGTTTAACTTGGCATCATGTTCGACATACATGGTGAGCTGAAGGGCCTGTTCCTATGTGTACTGTTCTATGTTCTACATATTGTCTTTCATGATACAGAACACATCCGTGGCATATGAAACCTTCAGCGGTCACTGCCCCGACGCCCACAGGCACAGCGCTCCTTGACAGAGCCTCCTGCACACACTCCAGTCTCCCCTTCACCCGCTACTCTAGACCCACACCACACGTGGGGGGGGCAGCTGAAATCCAGTACCTTGCTGTCCAGATAGTCTCCCTTTTTGATGAGGAACTCAGCGATGGTGTCGAGAAGCTTGCTCTCCCGCAGCCGATGACGGGCAATGTATTTTGCTATCAATGCCATGGTGTAGGGCGTGATGCTGTCCACCTTTTTGGGAAGTTCCTCTGAAACACAGAGAAGTATCATCAGATTCGAGGCTTTGATCTCGGTAGCCCAGTGTCCCGGGTACCACAAATAACAACCGCGCCAGCATAGGGAAAGTCATCTGCATCGTGCCTTTGGCTTGAAGCAGGAATCTCTGCTGAGACAGCAGTGTGTGTGGAGGACACGCAAATTATAACTGACCTCAACCGTCAGCATTGAATCCTGTGCACAGGCTGAGGGTTGCACAAAGATCCTGTTACAAAGGTGGGAGGGTGGGGGGAGGGCAGGAAAAAATGGAACTTGCCGAGATAAGGGGCATAAATACGGACTGATACTGAATCACAAAGTGCGGGAGCTCAGGCAGTGTCCGTGGAAGGAATTGAGGAGGGAGGCGAGGATTTGTGATGACTTTCATTGCTGGTGTCCAGCTGAGTGGATGATGGGTCACTGGAGCGGCATTCAGTTGTTGTCATGCAGGATTGTGGAATATTGCAATGCTCATTTAAGATGCAAGTGTACTTTCATGAGTCAAACTGCATTCTTGTACACCTAGTTCTGTTGTGTCACGTATCTTTACATCACAAATTGGATATAACATGACTCATGCTTTAGGGAACAGTATTTGCATTATGCAGGCTGAATTTCTCATTTGGGAACTAGAGAACCACTTAAAAGTTCAGTTTATGTTTTAGTTTAGTGATAGTTTAGTTTCGCGATATTGTGCTGAAACTGCCCTTTTGGCCCACGAGTCCACGCTGACCATTGATCACGCGGTGCGAACGTTTTTTGCTGATTTACTAATCAAATTACAAGGTTCCAGAGGAACTAAGCAGGCCAGACAGCGTCTGGGGGGGGGGGGGGGCGGGGACACACACATGGACATGCGGCGTTTCGGGTTGGGACTCTCCTTCAGTTTAAATGACCACATCTAGATAAAAGTATGTAAAATTATTTTTCCCACACTACCTCAGTAAGGCCATCAGCGATGTGTCTCAACCCGGTCACTCCCTCTTCCATCAGGCAAGAGGTACAGAAAATGCACACCTCCAGATTCAGGGACAGTTTCTTCCCAGCTGTTATCAGGCAGCTGAACCGTCCTATCACCTGTGAGAGAAGGGTCCTGACCTCCCATCGACCTCATTGGAGACCCTCGGACTATCTTTAAATAAACTTTATCTTGCACTAAACGTTATTCCCTTTATCCTGTATCTGTACACTGTGAACAGCTCGATTGTAATCATGTATAGTCTTTCCACTGACTGGAGAGCTTTTCACTGTACCTGGGCGCACGTGACAATAAGCTAAACTGAAACCTGGGCTTGTCTCAAGAGGTAGCTGCTCCCTACCTGCCAGGCTGCTGATGAACTTCTCCTGTCGGTTTTCGTAGAAGATCTGGAGCTGAAGATCAGCTCCAGGGATTTGTTGCTGGCCTCGCGGCAGCAGGTAGCCAGCATCTCATCCAGTAGGCTCATCTCGTGATCCCTGACGTTGGCCACGTGGCCCAGCGTGTGTTTGACCAGCCGCAGAATCTTGCGGTTGTTGAGGAGCTGCTCGCTGGTGTAGGTGTCGGAGTGCAGGGCCTGGGCCCGCAGCCGGTAGTAGGAGAGCAGCAGGAAGAGGGTCTGGGGGTGCCGCTCCTTCTCCATGTTCTTCTCCAGGCCGCCCAGGCAGCTCTCCAGCAGCGGGTGCTGCGTGGACCTGTGCAGCTTCATGACACTGCTGAACACCATGGAGATGTCCTTCTGGTTGAACTGGGTCAGCCGCACACGCGCCTCCTCCTCCAGCACCTGGACTATCTTGGAATCGCTGGGAAGACCTGCCGGAGGAAGAGAAGAGAAGCCCGTTGATGTATAGAAGGAGCCAGGGAGAGCTGGGCCCATCCTCACGGGATGGTCCAAATCTTTACTGCCCGTCTCTCACCACCAGACTGTGGTCGGGTCAAGGTGCCGCCGCTACCTAGGGGGGTCCCGGCAGGGGGGGGGGGGGGGAGGGCATGGACGATGACGAAGAAGGGAAGAGTATTTTTTGTCTGCAAAAACAAATAATTTCACTGCACTTCAGTGCAGGTGACAATAAAGGTGTCATCACAGCCATGGGCTGCCTCAGGTACATTAGACAGCGCAGATGATTATCAATTACAACAGGGTTGTGAGTGGGCAGCGGAAGGTTGTTTTTGAGACTGGAGGCCTGTGACTAGTGATGTGCCTCAGGGTTCAGTGCAGGGCCCATTGCTGTTTGTGGTTTATATCAATGATTTTGTTGAGAATGTAAAAGGCATGACTAGTAAGTTGTCAGATAACCCTAAAGTGCCTGGTATTGTGGATAGCGAAGATTGTATTCAAAAATTGCAGCAGGATTACAAGGAACTGCAGTTGCTGGTTAATACACAAAAGGACAGAAGGGGTGGGGGGGAGAAAGTGCTGGAGTAACAGCGGGTCAGGCAGCATCTCTAGAGAACATGGATAGGTGACATTTCGGGTTGAGACAGACTAACTGTGGGGGTGGGGGGGGAGAAGAAAGCTAGAAGAGGGTAGAGGCAGGACACAGCCTAGCAGTTATTAGGTGGATGCAGGCAAAGGGTTTTTGATAGGCAGATGGTTGAAACAAAGACCAGATATAAAAATAGACAGTGCGAGATAGGATTGAAGAGTTGTGAATTGTAAAGCTAGAGGGAGGGAAACGAGCAGAAGGGATGGGGGGGGGGGGAAGAAAGATATAGGTGGGAGTCTAGGTGGGGTGGGGGGGGGGAGGGGGAGAAGAAAAAAGGGGAGGTGTGGGGGGGAGTTGTAGGAGGCGAAGTAAAATTTAAGAATTTGTTGGGTTGTTTACTATCCAGGCAGAACACGAGATGCTGTCCCTCTGGTTTTTGTGTGGCTTCATTCTGGTAATGGAGGAGGTTCACGACAGAAATGGGAAGGGGAGTTAAAGAGGTCAGCAACCGGGAGATCCAGTAATCCTTGGCCTACCAGGTGCAAAAGTTCCGCAAAATGGTCGCCGAGTGAATGCTTGATATCGCCGATGTATAGGAGGCCACATCGGAAACACAGGATGCAGGATCTTGATCAGCTCGGCAACTGGGCGTCAGAATGGCAAATTCAGATAAATGTGAGGTATTGAATTTTGGGAAGTCAACCCCGGGGCAGGACCTTTGTAGTGAACAGTAGTAGTGGGAAGTGTGGTAGACCAGAGGGATCTCGGGGTACAGATATGCAGTTCTCAGAAAGTGACATCACTTTTTAGTTGTTATGGTCAAGAAGTCTTTTGGCATTCTGGGCTTCATCAGTCAATGTACTGAGTATAGAAGTTGGGAAGTTATATTACAGTTGTGCAAGACATTGGTGAGGCTGGCCGCACCTGTGTTCAGTTTTGGTCACCCTGATATAAGAATTATGTTATTAAGCTGGAAAGTGTGCAGAGAGGATTTACAAGGATGTTGCCTGGACTTATGGGCTTCAAGTTCAAATGTATTTGTCACATGCACCATAAGGTGCAGTGAAATGGAATTTACCATGCAGCGTTGCAATTAAAAAAGGACACAATGCACGACATAATTCAACACAGACATCCACCACAGCATTCTCCACTGTGGTGGAAGGCAATACAGTTCAGGAGTTATAGAGAGAGAAACTGAGCAGGCTAGGGCTCAGTTCCTTGGAGCTCAGAAGGCTGAGGGGTGATCTATCAGAGGTGTATAAAATCGTGAGGGAAATAGACAAGGTGAATGTAGTCTTTTACTCAGGACAGATGAATCTAGAATTAGACGGCATAGGTGGAAGGCGAAAGATTTAATAGGAACCTGAAGGTGAACATTTTCAGACACTGGTGGGTATAGGGTATGTTTAGTGTGGTCTCACCAACAACTTGTACAGTTGCATCAAGACATCACAATCTTTGCAATCAATACCCATGCCAATGAAGGCAAGCACACCAAATGCCTTCTTCACTGCCGTGTCCACCTGTCTCGCCACTTTGAGGACCTAGATTGTTTCCAATCTATGTCAATGGTTTGGGTGAGGGGACCAGTGCAACAACATCCAGGTTTGTTGCTGACACTGAGCTGGGCAGAAATTTGGAATTTGTAAAGATTGGATAGATATTGGAAGAAAAAGACAACCTCAGCGATTGGGGAAGGATACGACAGAAGGAATATAGCATGGAAAAATGGGAGGTTGCTCCCACGGGTGGAAAAAATAGAAAGGTTGATTCTTTAAATGGAGAGAGATTTGGAAGGCGTTGATGTTTAAAAGGATCAGGGTATCCTTGAACATGAATCACGCAAAGTTAATCTGAAGGGACATCTTTTCCCATCTGAGGGTAGTCCTGTTTCTCTGCTGTACAGTTCTATGGCTCTGTAAGCTCAACAAGTCCTACGATACCCATACATGCAGGGAGATTTAAGTACAGGGGTATAAATGGAGAATTCAGCTCCAGCAAACCAGAAAAGAACTTGCAAACATTTTTAGTTTAGTTTAGAGATACAGCATGGATACAGGGCCTTTGGCAGGCATAATTTCCGAACAGTATCACCCATTCACACTAGTTCTATATTATCCCAATTTCTTATTCACTCCTATTTACAGAGAAGTAATTTACAGAGGCCAGTTAACCTACAAATCCGCACGTCTTTGGGATGTGAGAGGAAGCCAGAGCACCTGGAGGAAACCCACACGGTCACAAGGAGAACATGCAAACTCCACACAGCATCCGAGGTCAGGATCAAACCCAAATCTTTGGTGTGATGAGGCAGCAACTCTACCTGCTATTCCACGGTGCCACCCTTACATTAAGTCCTTCATTTTGTTGGGACACAAGAGACTGGGTGGCGATCTGAATGTAGCCCAGACCATCACACAATCCAGACTCCCCTCCATCTACACCTCATGCTGCCTCCGTAAAGGATCGAACACGAATCCCTGGTGCTGTGAGGCAGCAACTCTACCTGCTGTGCCATTGTGCTGCCTTTCCTTGTGGATAACTCCTGGTGTGAGTGAGAAATGGGTCAGATACTACCATTCCGTAGCTGATAGTGGAGAGAGAGGAGAGGGACGAGAGCGTCTCTTACCCAAGGCAGCCACGGCGTACAGACAATTAACAATGCTGAAGTTGTCGAACTTGGAGCAGTCGGCCACGATGGAGGCGCAGAGCGTGTGGAACTCATCCAGTTCCAGCGTCTGGCCATGGGCAGAGTCGTCACTGGCTGCGGCCGGCCGCTGCTGCAGCAGCTGCCCGATCTTCTGCAGGGCAATGGGGTAATGGTTGTAGGAGATCTTGCCGGGGTTCTGTGTCACCCAGCGTAGCACCTCACCCACTGTCCGCGAGCGGTCAATCAGCCGCTTCATGGTGAAGAAGGTGTCGTAGCTCATCTTCTCATGGATGAAGTTCCAGGTTTTCTTCTTGATGCGGTGGTGGTGGTGGTGGTGGTGTTTCTGCTTGTGCCCATTGTGCCGGCCCTGGTGCAGCTGAGAGAAATGTTCCAGGTAGGCGGCCCAGGTGTTGTGTGGCTTGCAGGCGTGGTAGTGGGCTGCGTGCATGGTACCCTGGCTGGTGGCAGGGCAAGGGGCAGCGCGGCAGCAGGCTAGGCGGAGCAGACGAAGGAGGCAGCTCAGGCCAACTTGGTTCAGTCCGGCTAGCAGAACGCCTTCCCCCCTCGGCAGCGGAGACCTGGAGCAGCGCAGAGGCAACCTTTGCATCTTAGGCACGACCCACCTCCAGGGAGAGTGCAGGACAACAGGAACCTGGAGGAGCACACAGAGGCAGAGTGAGAATCCACACACAGTGGCGGACCTCTGCACCGATAGTCAGAATCACCTCAGCACAGGGGGTCAGTTGGCCTATCCAGTCCATGCCAGCTCTTGGTACAGCAAACCACACCGTCCTGTTCTGCTTTAACCCCATCACATGCAATTCATGTCCTAAGAGCAGAATTAGGTCATTCGGCCCATCAAGTCTACTCCGCCATTCAATCATAGCTGATCTATCTTTCCCTCTCAACCTCATTCTCTTGTCTTCGCCCCATAACCCCTGTCACCCTTATGAATCAAGAATCTGTCAATCTCGACGTTAAAAATATCCATTGACTTGGCCTCTGCAGCCGCCTGCGCCAAAGAATTCCACAAATATACCACAAATCTGAAACCGTCACATGCTTATCCAATTTCCTTTAGAAATCAAAGTGCTGGAGTAACTCAGCGAGTCAGGCAGCACCCTTTGGAGAACATGTGTAAGCGACGTTTTGGGTCAGGACCCTTCCTTAGATTCACCCTAACCTGAAACTTTACCTATCCGTGTTCTCAACAGAAGCTGCTTGAACCGCTGAGTTACTCCAGTACTTTGTGTTCTATGCAAAATTTCATCCTTGTGGCTACACCTTCCTCCAGAAATTATCTTTGCTTCTACCACCTATATAGGCAACAAGTTCCAGCATAGAGCTGCACAGCACACAACCAGACACTTTGGCCATACTATCTGCCCCAACTATCTCCTCTAGCAGCTCGTTCCATATACCCACCACTACCCGTGTTAAAAACTTGCCACTCAGCTTAATTCTTTCCCCCTCACCGTAAACCTATGCCCACCAGTAGTTCTTGATTCCTCTACCCCAATAAAAGCCTGCAGCAATTCTCCTTATCCATGCCCCTCATTATTTTAATCACCTCTGTAAGGTCACCCCTCAGCCTCCTATGCTCCAGGAAAGCTGTCCCAGGCTGTCCAATCTCTCCTCATAACTCAAAACATTCCAGTCCTGGTACCATCCTTGTGAATCTTTCCTGTGCCCTCTCCAGTTTATTCACATCCGTCCTGTAGCTATTGGGAGGGCTCAGGGGGCTGGGCATTTCAGAAGAGAGCAGCAGGGTAGCCAGGTCTTGGACTAAACGATTGGCTCTAATGTGGAGAGTGGTGCCGAGGAGAGCTGTAGAAATAGGACAGAGAGGAGATTTTTGGGCACAAATGAGCCTCCAGGATGGTGCTGTGGTCCAGGATGTCTCCGAACAGTTGCAGGGAAAGGTCAAGGAGAGTGAGCAGCCAGAGGTCGCTGTGCACATTGCTACCAATGACAAAGGAGGGAAAAGGGATGAGGTCCTGCAGAGTGTATAGGGCAGATAAATGCATCGGCGAGGAGTCAAGTGCAGGGGGTGGGTGGTAGGTACAGATTGTTGTGCCATTGGAATCTCTTCTGGGGCAGAGGAACGAGTCACACCTGAACTGCCGAGAGTTAGGGTTTCAGATTTAGGTTTATTATTGTCACGTGTACCGACGTACAGTGAAAAGCTTTGTTTCCCATGCTATCCAAACAGATCAGGATCACAAAGTGCTGGAATAACTCAGCGGGTCAGACAGCATCTCTGGAGAAAAAGGATGAAGTGCCCCGACCTGAATCTTCACCCATCCTTCTTCTCCAGAGATGCTGCCTGACCCACTGAGTTACTCCAGCACTTTGTGTCTATCTTTGGTCTATACCAGCTCCTGCAATTATTTGTTTCTATTTTTTTCCAGATCAGATAATATTAAACATAAATACAATCAAAACAAACTCAAGTAAAATAGGTAAAGCACAGGGTGCAGTATATAGTTCTCAGCATTGTTACGCACCATTTCCAGTGACAAAGTCTAATGTCCACAATGGAACCAATACTTTGGCAGGGAGATTTGCTAGTGCTATGCATGAGGGTTTAAACTAGTCTGGCAGGGGGTGGGACCAAAGTGGTAGAGTGACAGAGGGCAAGTTGAGGCAAATATAAATGTTAAAGCAAGTTTAGTAGACAGGACAGGCGGGGGCTAGACAGGGAGCAGGAAGGTCTGACTGACTCAACTGCATTAATTTCAATGTAAGAAGCCTGACAGATAAGGCAGGTGAACTCAAGGCAAGGGTTGTTGTGTGTGGTTGGATATTACAGACATAACACAGACATGGCTGAAAGTGGGACAGGACTGGCAGCTTAATGTTCTTAGGTTACAGTGGTATAGAGAGAAAGAGGTGAGAGAGCAGATGGGGTTGCGTTTATGATCTATGCACAGTAGATCCGGTAAATATGGCCGGTAGATATGAACAGAGACCTGGGGGTACGTGCACAGTTTCTGTAAAGGGGAGACAGGTGGACAAGATGGAGAGGAAGGAGCATGGCACTCGTCAGATGGGGCATTGAGCACATGAATTAGGATGTCGTCAGATGGGGCATTGAGCACATGAATTAGGATGTCATATTACAGCTGAGGACACAACATGCTGGAGTAACTCAGCGGGTCAGGCAGTGTCTCTGGAGAACATGGATAGACAATGTTTCAGGGAGAGACCCTTCTTTGGAAATGTGACATCAATCCATTGTAGGAAGGATGAGGACGGAGTGCAGAGAGTTTTACTAGAATGCTGCCTGGACTAGAGGGCAATAGCTACAAGGAAATGTTGGACAAATCCTTGTAGCATTCTCCCTGGAGCACCAGAGCTTAAGCTGGGAGTTTATTAAATTATGAGAGGTACAAACAGGATAGGCAGTCAGAGTCTCTTCTCCATTGTGGAAATGTCAAATATTGGCGGGCATAGCTTTAAGGTGAGAGTGAGAAAGTTTAACGGAGATATGTGGTTTATTTTCACACCGAGTGGCAAGGTCCCTGGAAATGGTAGAGGCAGACACTTCTTCAGAGGCATTTTGACAGACACTTGAATGGGCAGGAAATGGAGAATCCCTGTGTTATACTTGTAGGATTAATTATACTGGCATCATGGCCAGCACAGACACAGTGGCCGAAGGGCCTATTACTGTGCCATGCTGTACTGTTCTATGTTCTAAGTGTGAAGTGAAACAGGCCAGGACATAATAAATGACAATGTCATCGGAAGTG
Organism: Malacoraja senta; assembly: GCA_038087875.1. Lineage (NCBI taxonomy): Eukaryota > Metazoa > Chordata > Chondrichthyes > Rajiformes > Rajidae > Malacoraja > Malacoraja senta. The sequence goes on from CM075977.1 coordinate 13,703,534, forward strand.
TTATTGTGCAGTCAAACCGTGGGGTCCATGCCAGTGATGACACAGGCATTCAGAGTGGTGAAGGCGGCATATGGCACGCAGAAACAAGGAACTGCAGATGTTGGTTTATACAAAAGGACACAAAGTGCTAGAGTAAATCAGCAGGTCAGACAGCATCTGTAGAGAACATGGATAGGTGATGTTTCGGGTCAGGACCATTCTTCAGACAGATTTTGAGGGGGTAAGTTAACATTTTACAACTCTTAAATCCTTCCGTCTCTCATCTTCTGTTTTAATCTCTGGCCTTTGCTCCAATCGGGAGGACACAAAGTGGTGGGAGTAACTCAACTAGTCAGGCAGCATCTCTGGAGAACTTATCTTTGGATAGGTGACATTTCGGGTCGAGACCCTCTTCAGCCCCTTCGTTCCAACCATCTGCCAACTAAACCCCCACACCTGTGTCTAGCTATTACCTGCCATGCAAAAGTGGCTGACGGGTAACCTGCAGATGTTTATAAAATTAAGAGAGGGATAGATCGGGTAGATCGTCACAATCTGTTCCCGAAGGTAGGGGAATCTAAAACTAGTGGGCATCAATTTTTAAAGAGGATCTGAGTGCGAAGTTTGTCCATAGAGGTGGCATGAGCAGGTGCAATGACTACATTCAAAAGGCATTCGGACAGGTTGATGGATAGGAAAGGTTTAGATTGTGGATACCAAATGCAGGTAAATGGGAGTAGCTCAGAAAGGCATTTTGGGTGGAATAGATGAATTGGACAGAAGGGTCCGTTTCCATGCGAATCTATAAATCCCCTCACTCAGGCCACTTCCTTCCCTCTGCTCGATCTTCCCAGCAGAGGAACATGCTTGGCTCTCTCCCCTTCCCCCACATAAAATCGCAGCTCTGAACTTTGCCTCCCCTCCCCCAACTGTGCAGAAACACCACAGCATCAATAAATGTTAATGGAACGACTGATTGCACATCTGTATCTCAGGGACAGTGGCAGAGCCGTCCTCACCAGTACTCCCCTCCAGGGTTACAAGGTCACATCCACCCTCCCCAGTTCACTACCCAAGGGTTAAAACAATACAAACCTGTATCCAACAGTACAGTAACCCATTGTCACAGAATAAGTACACTGGCAATATTGTAGACTTGTACCCAGGATTGTTCCCCACTGCTAGATTGATGAAAATGTTAAACTGCTCATAAGACACTATCTTGAATAACTGGTTCGGTAGCTCGAAAGCCCAGGGACGAAGGAGATTACAGAGAGTTGTGGACGCCGCACGGCCCATCACAGGTACTGACCTCCACACCATCAAAGAGATCTACAGGAGGCGCTGTCTCAAAATGTCAGCCATTGCCATCAAAGATCCACACCACCCTGGCCACGCTGTCATCTCGCTGCTACCATCGGATAGAAGGCACAGGAGCCTGAAATCCGTGACTTCCAAGTTGAAGAACAGTTTCTACCCAACAACAACACTGCACAACACTAACCTCAGCAACTGTGATCTACTCTAGACAGTGTCTTTTGTTGCACTACATATTTTGGTTTTGCACTATGATGGTCACCTAGTATTAGTGATTATTAATTTATTACATCATTGATTATTGTATATTAATCTGTCTTGTTGTGATACTGGGGCTATAAGACTGTGAGTAAGAATTTTGTTGTTCCATTGTCGGTACAAATTAAACACTCTGGACCCGTAACACTCTTGAATTGTTCACGAGATACTTGTGTCACCGATCTGGATTTAAATATATTTACTATCCAGTTGGCATTTATCATATTGTTTACGACCCAGGAATGTTCCCCTCTATTATATTGAAGGTGATTTTAAATTAGTCTATGTTCTACATTCCAGTCATGAGTCACTATTGCAATAGGTCTGGATTTATATCTATTTAGCAACCAAATGACATTTACACCCTAATGGAGTGTTCCTCCCGTCCCCTGGATGTGTCCACAGGAGCCTGGGGGTTGTGGGATTTACGCTGAGGGGAGAGAGTGAGGGAGGGAGGGAGCCGGGCCTCGGCGGCCACCCTCACCGGGGAAACCACCCCCGGGCTCGGGGCTCGGGGCTCGGGGCCCGGCCGGGCAGCGCATCCACACGATACGGCGGGGCCTCGGGGAACGGGCGAGGCGCTGGCCCGCGACAGAGGCCCGGCTGAGGGGAGCCGGGGCCCGATCCGATCCCCGCTCCCAGCTAGCGTGCCCGCTCCACGCCCGCCTGACTCACATCGCCCAGCGGGCCCCGCAGGGCCTGGCTCCGGCTCCGGGCTCCGGCCGCCGACTCTCGCCCACCCGCCTCAGCACCGGGGCCCCGACCTGCCGCCGCCGCCACCACCACCGCCGCTCCTGCGCACTCCCGACGCCCTCAGCACGCATGCGCACCCCTCCCCCCTCCCTCTCAGCGCGCAGGCGCCGGGCCGTGGGCCAGCAGGACGCCGGCGGCCCGAGCGGCCACCCATCCTGGGGCAACGGACCGTGGTGCGCGGGGGCCGGAGGCCTGAGCCTGCCTGGAAGAAGCTGCTGGTTTTAGGAACGTCGGGGTCACGGCTACGCACACAAGGAAAAGTCTTACGACAGATCTCGACTGGAAACCTAATCCTTCTCTCCAGAGATGCTGCCTGTCCCGCTGAGTTATTCCAGCATTTTGTGTCTGTCTTCCAGCATTTTGTGTCTGTAAACCAGCATCTGCCGTTCCTTCCTACACAAGCAATAGACCCTTCGGCCCAACTCCTCCATGCCGACCCAAATGCACCATCTGCACTTGGCCCATATCCCTCCAAACCTTTCTTATCATGGACTTATTCAATGTCTTTAAAATGTTGTTTATAATTATAGTGCCTCAACTATCTCCTCGGACAGACGAAATGTGCAGTATCTCATCGGACAGCTTGTTCCATATACCCACCACACTCTGTTAAAATTTTGCTCCTCAGGTTCTATTAAACATTAAACCGATGTTCTCTTGTCGTAAATCACAAAAACAATCCCTTCGATCAAATTTGGCCATGCCAATCTGACCCTCACTCATCCCATTGCCCACATTTGGTCCATAATACTCTAAACCTTTCCCAATGTATTTTAAATGTTATCGTACATGCATCAACTACCTTCTTTGGCAGGTCACTCCAATACACCCACAACCCCTGTGTGAAAAAGTTGCCCCTCAGGTCTCTTTTAATTCTTTCCCAATATGTCCTCTAGCTTTAGACTCCCCTACCCTGGGAAAAAGGCCAGCTGCACTATAATTAGGATTTTTGTGTCTATGATTTTATAAACATCTGTAAGGTCAATCCGCAGCCTCCTTTACTCCAGGGGAAATTGTCCAAACTTATCCAAGCACTTCTTATAACTCAAATATTTTAGAACTGGCAACATCTCTCTGAATCTTTTCATCACCCTCTCTGATCACATCACTCTTACAAGGTGGTGGAGGCATTTAGTCAAGAGAGTTTTATTGTCATATGTCCCAGAAACGCCAATTAAATTCTTATTTGCTACCTCTTCACAGTTCACACTGCGACCCAGCTTTGTGTCATCCGCAAACTTGCTAGTGTTGCTCCTAATTCCCTCTTCCAAATCATTCATATATATGGTAAACAGTTGCGGCCTCAACACTCGCCACTGCCTGCCATTCTGAAAAGGACCCGTTCACTCCTACTCTTTGCTTCCTGTCTGCCAACCAATTTTCTATCCATGTCAACACCCTACCCCCAATACCATGTGCTCTAATTTTAGTCACGAGTCTAGACTTTGAGAAAGCCTTTGATAAGATCCGTGCGGGATCTTATCAAAGGCTTTCTCAAAGTCTAGATACACTACATCCACTGGCACCCCTTCAACCATTTTACTTGTCACATCCTTAAAAAAAATCCAGAAGATTAGTCAAGCATGATTTCCCTTTCATAAATCCATGTTGACTTGGACTAATCCTTTTACTGCTATCCAAATGCCCCATTATTACCTCTTTAATAATTGACTCCAGCATCTTTCCCACCACCGAAGTCAGGCTAACTGGTCTGTAATTCCCCGTTTTCTCTCTCGCTCCTATCTTGAAAAGTGGGATAACATTAGCTATCCTCCAATCCACAGGAACTGATCCTGAATCTATTGAACATTGTAAAATGATCACCAATGCGTCCACTATTTCTAGAGCCATCTCCCTGAGGACCCTGGGATGCAGACCATCAAGCCCAGGAGATTTATCATCCTTCAATCCCATTAGCCTACCCAATACTATTTCTCGCCTAATGAAAATTTCTTTCAGTTCCTCTACCCCCTTAGATCCTATGTCCTCCAGTACATCTGGGAGATTGTTTGTGTCTTCCTTAGTGAAGACAGATCCGAAGTACCTATTCAACTCTTCTGCCATTTCCTTGTTACCCATAATAATATCACCCGTGTCTGCCTTCAAGGGACTCACATTTGACTTTGCTACTCTTTTTCCCTTAACATATCTAAAAAAGCTTTTACTGTCCTTCTTTATATGTCTGGCCAGCTTCTTCATAATTCATCTTTTCAACCCGTATTGCCCATTTTGTTTCCTTCAGTTGTCCTATGAAAGTTTCCCAATCCTCTGGCTTCCGGCTACTCTTTGCTGTGTAATACATCTTTTCTTTTAGTTTTATTCTATCCCTAACTTCTCTTGTCAGCCACGGTTGCCTCCTACTCCCCTTAGAATCTTTCTTCCTTTTTGGAATGAAATGATCCTGCGTCTTCCGGATTATGCCCAGAAATTCCTGCCATTGCTGTTCCACCGTCATTCCTGCTAGGATCCCTTTCCAGTCTACCTTGGCCAGCTCCCCTCTCATGCCTTCATTGTCCCCTTTGTTCAACTGCATCACTGACACTTCCGATTTAACCTTCTCCTTCTCAAATTGCAGAATAAAACTAATCATATTATGATCACTACCTCCAAGCGGTTCCTTTACCTCGAGTTCTCTTATCAAATCTGGTTCATTGGACAGCACTAAATCCAGAATTGCCTTTTCTCTGGTCAGTTCCTGTGATGGATCATGTGCAGGCAAAGGAATTACTTTCAAACTTGTCATCATGTTTGGCACTGTGGTCCGGAGGACATGTTCCTGTACTCTACTGTTCTAAGGGATAGGGAGAACAGTGCAGAAAATTAGAAAAGTTAATCAGCTGTGAGCTTGAATGGCGGAGCGGTTTCCCGGACCAGAGTGGTCCACCGCTGCTCCCATTTCTTTTGTTCCCATCTCTGGCAGAGGGCGTCGGTCGTTGAGGGAGAGAGCTACTATAACTCCAACAAAATTATACACATAGAACAGTACAGCAATGGAACAGGTTCTTCAGCCCACAATTACTGTGCCAAATATGATGCCAAGACAATCCAAAATCATCTGCCTGCACATAACTCGTATCCCTTCATAGACAATAGACAATAGGTGCAGGAGTAGGCCATTTGGCCCTTCGAGACAGCATCGCCATTCAATGTGATCATGGCTGATCATCCCCAATCAGTACCCCGTTCCTGCCTTCTCCCCATATCCCGACCGCTATTTTTAAGAGCCCTATCTACAGTAGCTCTCTCTTGAAAGCATCCAGGGAACCTGCCTCCACCGCCCTCTGAGGCAGAGAATTCCACAGACTCACCACTCTGTGAGAAAAAGTGTTTCCTCATCTCCGTTCTAAATGGCTTACTACTTATTCTTAACTGCATATCCATGTCCCTCCAAAAGCCTCTTAAATGCCACTTCTGTATTCTCTTCCACCAGTACCCTGTCAGCACGTTCCAGGCACCTACCATTACTTTGTTAAAAACTTGTCCTGCACATCCTTAAAATTATAAAACTCTGATCTTGTATGTGAATGTGTGGATGTGTGTGTGTGTGTGTGTGTATTTTATTTGTTTGTGTGTTGTCACATCTTCTCGAAAAACGACGCGCTAACAGTAAAAAACATTACATATTCGGGTAGAGATTTATCCCTTGGAGTCCGGAATCGCCTTATCTGAAAATGTTGTGCTTTATTTCTTGAGTTATTAATGAAAATCTTCACAAATCCGGTCAAACTTTGAAATCAAAAAGCCTGGTTTTTCGCTGATAACGTCACAATGGATCTGCCTGCTCGCACTGCGAATGACGTCGGGTCCCTCTCCCCCCACCTCCACCTCCTCTTCCCCCTCCTCCACCTCCTCCTCCTCTCCCCCCTCTCTCCCCCTCCTCCTCCTCTCCCCCCTCCTCCTCTCCCCCCTCCTCCTCCTCCTCTCTCCCTCCTCCTCCTCCTCCTCCTCCTCTCCCCCCCCTCCTCCTCCTCCTCCTCTCCCCCCTCCTCCTCCTCCTCCTCTCCCCCCCTCCTCCTCCTCCCTCTCCCCCTCCTCCTCCTCCTCCTCTCCCCCTCCTCCCCCTCCTCCTCCTCCTCTCCCCCCTCCTCCTCCTCCTCTCCCCCCCTCCTCCTCCTCTCCCCCCCTCCTCCTCCTCTCCCCCCTCCTCCTCCTCTCCCCCCTCCTCCTCCTCCCCCCCGTCCTCCTCTCCCCCCCTCCTCTCCCCCTTCGTGCTTTTTCCCCATATCCCATGATTCCGTTAGCCCTAAGAGCTAAATCTAACTCTCTTGAAAAAATCCAGTGGATTGGCCTCCACTGACTTCTGTGGAAGAGAATTCCAGATTCACAAGTCTGAGTGAAAACGTTTTCCCTCATTTTCTGTCCAAAATGGCCTACCGCTCATTCTTAAACTGTGACCCCTAGTTCTGGACTCCCCTAACATGGAGAACATTTTTCCTGCCATCCTAGGAATTAACCTGGTGAACCTATGCTGCACTCCCTCTATAGCAAGAATGTCCTTCCACAAATTAGGAGACCAAAACTGCACACAATACTCCAGGTGTAGTCTCACCAGGGCCCCTGTACAACTGCAGTAGGACCTCCTTGCTCCTAACTCAAATTCTCTCGCTATGAAGGCCAACATGCCATTAGCTTTCTTCACTGCTTGCTGTACCTGCATGCTTACTTTCTGTGACTAATGTACAAGGACACCCAGTTGCATCTCCCCTTTTCTTAATCTGACACTATTCAGATAATAATCTGCCTTCCTGTTCTTGCCACCAAAGTGGATAACCTCACATCAAGTCAAGTATCCTTTATTGTCATTCAGACCTTTCAGTATGAACGAAATTTCGTGCTTGCAGTCATAACATAGAATAAAATAACAAAAACACACAATAAACACAGATTTAACATCCACCACAGTGAGTCACCAGGCACCTCCTCACTGTGATGGAAGGCAAAAGTCTAAAAGTCCTTGTCTCTTCTCTCCTTGTTCTCCCTCTGCGCTGAGGCGATCCAGGCTTCCGATGTTGTGACCCCGCCGGGTGATGGTAAGTCAGTCCCGCGGCTGAATCCGAGCTCCGCGAACGGGCTGGTTCAAACTCCACAGCCCGTGGCGGTCAAAGCTGCCGCCCTCCAGTCCAACGGACGAAGCTGTTGTTGCGGGAGCTCCGAAAAACAGGTCACCAACCTGTGACCTGCGAGCTCCCGACGATATCGTCCATTGGGCCTGCGGCCGAGGCTCCGAAGTCGAGTTGCCGCCGCCGGAACGCCGCCACAGCCCCGAAGTCGGGTCGCCGCCGCCAGAATGCTGCCACATTATACTGCATCTGGCAGATACACATTCACTGGCTGTTCCTTATCCGTTCTACTTGTTACATCCTCAGAAAAATCCAGAAGATTAGTCAAGCATGATTTCCCTTTCATAAATCCATGCTGACTTTGACCGATCCTTCACTGCTTTCCAAATGCGCTGCTATTACATCTTTAATAATCGACTCCAGCATCTTCCCCACTAACGATGTTAGGCTAACTGGTCTATAATTCCCCATTTTATCTCTCCCTCCTTTCTTAAAAAGTGGGGTTACATTGGCTACCCTCCAGTCCACAGGAACTGATCCAGAGTCTATAGAACATTGGAAAATGATCACCAATGTATCCACGATTTCTAGGGCCACCTCGAGTACTCAGGGATGCAGACCATCAGGCCCTGGGGATTTATCTGCCTTCAGTCCCAAAAATTTACCTCACACCATTTCCCGACTAATGTGGATTCCCTTCAGTTCCTGCCTCCCACTAGATCCTCGGCCCCCTATTTTTTCCTGGTAGATTGGTTCTGTCTTCACTAAGGAACACAAAGTACTTGTTTAATTGGTCTGCCATTTCCTTGTTTCCCATTATAAATTCACCTGTTTCTGACTAAGGGACCTACATTTGTTTTCACTAATCTTTTCCTCTTCACATATCTAAAGAAGCTTTTACAATCAGTTTTTATATTCCCCGCAATCTTTCTTTCACGCTCTATTTCCCCCTCTTAATTAACGCTTTTTCCCCCCTCTGACGAATTCTAAATTTCTCCCAATCCTCTGATTTGCTGTTTCCTCTGGCCAATTTATACACTTCTTCCTTGGATTTAACACTATCCTTAATTTCCCTTGTGAGCCACGGTTGAGCCACCTTCCCGTTTTATTTTTTCGCCAGGATGTGGGAGGAAGCCAGATGATTGGCGGGGGGGGGGGGGGGGGCTCCACAGACAGTGCCGGTCAGGATTGAACCAACTCAAGTTGTGAGATGTGTGTACTGCTTGTGCCAGCCTCATAAGTCATAGGAGCAGAAGTAGGCCATTCGGCCCATCGAGTCTACTCTGCCATTCAATGACGAAGGATCTTTCTTTCCCTATCTTTCTATCTATCCATTTATCTTCCCCACTAAACCCAATTCTCCTGCATTCACCTTGACACCCTTACCAATCAGTGTCTGTCAATCTCCGCCTTAAAAATACTGAATGACGGCCTCCACAGCCATCCGTGGCTATGAATTCCAGATTCACCACTCTCTGATTAAAGAAACTCCTTATTTTTCCAAAGGCAAGTCCTTTTATTCTGAGGCTATGCCCTCTGGTTCTAGACTCTCCCATGAGTAGAAACATCCTCTCCACATTCACTCTATCCAGGCCTTTCACTATTCAGTACGTTTCAATGAGGTCCCCCCTCATCCTCTGGATGAGCAAACTTTGGTGAGACTACAGCAAAAAAAAATCTACATGCATACCAGCTTCAGGATTCATCATGATGTGCAATGCACTACACACACACACATAGTAAATAGTCTCTGACAACTTTTACCAACTTCTGTAGATGCACTGTAGAAAGCATCCTATGCATCACAGCTTGGTTTGGCAACAGCTCTGCCTAAGACCACAAGTAATTGCTGAGTTGTGGATGTAGCCCAGTCCATCACACAGACCAGAATTCCCACCATCGACTCCATCTACACCTCACCCAGCCAACAAAATCAAAGATCATTTTCACCCAAATCATTCACTCTTCTCCCATCGGGAAGATACAAAAACGTAAAAGCACGTACCAGATTGAGGAACAGCTTCTTCCCAGCTGTGAGCAGACTGCTGAATGGTCTTCCCATTCGCCCGGGTGTAGACCCGATCTTCCAACCTACCTCATCGAGAACATCGCACTCTTCCCTGTAACTGTAGCACTATATCCTGCAGTCTGGTATTTTTCTCTTCACGTTACCTGTTGTACTTGTGTATGGCTTGATTGGACTCATGTATAGCAGGATGTAAAGGATAGTGCACAAACAAAGCTTTTCACTGCATCTCGGTACACAAGACAATAATCTACTTTAGTTTATTATTGTCATGTGTTCTGAGGTACAGTGAAAAGAAAAGTAATAAACCAATACCAATCAGGCAGTGGTATCCTGGGAGAAAATGGGAGGAAAACAGAATTAGATGGACATGTAAGTTGAGCAGATTCCCAGTTACCCGTCCACCGCTGTGTTTGTGAAAGATCGCTGTCAAATCAATGGGTGCATTCATCTTGAGTTTATATTTATATCTGGATGTATATATTTTAGGTATAAATCATTACTTTAAAACTAATTCCAGAGCACGAGAAATATCAATTAGGACTTTGAATGTATTTGTGCTGTTTCAATTTGGTTAAACTGAAAGACAAAGTCGATGCATTACAACCGTTTTTAATAAGTGAAATTCACTAAGTGCAAACTAAAAAAAAAAAAAATCCAACGGGTCAGAGGTAATTTTGAAACATCACCACATACTCCGCAGATCAGACAGCACCTGTGATGGGAGAAATAGTCAACGTTCCAGATTGTCAGCCTTTTCTTCTGTTCAACACACTTCAAATTTAACTTGACACAAAGTTAAGGGCCAGTCCCACTTGGCGATTTTTTCGGTGACTGCCGGCATCGTTGACTGACGTATCAGGTCACCGAAAAATTTGCGGTGTGATGCGGCAGTGACGTGCAGTGTTTTTACAAGTGTCGCCGCTGGATTTTGAAATGTTCAAAATCTTTTGGGGACACTGATATGACGCCAACAGTCGCCGAAAAAAAATCGCCAAGTGGGACAGGCCCTTTACTGAACAGGTGAGGCAGCAACTCTGGAGAACATGGATAGTGACATTTCAGGATGCAACCCTAAAGAAGGAACCCAACCCCAATTGTCGCGTATCCATGTTCTCCAAAGATGCTGCCTGACCCACTGAGTTACTTCAGTACTTTGCGTCTTGTAATCCAACATCTGCAGTTCCTTGTGTCTCAAATTTAACCTTACTATTGACTTAGAAAGGAAGCAAGACATAGAGAACTGGACCAAATAGCTGAACAATGTGATGATGCTGGGTTTCATTTGTTAGGAAAGTTGTTTAAAATAAAAATCTAATTAGCAGAGATCAAATGGTTTTATGAACAGATGTGTTTTGAGCATCTCTGGAGATGCAGCCTGACCGGCTAAGTTACTCCAACACTGTGTCTTTCTTTGCAAACCTGCAGTTCCCTGTGTTGAAAAATAAAAGGGCGACTTTCAGGTTAGCGGTTTATTGGTGGGGCTTCACTTGAATCAGTTCTGGGCTCTTGGGTATTCAGAATTTAAACCAAGGGTTCCCAACCTGGGTAAATTTACCCCCAGGGGGTAAATTTCACCTATCCAGGGGGTAAATTTGTTGATTCTGGATTTGTACATGTTTTTTCCTCATTGACTGACTGTGGTTGGTTCTGTTATACCGGTATCTGTTCATCATTAGTTGTTCATAAATAAGTGAAATAACATCGTTATGTACTATTAAAGTTGCTAGGGGTAAACAGGACAAAAAAGGTTGGGAACCCCTGATTTAAACTAATACGTTGGTTAAATGGACAGTGTAACAAATCCAAGACAATACAAAGTGAGGTGGGAGAGTGAGTTCCAAAGCTCTTCAAGGAAACATGTAGATAGGTTAAGGAGGTGCTGGGTGGAATGGAATGTAGGGATATGTACTTTGATAGGAAATACACATAATCTGTGGTGAGGAACTCGTAGACAATGTTCACAGTGGGGACTGGATGTCTGGCTTCCCGGATGCATTGCAGAGCAGGATGAAGGATGCTCCGGCGGGCCCCTCACGGCGGCCTAGGATGCTGCTGAGCTGGGAACCCGCCTGGGAGACCCGGCAGGCCGCTGCTGGCAGGGGGAAGCCGCCGAGGCCCGCTGCCTGCAGGGAGGAAGCTCGGAAGACGTTGAGCTTGGCCCCGAAGACCAGAGAGGCGAGGAGGAGGGAGCCATTGGCGACGTCAGACGTGAGGAGTGGGCTGTTAGGAGAGGAGCCGTGTATTGCATCCAGTGCCTACAAGGTCGGCTGCAGGAAGCGCCCCTGGGACAGAGGCGGTTGGGCGAGGAGAGGGACGTCAGTTGGCGGGCCAAGCCGGTCCAGGGCCACCCTGCAGCAACTTGGGGCTTACCTGGAACGGGAACTGCTCCAATACATCGAGTGTGTGGACCGATGTAAATGGCACCAAAATGTGTGATCTATGCAAATATAATTTCACTGTGCAGTGCACATCTGATAATAAAGTAGCATTGAACCATTGGTTCAAAAGCTTCACAGTGCTGCCTTAGTGGCAGAACAGACACAAGACTGCAAATGCTGGAATCTCGGGCAAAAATAAAACTGTTGGGAGGAACTCAACAGGTCAGGCAGCATCTATGGAGGAAATGGACAGTCAGTTTCAGGTGTCAGATAAGTCTTCTGACCGTTTCCCTTCACAGAGGTTGCTGAACCCGCTGAGTTGCTCCAACAGGTGAAGAAGGGTCCTGACCCAAAACGTCAACTATTCATGTTCCCTTGAGATGCTGCCTGACCCGCTGAGTTACTCCAGCACCTTGCGTCTTCTCCTCCAATAGTTTGACTTTTTGCAAGCAGAGTCCAGGTGTCTTACTGGACTGCCAATGTACCGTGGTTGGTGAGACTTCATCTGGAAATTTGTCTGCAATTTAGCCCTCTACCCAACATATTACATCCTTGCCTGGTGAAGCTGTGTAGATTCGAAAGTTGATTTCTGGAACGTTAAGTTGTCCGAACAGTAATGATTGAGTAAGAATGGCCTAAAGCTGGGAAGAATGGAGATCTTATTGAGAGACATTCTGAGTGGCCTTGCTCTGCTGGTACACTGGAATTGGGCATAGTGGGAGGACATCAACCCAGCACGTGGGACAGAGAGGAGAAGTTGTTTGTACACCTTCAGCAGCTTTTATTGCTCTCTTCTGCTCAGCCAGAGCATTTTCAAGCTGAGATCACTAGGTCTTTGTGTACAAGGAATAAAGGGGAATGGGACTACAGTTGAGGAAGATGAGGCATGATCTTGTGCAGTAGCTGAGGGAGTTACACTGCTCATTCTCGCTGCTCTTTATGGTAGGGAGCTAGTTTACCATCTCTGCTATTTCACCCTGGCCATTCTAGTCATGAAATGTTTAATGTTGCTTTGGCGATATGGCTTTCTATCACCCATTGTGTGCACACGTTTCTTTCAAAAGCTGAAACTTGCTGGATGTAGGATGTGGTTACAGACTCCACACCAGCATGCTGTTGGAAAGGTTTTGTGTCCCTGCACTGGTGATGCTGGGAAGGAGCAGGCAGACAAAACTCTTGCACACGCCAAGGCTGACAGCACCTCTCAAATGTGCATCATCCAGCAGCAAGCACAAGGAGGCACCGTTCCCCTCCGTGGTACACATCCTCCTGATGGGCAATATCTTTTACTTTCAGTGATACAGCATGGAAACAGGCCCCTAGGCCCACCAAATACTCACCAACCATCAATCACTTATTCAATGTTATTATCCCATTTTCTCCTCCACTCCTACACACTAGGGGCAATTTACAGAGGCCAAATAACCTACGGACCCGTACGTTCTTGAGGTGTGGGAGGAAACTGGAGCATCCAGAGGAAACCTACACGGTCACAGGGAGAAACCTGCAAACTCCACACACACAGCACCCGAAGTCAGGATTGAACCTGGGTCTCTACCAACTGCGCCACTGTGTACCGCCCTAGACTTTCTACATCCTCGACTTTGCTACCAAATCTTCACCACGGAGAGAGCAGTTTTTCTCAAGGGTACCACTGGGTGGGAAATATCGCAGGTTCTGCCGGAGCCACAGCATGTGCACGGACACTGCTCAGGGCGATGGAGAAGGGCTCTGATTCCACCAGCAGAACAGGTCGAGTATCAACAATGAAAAGGTCCCAGAAGCCTGGTCAATTTACACACCACACATCAACGGACAGGATCCCCACATGCATTCACCGGAAAGGAGCCTTGTTAAAGGAAGTACAAATAAACATAAATCACTGAAGCTGCTTTCACATCTCAATGACAACAAACTCTGTAAAATGGTAAAAAGACAAAGTGCTGGAGTAACTCATCGGGTCAGGCAGCATCTCTGGAGATCAGGACCCTTCTTCAATGTCTCCTATCCATGTTCTCCAGCGATGCTGCCTAAACAGCTGAGTTACTCCAGCACACGGTGTCTATATTTGTAAATCAGCGTTAGCAGTTCCTTGCGTCTGTGAAATGGAAGGCCAACTCACACCAAGGATTGGTAATTGTTCAGCTGGCAGAAGCCACAGATCAGAGGTTAAGTTGTGGCTCGCACGGCAGGGTGGGACAAGTGGGACAGCTTTTCAGAGAATGGCACAAGGAGAGAGTTGGGTCTGTGCGGCTATGATCAACGAACACACACGCACCTCAACGACACGAGACCAGAGCAGTCTCTGATGGTAGGAACTAGAAGATGTCGACAGACCCAATTACTTAACCCAGGAAATGTCTGGCCTCTTTACTGTGAATAATGATGGAGCATGAAAAATGAAATGAGATGCACTGTGCTTTTAGGAAACAATTGTATAAATGTTTGAATTTTAAAAAAAACGAGGCAGTGGGATATTCTTGAGATTGGTATAAAGAGGGAGCTGGGTTAATTGGGGGTTGGTACAGGGTAATGGAAAGAGGGCAGGAGTCAAGGATCCATGAACCTGGTTGTTTTTTAAATTCTCCAGGGATAAGTGACTTGGGATACGTTTAGTTTAGAGATTAGTTTAGAGATACAGCATGGAAATAGCTCCTTCGGCAAGCCGAGTCCACACCAACAATGATCAGCCATGATATGAACAACCTGTGGCAGAATGAGAGTTGCTCTTCGTCCTGCCTCCCCTTCAGAAGCAGATTTGTTCCCAGAGCCTGCACAGCTGGGCCAGGTACCCGACAGGACCAACCTACCAGACGAAGAGAGAGATGGGCTGGAGCCCACCGCATGCCTGCGCCGCGTGCCCCGTGGGGGAGGGGTGTGGGGGGGGGCAGAACAATAACCAGGCTGCAGTCGCACGGTGCAGAGAGCTTTATCGGTCAATGACAACACAGTTGCCTTTATCAAACAGCTCCATGGCCACGAAGACCACCACAGGCTCAGCATCATAGTCGCCACACCTCCCAAATGGTTGCCAGTTTCAATCGACAAGACGCGGAAGCAGTGTCGGTCCTGGGAGACAGGGGCTCCCGTGGGCGAAGGTCAGCGCCGGTATGCTCCGAAAGCCACAAAGCTGAAGAGGATGGTGATGCCGACCAGGGAGATGGTGGCGGGCACGGTGAAGAAGTGGCGGTAGTTGATCTGGTAGTACCACAGTATGGAGAGCATGAGGAAGAAGAGGGGCAACATGAGGCCCCCGATGTTGAAGGTGCTGTCCGTGTTCTCGGCGGCCTGGCTGCCGGCCGGCGACTGCAGCGTGGCGTTCTGCGAGATGTGGCAGTGAACCACGCAGTTGCTGGTGATGTGAAGCGAGGAGAGAGTCTGTGCGTCATCTCCCAGCAGCTGCCCCTGGTATATGAGACGCACCTGGTGCTCCTGCTGAGGGAACTGAGACCTGACGGCGGAGGGTGTGAGAGAGAAAGAGAGAGAGAGAGAGAGAGAGAGAGAGAGAGAGACGGGTTAACGATTGGCAGCATCGAGCACAGCACCAGCTGCCACAGGTTTATTCTGTCCGCTGGGCTTGGTATCAGTGCATTGTGCTCCTCAAAGAGTCAGAGTCACACAGCACTGAAGCAGACACAATGTGTAGGTGCTGAAGATGCTGGCTTAATCTTTAGATAGACACAAAAAGCTGGAGTAACTCAGCGGGTGAGGCAGCATCTCTGGGAAAAGGAATCTGAAGAAGGGTCTAGACCCGAAGCCTCACCTATTCCTTCTCTCCAGAGATGCTGCCTGACCTGCTGGGTTACTCCAGCATGTTGTGTCTATCTTTAGCAATGAAGCAGGCTCTTCAGCCCATCTCGTCTGTGCGACCAAGGTGCGTCACCTAAGCTAATCTCATCTGACCGCATTTGTCCCATATACCTTTGTCGGCATGGGTAAGTTGGGCCTAAGCGCCAGTTTCCATGCTGTATGACTCTCTAACCGCTCAACCTTTCATATCCCTGTCCAAATATCTTCTAAATGTTATCGTACCCATCTCAACCACTTTGCCTGGCAGCTTGTTCCATATAACCAACACCTTCTGTGTGAAAATGTTGCCTCTCAGTGTCCTATTAAATCTGTCCCCTCTCACCTTGAACCTATGCCCTCTAGTTTTTGATTCCCCTACCCAGGTTTCCGTGCATTAACCCCATCTATTCCCTTCATGATTTATACACATCTATAAGATCACCGCTCAGGCTCCTGCGCTCCAAAGACAAAGCCTACCCAACCTCTCCCTATAGCTCAGGCCCTCGAGTCCTGGCAACATCCTCGTGAATTTTCTCCGCAAGACAGCGCCTTTACAACTGCAGGCAGCTGATGAAATTCAGAGTCTCTCTGAGGATCCTTCAGTGCTTCTACTCAGGGGCTGTAAAAAGTATCTTGTCCGGCAACATCACAATCTGGTTTGGGAGCAGCTCTGCCCAGGACAAGAAGGCTCTGCAGAGAGTAGTGCGTTTGGCCGAACGCACTATGGGAACTACACTCGCCCCCCCCTGCAGGAACTATACATCAGAAGGTGCAGATCCAGAGCCAGCAACATTATGGGGGACCCCTTCCACCCCAGCAACAGACTGTTCCAGCTGCTACGGTCAGGCAAATGCCTCCGCTGTCATGCTGTGAAAACTGAGAGGATGAGACGGAGTTTCTTCCCACAGGCCATTAGGACTGTAAACTCTTATCTCACCAGGGACTAACTTACTGTACTAATTTACTGTAGTGTTGTGTCTTTTTAAAATTGCTGTTTTTTTCCCCTAATATGACACCATTCAGATAATAATCTGCCTTCATGTTCCTGCCACCAAAGTGCATAACCTCACATTTATCCACATTTTACTGCATCTGCCCACTCACCCAACCCATCCAAGTCACCCTGTATCCTCATAGCATCCTCCTCGCAGTTCACACTGCCACCCAGCTTTGTAACATATTTGTTATCAGATCAGATAATAGTCTAGGTAAATACAAACAAGTCAAACTCAAGTAGAAAAAGTAGTGGAAAGGGGAAGATACAGAGCGCAGAATATAGTTCTCAACATTGTAGCCCATCAGTTCCAGAGAAAGTGTCCAATATCCGCTATGGGACCAATATTCTGCCAGGGAAAAAATATCCCAATGTCCGTAATGAGTTATAGGTGAACAGGACAGTATCCCAGCTTATAGAAGGACTGTTCGGAAGTCCAATAACAGAGGGAAGGAGCCGTTCCAGAGTTTGGTGGTGTGCGGTTTCAAGCCTCTCTATCTTCTACCAGATGGGTGAAGGAATGACTGGGCTGGGACAAGTCTTTCATTCTGTTGGCTGCTTTTCCGAGGTAGAGTGTAAATGGAGTTGATGGTGGGAAGTCTGGCTTGTGTTCACAATCTAAGGGGTGTGTTCCTGACCCCTAATCTATTGCAATATAGGCCTTATATTTTTTTCTAAATCTGCTCTATCTCTGTAGCTGTCACAGTATATATTTCTCCTGAAAATGACAGGATGGTGCAGAAGGCGTTTGGTACACTTCCCTTCATTGGGAAGGGCATTTAGGACAAATAATGGGATATCATGACATACTGTAGGTGTACAAGTCGTTGGTGAGACCACACTGGGAGTACTGTGTGCAGCTTTGATCCCCCAGCTGCAGGAAGGATGTCATTAAGTTGGAAAGGGTGCAGAAGAGATTCACCAGGATGTTACCCGGGCTTGTGTTATAGGGAGGGATTGGATAGGCTGGGAGTATAGGAGCCTGAGGGGTGACCTTATTGAGGTGCACAAGACCATGAGGGGCATGGATAAAGTGAACGCTCACAGTCTTTTTCCCAGAATAGAGGATTCTAAAACGAGAGGGCAAAGGCTGAAGGTGAGAGGGGAGAGATCTCTCAGAGGGGAGTCCGTCCATATCTGGAACGAGCTGCCACAGGAAGCTATAGAAGCGGATCCAATTACAACATTTAGAAGACATTTTGACAGGTAGATTGACAGGAAGGGTTTATAGGGGTATGGGCCAAATGGGACTAGTCCTGTATGCCAATGGTCAGCAAGGACACGGTGGGCCGAACAGCCTGTTCCCGTGCTGAATAGATTTGATTCCGCATTGTTTCCTTTCTCTCTGCACCATCCATTGCACTCTGCTTTGGTTTTCACTGTACTCATGTCTGGAAGTTTAAAAAAAAAAACCTAGATAGCACCCAAAACAAAGCTCCTCATGTATCTCGGTTCACCTGACAATAAACGGGACAGAACCTGAGAGCGGAGGAATGCCCCTCAGTGCCTCTCCCCGCTATCACATAATGCAGGGCGGGGGGTGGAGAGGCAGTGGACACAGGACGGGGAGGTGAGGGGCAACAGGCATGGGGGGGGGAGTGGGAGATGTGTTGCCTCAAGCGTACACTTCATATGCCGATGGCAGGTGGAACAAGGCTGGGTCGTGGGGGGGGGTGACATTACCTCTTAATGTATCCGATCGTCTGTTCAGGTCTGACCTGAATGATTCTCTCGGTTTCATTCAAAAACTTCAATCTCATCAGCATGGAGCTATCCTGGGCACAGTCAGTGTGGGGGGGGTGTTCCCCCGCGTCGTCACCAACCCTCGCCGCGCTCCCTCGCTGCCGTACCTCTACAGGCACATCGTCTGGAAACGAGTCCTCAGCAGCACCGGCGGCCGGAGACTTCTCTTCACGTTCAGCCACAAACTTGTCGCTCCGTGTCACTCCTCTTCTCTTTCTCCTGCCTCTCCCCTCCACTCTGTCCGTCTCCCTCTCCTCTCCGTCTCTCTGCCTCTCTCCCTCTTCATTATCTCTCCGCTGCTCTCCATCCTCTCCGTTTCTTTGTTTGTCCCTCTCCGCTTCGTCCCTCTGTCTCCCACTCTCCTCTCCGTCTGTCTGCCTCTCCCCCTCCACCCCATCGCTCTGTCTCTCACCCTCCACGTCCTTCTTCCTCTCCACCCGGTCTCTCTGCTTCCCTCCCTCCTCTTCATCACTCCTCCTATCCCCTTCTCTCTCCTGCACCCCCTCCACTCCGTCCCTCACTCCCTCCCCCTCCACTCCGTCCCTCCCCGTCTCCCTCTCCGCTCCAACCCTCACTCTCTCCCCCTCCTCTTCGTCCCTCTCACCCTCCGCTTTGCCCCTCTCCGCTCCGACCCGCACACTCTCCCTCTCCACTCTGTCTCCGTCCCTCTCCCCCTCCGTTCCGTCCCTCTCCCTCACCGCTCCGTCCCTCTCCCTCACGTCCCTCTCCCTGACCACTCCATCCCTCTCCGCTCCCTCCCCCTCCCTCACTGCTCCGTCCCTCACTGCTCTGTCCCTCTCCCTCTCCGCTCTGTCCCTCTCCCTCTCCGCTCCGTCCCTCTCCCCCTTCGCTCCATTCCTCTGCTGCTTGATATTGTGTTCTGGTGTGCCGGCCTCTGCCTGTGGAGAGCCCCCTTGGCACGAGGGGCAGGCGGAGTCGAGTTGCTCAGTGGAATCCGTGGGAGTGGACTGTGTGGGCGGCAGGGTCTGCTCCCCTCGGTCTACGGTGCGTGTGGAAGCCCAGGCCAGGGCGAGGACCATCATTATGAAAACCAGGCTGAAGAGAAGAGTCACCTCATCCCCCACTCCTTCGATCAAAGCCATGGTGTGGGCCACAGACTCCCTCTCACTCAGCTGGGGGGCTGCAAGAATCAAGCACAGAAACAGTGAGAGACACAGAACTGGACCACAAGCTCATAGGCAAGCAGGTGAGAGCGAGGAAATGCAGCCCAGCCTGTCACGCAGACCAGACTCCCCACCATCGACTCCATCCACATATCACTGCCTCGGGAAAGCAGCCACTCACAACCTGGTCATTCCCTCTTCTCCTCTCTGCCAATGGGCAGAAGATACAAAAGCTTGAAAGCACGTACCACCAGAATCAAGAACAGCTTCTTATCTGCTGTTGTCAGACTCCCATAAGCTAGCGTGTAGTATGTACTGATCTTCCAACCTACCTAATTGCAGACCTTGCACTTCTTATTAATTAGCAAGTTCTCTCTAACACTATATTCTGCACTCTGGTATTTTTCTCTTTACACTACCTGTTGTACTTGTGTACAGCTTGATTGTACTCATGTATGGTATGATTTGACTCAGTAGATCAGACAGTATCAGAGGAGGGAATGGATAGGTGATGTTTCAGGTCAGGACCCTTCTTCAGACCGATTCATAAAGATACAAGATACATTTATTTGTCACATGTACCAATTGGTCGCCATAAACTAACGATGTGACTAGCTGTTTCTTTCTCTGTCACTTCCTCACTTGGGAGACAATGTTATGGTACTTATTATCCCACACACTGCAACCTGAGGCAAGCCTAATTTGACACTAAATATAAGCTGTAAGCTAGCCCAGAAACCCATTTTAATTTCTTCTTATTTTTATAACTTTATTCGGCTTCATCACATCCCTTGGACTTTTATCTGCTTTTCTCTATAGCTGTAACACTATATTGTACGCTCTGTTTAGTTTTTCATCTGCACTCTCTCCTGTACAATATGATGTGACTGGATAGCACACTAACAAAGTTCTTCCGCGGGTCAGGCAGCATCTGTGAAGAAAAGGAATAGATGACCCGCTGGGTTACCCCAGCATTTTTGTTTCTATCTCCGGTGTAAACCAGCATCTGCAGTTCCTTCCTACACAACAAAGTTCGTCGCTGTGTTGCGGTATCAATACCAAATGTATCAAACCCCAAATATCAGGTGGTAATGCTGTATCGAGAACTCTAACTTTCAGCAGAGTTTTATACACAAACTGGAGAAGAAAGAGGGTGATACTCAGTTTCCTTGTTGTCAGGTGGCGTGATGGGAGCAGAGGAATGCATGGGGACATTGCAAGTTTCAGAGGGTGGGCAAAACTACAGCAGATGCAGTTTACTGTGGGGTAAGACAAGCCATCTGTGTTGGACATCTGCGAGAAAGATCAGAATTATTCCAAATGACCAGCAAACCGGAGTGGATCGAGAGATTTATGGGTCTATATACAGAAATCAGAGAAGGTACAACAAAATTGGAGAGCTGATGAGATCACAGCCTAAATATCAAGAGACTGGGAAATTATGTTGGTTCTCTGAAGGTTTTAATTTGAAGCAATCTGGAGTAATTTTATTCACCACAATTCAAGAATGGTACATTGACTCTGGAAAAGGATAGGGGTCACAGGTGTGGAAAAACAAAGGATTACAAATAGAGCATGGGGTTGAGAGGGAAAAATAGATCACCCATGGCTGAATCGCAGAATACACTTGATGGGCCGAATGGCCTAATTCTGCTCCTCGAGTTTATGGGCAGTGCAGTACAACAGGCCCTTTGGCCCACAACGTACATGCCGAACATAATGCCAAATTAAACTAATCTCCTCTGCCTGCTCGCGATCCAGGTCCCTGCATATCCTTCCCCACTATCGTATCTGCCTCCACCACCATCCCCAGCAACATGTTCCAGGCACCCACCCACCCTCTGCAGAAAAACTTGCCCAGCAAGCTCCTTTAAACTTCCCTCTCATCTTAAAGCTATGGCCTCTAGTATTTGATGTTCCCACCCTGTGAAAATGTTCTCAATGTCTACCCTATCTATGCCATTACTACCCTATCTATGCATTTTGTGTGAGGAAGTGTTCTCCCCACCCCCCACACCCACCCATCTCACCCATGAGGATGCTTAATTGAGTTTAATTTAAGGGCCTGTCCCACTTGGGCGACATTTAGGCGCGGTAACGGGCGGTGCTTCCCTGTCGCCCCAGGATTTTGGAATGTTCAAAATCTGGGGCGACATTTGGGTGTCTTATCATGTCATGGGCCCTGGTCACACGCTGACGTATGCTCTCCTGTGGGTGACGCCCGGTTAGGGTTAGGGTTGGGGATCACAGATGGGCTGTAAAATATTCTTCCTTCAATGCATGGATTTTAAACATTAATAGGGTCCGCTTCCAGATGCAATCACCATCTCTATAACTTTCACAGGGATGAATTCAGTGAGTGTAGACTGAACTCCCCTCTCCCCTCTTCTCCCCTCCCTTCTACTCCAATCCCCCTACCCTTCTCCCCTCCCCTCTCCCCCCCTTCTTCCCTTGATAAAACAAACCTTAACACCCTTCCCCCCTCCTCCCCGCTCCACTCTTCTCCTCCTTCTCCACTCCCCCCCCCTCTCCCTCCCTTCTCCAACCCCTCCCCCCCCACTTTCCCCGCCCCCCCCCCCCCATTTGTGGACCCAGACTGTGACAGCTAGATCCCACTAATACTACTGCAAAAAGGCCACATCATCTGTTTTAGTAACATTGACAATGGGATAAATGTAGACTTTGGGAACACCCCCCACCCCCGCCTTGCTTCAAAATGGGTGGTGGGTATTTAGACTCAGTGGCCGGAGCAGGTGGGTGGCACTTGTACATTGACAACATTGCCTGTACCCAGTTGAAAAGCCTGCTGCCTCTGGGGGTTTGGAGAGACCATTGGAAGAGAGATCTGCCTCTGGGACAACTCGTGGCCAACAGTTTATTCCCATGAGGAGCAGGCAGAACATTAGGGGTTCGAGTCCAACTCCTGGGGCCCCTGTGTCACATTTAGTTCTGAGATACAGTGCCCTTCAGCCCACCGAGTCCGCACCGACCAGCGATCCCCCGCACACTATCCCACACACGCTAGGGACAATTAATACTTATACCAAGCCTATCAACCTCGAGTTAGGGTTAGGATTACGGTTACGGTTAGGGCTAGGGTTAAGGTTTCCTCCCGCACTCCAAAGGCGCACAGGTTTATATAAATTGTCCCTAGCGTGTGGGATAGTGTGCGGGGGATCGCTGGTCGCAGGATGGGTCCACAAATGGGGCGGGCGTTGGGGAAAGTGGATGGGGGGGGGGGGGAGGAGAATGGGGGGAGAGGGGGAGAAGGGGATATGAGGGGAGGGGGTACGGTGATTGGATCTGGAAGCGGACCAATACATCTATAAATAAAACTGAACGACTCAGACATCTTTTCATTTGCACAATTGATTTTATTGTATTAATTTTATATATTAATGTTTAAAATCCATGCATTGAAGGAAGAATATTTTACAGCCTCAACCTTAACCGGGCGTCACCCGCATGACATCATACGTCAGCGTGTATGTCGTGCAACTTGACGGTTTTACAGGCGTCAGTCACCGGAAAATAAATCGCAAAGTGTGACAGACCCTTTAAAGATACAGCATGGAAACTGGCCCTTTGGCCCATCGAGTTCACACTGGCCATCGATCACCCATTCACACTAGTTCTTTGTAGATAGTGAAGATAGTTGTCAAAAATTGCAGCAGGACCTTGATCGGTTAGGCAGGTGGTCTGAAGAATGATTGGTGGAATTTAATACAGAGAAATGTAAGGTGTTGCATTTTGGGAGCAATAACGGGCAGAACCTACACAGTAAACAATAGGGCTCTGGGAAGTGTTGTAGAGCAGAGGGGTCTAGGATTACAGGTACATAGTTAGATGAAAGTGGTATCTCAGGTAGATACGGTGGTTAAAAAGGCTTTTGGCACATTGGCCTTCATCAGTCAGAGTATAGAGTACAGACGTTGGGAGGTCATATTGCAGTTGTATAAGAAGTTGGTGAGGCCACATTTAGAATTTTGTGTTCAGTTTTGGACACCATGTTATAGGAAAGAAGTTGTCAAGCTGGTACGGGTGCAAAGAAGAATTTGGAGGATGTTGCCAGGACTTGAGGGCCTGAGCAATAGAATAAGGTTGAGCAGACTAGGACTCATTCCTTGGAGCGCAGAAGAATGAGGGGTGATCTTATAGAGGTGTACAAAATCATGAGAAGAATAGATCGGATAGACACAGTCTCTTGCCCAGAGTAGGGGAATAAAGAACCAGAGGACATAGGTGAGGTGGGAAAGATTTAATAGGATGTAACCTGAGGGGCTACTTTTTCACACAATGGGTGATAGGTGTATGGAAAGAGCAGCCGGAGGAGGTAGTTGAGGCAGGTATTATCGCAACGGTTGAGAAAAATTTAGACAGGTACATGGATAGGACAGGTTTAAAGGGGTAGAGGCCAAATGCAGGCAGGTGGGACTAGTGTAGATAGGACATGCTGGCCAGTGTGGGCAAGTTGGGCTGAAGGGCCTGTTTCCACGCTGTAAGACTGTTATCCCACTTTCTCGTCCACACCCTACACACTAGGGGCCCAATTAACCTACAAACCCGCACGTCTTCAGGATGTGTGAGGAAAACTGGAGCACCCAGAGGAAACTCACGCATTCACAGGCAGAACTTGCAAACTCCATGCAGGATGCAGTTTCTCTTTGTCTATTCTGTCACAGCACTCCTTAATGCTAAATTTAAGTGAATACAATCATTGTTCAACACAATTTGTGCAACCTGACCTTAAAATGTATCCACTTAATGCAAGGGAAAGCAGATGAACTTAGAGCCCATATTAGTGCATGGAACTATGATGTTGTGGCCCTTATGGAGACTTGGTTGCTGCTGGAGGGACATGACTGGCAGCTCAGTGCTCCAGTGTCTTGATGCCTCAGACATGATAAAGAGGGAGGGAAAAGAGGTGGAAGAGTTGCTCAACTAATCAGGGAGGCTGTCAGGGAGGCACTCAGAGAGGACATGCTGGAGGGTTTGTCCGCTGAGGTGATATGGTGGTGCTTAGAAATAAGAGTTTCTAAGCACTCTAATGGGATCGTACTATATGCCCCAAAAGCAAGCAGGAGATAAAGGAACAGATATATAGACAGATTACAGTTGAGTTCAGTTTATTGTCACATGAGAACAGCTTTTGTTGTGTGCTAATCAGCCAACGGAAAGAAAATCCATGATTACCATCGAGCTACTATCAAAAAAATGCCAAAGCAACAGGGTTGTCTTAGTGGGTGACTTTAACCACAATTCTGGCTATATTAAAATGTATTAGCTATATTGGGAGATTGGACAAACTTGGGATTGTTTTCTCTGGAATGTCGGAGGCTGATGAGATACCAGACAGGAGTATATTAAAATTATGAGGCGTACATAGGGTAGCCAATGGGTCTGAGAAATGAGAAATGTACTTGCAATAAAGAGAATGCTGCATCAGCTGATCAAGTCAAGTCAAGAGAGTTTATTGTCATGTGTCCCAGACAGGACAATGAAATTCTTGCTTGCTGCAGCACAACAGAATATGGTAAGCATAAATACAGAACAGTTCAGTGTGTCTATATAGCATAGACCATATTTATACACATAAATAAACAGATAAAGTGCAATAGGCTATAGTTCAGAGTTTGTTTGATGGCGAGTTTAATAGCCTGATGGCTGTGGGGAAGTTGCTGTTCATGAACCTGGATTTTAGGCTCCTGTACCTTCTACCTGATGGCAGCGAAGAGATGAGTGTTGTAAAGAGGCGTCATAACACACTGTGTCTTTACTACTGTTTATTCATGATGCACATACTTTACTGCCCTAGCTGTTCGTGATCTGTCACCGGAACCAGTGAGCGAGCACTGGGTGGGAAGGTTGTAATTATACTAGTGATGTGGGGAGTGGTTAGTAGTGGTGAGGTCACTATGTTAAAGGTACATGCACATGTCATCTACAACGGGCTGGAGAACAGAGGGAACGAGGGACCGCTGGGTCACCGGGATCGGAGGTCTCGTAGTGCGAGACATCAGCCGTTGTGCTGGGGAACCCAATGCAGTGTCGCGGCAAATGTTCCGAAGGTTGAGGAGGGCCAGGTAAAAGTCAGAATGGGACAGCCTACAATGTTCCAGCAAGTCCTTAGCACTGCGGACAGCGCGCTCTGCCAAGCCGTTGCTTTGTGGGTACTCTGGGCTGCTGGTATAGTGTCGGAAGTTCCAGCCGGCAGCGAAACGCCGAAATTCGGCACTCGAGAACTGGCTGCCGTTGTCCGATTGAAGACTTGCCGGGGTGCCAAAGGTTCCGAAGTGTTGGCGCAGCTTCCCGATAACGGCCGAAGAGGTGAGGGAGTGCAGCCGGTCAACCTCGAACCAGCTGGAGCACGAGTCCACAAGAACAAGGAAGTGCTTGCCACGCCACTCAAAAATGTCAGCGGCGACGGTCATCCATGGCAGCTCGGGGGCAGGCTGTTGCAGAAGCGGCTGCCGTTGCTGATGGGGAGCGAGGCAATTGCAGACAGAGCAAGCAGAGACCCTCTCCCGGATGTCTTGGGCCATGCTGGGCCAGTAGAACAAACTCTGGGCCTGGGATATGGTGGCCTCGGCCCCAGGATGACCGCGATGGGCGGTCTGAAAGTATTGGTCACGCAGGGCAGCAGGCACGACGACTTTGTGTCCCTTCACGACCACGCCGTCGTGCAGCACGAGTTCGTCACGGACCAGGAAGTAGGGCACGACTCCAGGCGGCAAGGATGAACGACGGTCTGGCCAGCCCTGCCTGATGACGTCGGCAAGCTACTGCAGGGCAGGATCCTTGGCAGTGTTGCTGACCAGGGACCGCATCTGCTGGGAAGGCACAATGTTGACGTTGAGTACCATCAGGTCAGACGATTCATATGGATGGCGATCGGTGGACGTTAGCGGTGCGCGGGACAGCGTGTCGGCCACAAACATGTCCTTGCCCTTGCGATATACAATTTTGAACGTAAAACGCTGGAGCTGCAACATCATGCGCTGCAAACGGGACGAGGCAACGTGGATCGGCTTGTTGAGGATAGAGACCAGCGGCTGATGGTCGGTCTCGATCGTGAAGCTGTTTCCCAGAATATAATCCTTGAACTTGGAGCAGGCAAACACCACAGCAAGCAGCTCCTTCTCTATCTGAGCATAGCGCTGCTCGGCAGGGGTCATGGTGCGGGAAGTGTAGGAAACAGGCAGCTGCAGGCCATCGTGGAGCTGCAGGCAAGCAGCACCAAGACCGAACTTGGAGGCGTCGCAGGTAAGAACAATGGGACGCTGCAGATCGAAGAATTGGAGAGTGGGGGTACTGGCCAGCCTGGACTTCAGAATGTCGAAAGCTTTCTGGTGATGCGGGAGCCAGGCCCAGGCAGTGTCCTTCTTGATCAACTCCCTCAGGGGCGCGCTCAGCTCGCTGAGGCCGGGGATGAACTTCCCCAGGTAATTAACCATGCCCAGGAAACGCTGCAGGCTGGGCACGTCGGTGGGCGAAGACATCCCGGAGACCGCGGTCGTCTTCTGCGGGTCAGGCTTCAGCCCCGATGCGGTAAAGACGTGGCCCACATAGGTGACCTCTGGGACGCGGAAACGGCACTTTTTTGGATTTAGTTTGAGGTTGATTTCACAGGCCCGGTCCAGGACTTGACGGAGGTGGAGATCGTGCTCAGCAACGTCCTTACCGTAGACCAGGATGTCGTCAACGATGATAGCACACGGCAGACCGGCGAACAGCTGCTCCATCGTCCGCTGGAAGACCTCGCTGGCAGAGTTGATCCCGAATGGCATGCGGAGGAATCGGAACCTGCCGAAGGGCGTGCTGAAGGTAGTCAGGTAGGAGGACCGCTCGTCCAGCGGTATCTGCCAGAAGGAGCTCTTGGCATCGAGAACCAAAAAGACAGTGGCCGGGCCAACCTGTGCAGCGACGTCCTCCACTGTTCGCATGGGGTAATGAGGGCATCTGATGGCAAGGTTCAGGTCTTTGGGGTTGATGCAAATGCGAATTTCACTTTTGTCCTTTTTCGCAGCAACAACCATGGTGGAGACCCACCGGGTGGGTTCGCTCACCTCCTTTAGGATGCCCATGGTAACCATGTTGAGCAGCGTTGATTCCACCTTGTCCTTCATGGCGAAGGAGACGCGGTGCGGTGGACGGACCATAGGTTCAACACCGGGGTCGACAACGATCTTGTAGCTGCAGGGCAGCTTGCCCAGCTTGTCATCAAAACGGTCAGGGTATTCGCGCAGGTGGTCCATAAGGGTCCGCAGCTGGTGGATATCACGGTGGAAAGAGACCAAGCCGAGGTCCTGGCACGCCCGGGCGCCCAACAGGGTGATGTTGTTTGTATCCAGTAGATAAAAAGTGAGGGGCCGAGAGGCATGCAGTACCTTGCAGTGCAGGGTAGCCCTCCCCACCGGAACGAGAACGCCTCCCCTGTAGGCATGCAACAGGGAGTGATCGGGAGTAACTTTCTCATCAGTCCTTATCTTCCTGAAGAGGCCTATTGACATTACATTGGTCACGGCCCCCGTGTCGAGTTGGCGTTGAAGGTCGAACCGTTGACAGTAACGCGAACCGAAGGGTCCGTTATCAGTGCAGGTGCATCCAACACTGAAAATATGCTGGTCTCCCCCTGGGAGGAACTTGTATCAGACAAAGGAGTTCATCAGGCTGGAACTGTGAAGTAAACGCGCTATCAGCTCGAGCAAGGTTGTTTAACATTCGGCGTGGAGCAGGAACTGGCTTCCCACGAGAGCCAGGCTGCAGAGAAATGGTTCAATTTCCTGCAAAAATTGCAAGTTTTTCCCAGTGCAGGGCACATATTAGACTGATGGGAGGTAAAGTTGCAGTTGGGGCACCGCTGTGGGCTGCTACCCCCGGGTGCAGGGGACTCCCGTTGCCGTTGCGGGCCAGCGTTCCACCGGCGGCCAGGAACACTGGTAAAGTTAATGTCATGATCAGCAGACGACACCGCCGAGGCGTCAGCCTCAGCCATGCGGGAGGCGTGCAGAGCATCGGCTAAAGACAGGTCGTGCTTCCGCAGAAGTTCAGCCCTTAGTTTTTCATCTTGAAGACCATACACTAAAATGTCCCGGGTCAGTTGATCGGGGGTCAGCGTGTCCAGGCTGTAACGCCTGGCCAGGTGACGCAACGCGGCGATATAGTTATCGAATGACTCTCCAGAGATCTGATGCCGGGTGAACATTTTAAAACGCTCTAGAATGCAGTTAGTGGGGATGTCGCACATAGCGGTAAACTTAGCCATAAGTCCTGAGCATCTTCACCTGCACCATAGACAAACGACTCAGCCCATTCCAGGGCATCAGGACCAGCCAGGTTGAGAAGCAGAGAAGCCCGTGTAGCAGGGGTGGCAGCAGGATGGGCTATCGTGGCGTAGTGTTGAAAGTCACGTCTAAAGACACCCCACCGATGGGCAATGTCCGAGTCGAAGACAAGCATGTCGGGTTTGCAGCAAGAAGTAGCCATGGCACGGGAGATAAAAAAATGGGGAAACAGGTCCAAAGTAAAGAAAAAAACGATAAACTGGAGGCGCAAAGGTACGAAGCTGACACCATGTAAAGAGGCGTCATAACACACTGTGTCTTTACTACTGTTTATTCATGATACACATACTTTACTGCCCTAGCTGTTCGTGGTCTGTCACCGGAACCAGAGAGCGAGCACTGGGTGGGAACGTTGTAATTATACTAGTGATGTGGGGAGTGGTTAGTAGTGGTGAGGTCACTATGTTACAGGTACATGCACATGTCATCTACAAGTGTGTGGCCAGGATGGTGTGAGTCCTTGATGATGCTGGCAGCCTTTTTGAGGCAGCAACTGCGATAGATCCCTTCGATGGTGGAGAGGTCAGAGCCGATGATGGACTGGGCAGTGGTCACAACTTTCCGCATTCTTTTCCGTTCCTGGACGCTCAAGTTGCCGAACCAAGCCACGATGCAACCAGTCAGCATGCTCTCTACTGTGCACCTGTGGAAGTTCGAGAGAGTCCTCTTTGACATACCGACACTCCGTAATCTTCTCAGGAAGTAGAGGCACTGATGTGCTTTCTTTATAATTGCATCAGTGTGCTGGGACCAGGAAAGATCTTCTGAAATGTGCACGCCCAGGAATTTTAAGTTCTTGACCCTTTCCACCATCGTCCTGTTGATATAAACAGGATTGTGGGTCCCTGTCCTACTCCTTCCAAAGTCCATAATCAGTTCCTTAGTTTTGCTGGTGTTGAGAGCCAGGTTATTGTGCTGGCACCATTTGGTCAATCGGTCGATCTCACTTCTGTACACTGACTCGTCACCATCAGTGATTCGTCCCACAACAGTGGTGTCATCGGCGAACTTGATGATGGAGTTCGCACTATGACCAGCTACGCAGTCATGAGTATAGAGTGAGTAAAGCAGGGGGCTGAGCACGCAGCCTTGAGGTGCTCCCGTGCTGATTGTTATCAAGGATGACACATTTCCACCAACACTGTGGTCTGTGAATGAGGAAGTCGAGGATCCAATTGCAGAGGGATGTGCAGAGACTCAATCTGAGAGCTTGGTAACCAGCTTGGAGGGGATGGTCGTATTAAATGCCGAGCTGTAGTCAATGAATAACAGCCTGACATATGAGTTTTTGTTGTCCAGGTGGTCCAGAGCAGAGTGGAGAGCCAGCGAGATCACATCCACCGTTGATCTGTTGTGGCGGTAAGCAAACTGCAGTGGGTCGAGGTTCTTGTCGAGGTAGAGTTGATACGTGCCATACTCAACCTCTCAAAGCACTTCATAGCATTATACAGCATGGAAACAGGCCCTTCAGCCCAACACGTCCATTCTGACCAAGATGCCCATCTACGCTAGTCCCATTTGCCCACATTCGGCCCAAATTCCTCTAAACCGTTTCTATCCATGTATCTGTTCAAATATCTTTTAAATGTTGTTATAGTACCTGCCTCAACCACTTCCTCTGGCAGCTCGTTCCATGCACCCACCACCCTTAGTGCGAAAATGTTGCCCATAGGCTCTTTTCCCTCTCACCTTATAACCAGATTGATTCCAGGAGCTGTCAGATGAGGAGAGATTCAGAAGACTTGGCCTGAACCGTTAAATTTGGGTTGATGGGAAACTCTATATAAAATTCATACAGACTTGACAGAGTTGATGTTTAACCTGCTGGCATGTCTGGAATGGGGGATATAGTGCCCTCAGGACAGAGACTGGGAGAGCTCTTGGAATTCATTCATTCAATAAATTCAAAGCAGCAATCAATCGACTTTTAAATATTAAGAAATTTGGGATTACAGCATGAAAATACACTGGCAAATAATTAGTTTTGATCTTTTGGGCCCCATATCTGAGGAAGAATGTGCTGGTGCTGGAGAGGGTCGAGAGGAGGTTTACGAGAATGATCCCAGGAATGAATGGGTTAACATAGGATGAGCATTTGACAGCTCTGGGCCTATACTCGCTGGAGTTTAGAAGGATGAGAGGGTACCTCAATGAAACGTATCGAATAATGAAAGGCCTGGATAGAGTGGATGTGGAGAGGATGTCTCTACTTGTGGAGAGTCTAGGACCAGAGGAATAACAGGATGTTCCTTTAGGAAGAGATGAGGAGGAATTTATTTAGTCAGAGGGAGGCAAATCTGTGGAATTCATTGCCGCAGAAGGCTAAATCCGTGAATGGATATTTTTAGGGCAGAGTTAGATAGATTCTATCTGGTACGGATTGGTACGGGTGTCAGGGATTATGCTGAGAAGGCAGGAGAATGGGTTGAGAGGGGAAGATAGAGCAGCCATGATTGAATGGCAGAGTAGACTTGATGTGCCGAATGGCCGAATTCTGCTCCTACCATTTATGAACAAAAACTTATTGAATAGCAAAGCAGGCACGAATAGACCAGTCATGTTTTCATTACACCTTGAGTTCCAGTTGGAATGAATGTGAGAATTTATTCTTAAAAAGGTTTGTGCAGAGAACTTCAGAAAGGATATTGATTTACTTCTGGGTGTAACATCCAATGAGTCTTTGGTCTTAACCTCAGCATCTGAAGATGTGTCATATTAATGAGTGTGGAAATGTTCACTGCACTCTTGCACGGGTTTTTATTCCCTGGACTTCTAATTGTTCATTGTTTAGTTTAGAGATACATTGTGGAAACACGCCCTTCGGCCCACCGAGTCCGCGCCATCATGTTCTATTATGGAATGTATGCGGGATAGTTATCTAAACCAACATGTAGAGGAACCAACGAGAGAGCAGGCTATTCTAGACTGGGTATTGAGTAATGAGGAAAGGTTAGTTAGCAGTCTTGTTGTGCGTGCCCCCTTGGGCAAGAGTGACCATAATATGGTTGAGTTCTTCATTAGGATGGAGAGTGACATTGTTAATTCAGAAACAACGGTTCTGAACTTAAAGAAAGGTAACTTTGAGGGTATGAGACGTGAATTGGCCAAGATTGACTGGCAATTAGTTCTAAAAGGGTTGACGGTGGATATGCAATGGAAGGCATTTAAAGACTGCATGGATGAACTACAAAAAATTGTTCATCCCAGTTTGGCAAAAGAATAAATCAGGGAAGGTAGTGCATCCGTGGATAACAAGGGAAATCAGGGATAGTATCAAAGCAAAAGATGATGCGTACAAATTAGCCAGAAAAAGCAGCATACCAGAGGACTGGGAGAAATTCAGAGACCAGCAGAGGAGGACAAAGGGCTTAATTAGGAAAGGGAAAATAGATTATGAAAGGAAACTGGCAGGGAACATAAAAACTGACTGCAAAAGTTTATTATAGATATGTGAAGAGAAAGAGATTAGTTAAAACAAATGTAGGTCCCTTGCAGTCAGAAACAGGTGAATTGATCATGTGGGAACAAGGATATGGTGGACCAATTGAATAACTACTTTGGTTCCGTCTTCATTAAGGAAGACATCAATAATCTGCCGGAAATAGCAGGGGGCCGCGGGTCAAAGGAACCAAGTGAAATCCAGGTTAGTCAGGAAGTGGTGTTGGTAAATTGAATGGATTAAAGGCCGATAAATCACCAGGGCCAGATAGGCTGCATCCCAGAGTACTTAAGGAAGTAGCTCCAGAAATAGTGGATGCATTAGTAATAATTTTTCAAAACTCTTTAGATTCTGGAGTAGTTCCTGAGGATTGGAGGGTAGCAAACGTAACCCCACTTTTTAAGAAGGGAGGGAGAGAGAAAACGGGGAATTACAGACCAGTTAGTCTAACATCGGTAGTGGGGAAACTGCTAGAGTCAGTTATTAAAGATGGGATAGCAGCACATTTGGAAAGTGGTGAAATCATTGGACAAAGTCAGCATGGATTTACGAAAGGTAAATCGTGTCTGACGAATCTTATAGAATTTTTCGAGGATGTAACTAGTAGAGTGGATAGGGGAGAACCAGTGGATGTGTTGTATCTGGACTTTCAGAAGGCTTTCGACAAGGTACCACATAAGAGATTAGGATACAAACTTAAATCACACGGTATTGGGGGTTCAGTATTGATGTGGATAGAGAACTGGCTGGCAAACAGGAAGCAAAGAGTAGGAGTAAACGGGTCCTTTTCACAATGGCAGGCAGTGACTAGTGGGGTACCTACCGCAAGGCTCAGTGCTGGGACCCCAGCTATTTACAATTTATATTAATGATCTGGACGAGGAATTGAAAGCAACATCTCCAAGTTTGCGGATGACACAAAGCTGGGGGGCAGTGTTAGCTGTGAGGAGGATGCTAGGAGACTGCAAGGTGACTTGGATAGGCTGGGTGAGTGGGCAAATGTTTGGCAGATGCAGTATAATGTGGATAAATGTGAGGTTATCCACTTTGGTGGCAAAAACGGGAAGGCAGACTATTATCTAAATGGTGGCCGATTAGGAAATGGGGAGATGCAGCGAGACCTGGGTGTCATGGTACACCAGTCATTGAAAGTAGGCATGCAGGTGCAGCAGGCAGTGAAGAAAGCGAATGGTATGTTGGCCTTCATAGCAAGAGGATTTGAGTATAGGAGCAGGGAGGTTCTACTGCAGTTGTATAGGGTCTTGGTGAGACCACACCTGGAGTATTGCATACAGTTTTGGTCTCCAAATCTGAGGGACATTATAGCCATAGAGGGAGTGCAGAGAAGGTTCACCAGACTGATTCCTGGGATGTCAGGACTTTCATATGAAGAAAGACTGGATAGACTTGGCTTATACTCGCTAGAATTTAGGAGATTGAGAGGGGATCTTATAGAAACGTACAAAATTCTTATGGGTTGGACAGGCTAGATGCAGGAAGATTGTTCCCGATGTTGGGGAAGTCCAGGACAAGGGGTCACAGCTTAAGGATAAGGGGGAAATCCTTTAAGACCGAGATGAGGAAAAACTTTTTCGCACAGAGAGTGGTGAATCTCTGGAACTCTCTGCCACAGAGGGTAGTTGAGGCCAGTTCATTGGCTATATTTAAGAGGGAGTTAGATGTGGCCCTTGTGGCTAAAGGGATCAGGGGGTATGGAGAGAAGGCAGGTACGGGATACTGAGTTAGATGATCAGCCATGATCATATTGAATGGCGGTGCAGGCTCGAAGGGCCGAATGGCCTACTCCTGCACCTAATTTCTATGTATCTATGTATCTATTATAATTCATAGTCACACAGCCTTTCGGCCCATCGAGCCCACACTACCTATTTAAAACAAATTCCATTTTATTCTCTCGACAATCCACTAATAGCCCTCCAAGCTGTACCCTTCAACAACGGTGATGTAAAGTGGCCAATTAACGTCCGGACTCTCACATCTTTGGGATGTGGGAGAAAATCTGTGACAGTGCAAGGAAAACATGCAAACTCCACACAGACAGCAACAGAGGGGGATGAACCCTAGGTTGCTGGACCTGTGAGGCTGCTTTAAATGTGGCTCGCTCATTAAAGGGAAGTTTCTATTTCACCGGTCTGCTGCACATCCCAAAGGACCTCACACCTGAACACATCTCATTAATGTTGAGTTTTCCACCCACACTACCTGACGAGAAGAAACACAGGTGACAAACAAGACCAGGGCAGCTTTAGGTAGAAACTGACTAATGGCATGCAACACACACACCCAACAAGAAGGTCTAATGAACTGCCTATGTCATTCAATGGCGTTACCAGCCAGCTCCCACCACCAACATTGGTGCAATTGACCAGGTCTCTGCTTCACCAGCCAAGTGAATA